>CANSNZ010000480.1:0-497500 GCA_947646795.1 Beta lomatogona
TTCATCTTAAATCTACTCGTGTTGATATATACTAATTGAAGTTGTAATTAGATTTAGAGCATATTTGGTTCAAGTCATGGAATGGAAAGATAATGCAATGAAATAGAGGAGTGGAAAGATAATGCAATGAAATAGAGGAGTGGAAAGATAATGCAATGAAATAGAGGAGTGGAATGGTAACAAAACTCGTTCATTTATTGGGTGTTTGATTCAGGCCTTGGAATGGAAAGGAAATGGTAACTATTACCACAAAAAAATGAATTTTGTTACTTTAATGGGAATGGAAGGTAACAAACTAGGATAGTCCATTACGACCTAATATTGTCAAACCAAATGTGCTCTTAGTAGATGATATCATTCATAAATAATTCTTTGTAGTAGTATCGACATCATTTTGTAAAATTATGGTAAGAAATGTATTTACTGTATACTTTCCCCGGTTCTCTTGCTAACGCGGGTTTTACGCAATCGATCGGATCATATAGATATCCCTTCAACACAACATAGGTCATCGAAAAGATCTCAGGGACCACCAAAGCACGAAAGTCAGGATCTTTCATAAAATGAATTCCTATTCGAAGAGTGCACAACGACATGGATAAGCTCACAGTAACCCGTCAATTTGGAATGATCCAATTTGGGTTTTTCCTTGGGAGGTATCCTTAGAGATGGTAAAGAATGTGATTCATATTCTTCAAAATGGCTATGTTCTGTTTAACTTATTTTCAGTTCGTATAAGAAAAAATAAGTTAAGATAATTTGGAATTAGTTTAGTTGAGGTCTAATAAAGACTGATAAGGTCTAATTAGTTTAGATAAGATTTAGTTTAACAAAAACAATGTTTGACACACTCACATAATAAGGTCTAATAAGTTCATATAAGGACTAATAAGTTCAGATAAGTTTAGTCAAGTTCAGTCAAGTTCGGTTAAGTTCAGATGAGCAAAAGTGAGTTGAAAAGAAAATGGACCAAAATGGCAAAACATTAGAAGAGATTGTTAACACTAGTAGAAAAATTACATTTTTTGGTTTCATGAGTTTCTCGACTTTATTGTTAGAAATTGTACGTATGGTGTATAGTTCATAGTTTGATTAAGTTTTCATGTCGGATATTCTCTTCATTTCATAAATCATAATCATTAACATATATACTTATCAATTATCATGCCACATATAGCTAAGAGCATGTTTAGTTTAATATTTTTGCGCTCTAAGAAACGGAATCAATTACATATTTTCTTTCTTCTTGTTTGGTTCAACCTCTTCCCAATTCATTACACTACTTTTTTTAAGAGTTCATTACCATTACTTGGTGGTGATGAACTTCCCTACTTCCTAATTTTCTATTAACTTTTCAAAATTGACATGTTTAGTATAAGTATGATTAATTTTAAGTTTATCATACCACTTATATCATATGACTTTTACATTCATAAAACTAAAAACTGAAAACTATCAAGGATGCTGAACAGGCTAGTACATTTTATGGTTTAATTTCCACATTTATGTTTTTAGTTTTCAAACAAACAAAACTGAAAACTTAAAATAAAAACGAACATGCCCTTAGATACTCGTGATATTGGTTACAATTGACTCACAAATTCACGATGTTACATGCAATTAGAGTTAGGCACATGCGAGGTCGTGCTAGCGCATGTTACGGGAGAGCGGGCCAACCTCATACCACATCGGGTCAGGACCGAATCAAGTAAGAAAAATCGTTATAACTCAAGCTCATGAAAATATTTTGAAAGAGGGGCCAAAGCACGGTGTTGTGTTGTGTCGTGCCACTGGCCCCTCTTAAGATTTTTGTATATATTTTTTTCTTTTTAGGTTGAAAATGAGCGTGCCAAAGGCGTCGACCCATTGTGTTTGGGCTAGGCTCGGGCCAAAATTTGAAAATGGTACTTATAAGCGGCACACTGTCCACTATTGAATCTCTCATGCAGGGTCAAATCAGTAATAGATTCGTATCGGACCATGCAAAAATTTAGGGGTGAAAGTTCGGTGTACGGTTTGGATTTGGGCCTAATCCAATCCGATCCGAATAAAATTTGGATTTTAATTTTCCAATCCGAATCCAAACCAATTAGAGTTTGAATACGATCAAATCCAATCCGAATTTTCATACTCTAGATTGGATCCGATCCAAAACTCCGATTTTTTAAAACTCTAATTTTTCGATGAAATAAATTAAGCAGAACAGCAGCCTAGTAGATTTAGGAAATGAGGAATTAAGTGATGTTAGGGTTTTAGGGGAAGGGTTGAAGTGCTACCCCTACTGGGCTATGGACTAGGCTTTTACAAAAAAAAAATCAGTTAAGAACTTAAGCCCAATCCATATACATAATACAAGGCATATTACTATTTGGTTATATTGGATTTTTGGATCCAATTACCCTCAATCCAATTTTCCAAAAAATCTCAACCCAATCCAATCCGAACACAGTTCGAATCCGATCCGAATTACTAATTCGGATTGGATTGGATTGGATTTTATCCGAATAACTTTCACCCCTACAAAAATTATGTCAGTTTGAGGCAGGGGATTGGCCCGTGCAGCTTACCCCCACGGCCCATGTTTTTTAAATTAGGTCCGTGCAGATATTTTATTTATATATTAAATAAGGCATCTATGAACATGAAGTACATTGTTGGGCCGTTGGCTAGGTAGTTAATGACCTAGTGAAAGTTTGAGTGGTTAGGAAGGCGAGTCTTCTTGACAACAACAATTTAATTTTGTATTTTTTACTTTTTAGTCCACTTATTAGAGCTACTCAATCTCTCATTTCTTTTATTTTTCATTTTATTTGTTTTGGATGAAACTCACTCTATCTCTCTCTTGATTCTTGGTATCCATAACTTTATTTTTCTTTTCATTTTTTTTTTCCTTCCTTCTTTTCATCTTTTTTTCTCCTTCTTTTATAAACATTAAGGTTGATCAAATCTTTAGGTACTTCTTATGCAATTATTGATCAGATTTAAGCTTGATAGTTTATCTTATAATTATTTCCCTCAAAACAAAATTTTTTAATAACTTTTTTAATAACCATATTTCACTTCATGCATTTCAATATATTGATGAAATTTTAATTAGAAAAGATGCAAAATATACTAATTTGTATCAGATTTTATACATTATAAGTTATTTTAGTGTTATATTCGAGCTTATCTATTAGCTTTCGAGTTGAGCTTGCCTTTACTTGGGTTGGCGGCTTATTTATGTTTCGAGTTTAGCTTGAACTTTAGTCAAATTCGAGTTGCTATTGACCAAGTTGAGCTCGAATAACTCGCGAATTGAAACGGTTAATTTGCACCCCCTTATAACAGTCATTCTTCGGTCCCCGAGAAAAAAAAAATGCCCATCGACCCCCGAAACTATAAATTGATGGCTTTACCCCGCTTGTTCGGGCCCAGCCTGTGTACAACCATACATGCAATTAATTTAGATTTATGTCAATCAAACTCTATTGTCAATGAGGAGCGGCAATCATTTACACCCTGTGAATTCGTTGCGTCAAAATGTAAGACAAACTATAGTAGTAAAATAGTAGCAAGGTGGTATATACATGCAATACTATATAGGAGCAGGACATGACATCTCCTAGAGCCAAAGATCTGAAAATACAGCTTCTGTCTTAATTGAGTTCCGACATGATGTAATAATTACATAAAAACTTTGGTTTCTTGTATTTGACCTTTCGTTTGACGATTCCGGCGCCCAGTGGCGGATGCAGGATTTTATGAATGGTGGGTCACCAACACAGTTCAAAAATGTGTTTTCAATTTCGGTCGCAAAAATGGTAGCGGAGTTGGAACGGATGAGTTGATCGCATACTACATTGCAATTGTCGTTGCATGATTTTCATTTTAAAATTGTTAAGTGCTAATAAATTTTTGCACTAAGTATCGTGAAACACGATCCTTTCTTATTTATGTTTCGAAGAAAAAAATTCCTTTATTACTTCTCTGTTTTTATTTTTCTTGCAATATTTTAAATTTTAGGAAGTTGTATATTACTTGTTGTAGGCATACAAATTTTATTAAATGCCATATCATTTGTTTTTTTGACCCATTAAAGACAAAAATCGACTTTTATAAATAAACGAGCATCAAGGGCAAAATACACTGATTTTCATATGTTTATACTTAGTATTTGGTTTGGTAATAAGGAATATATCATATATCTATATGTTACATTATAAATGTATTCAAAAATAAAATAAATAGGGCCGTTCCTGAGAATAATTGGGCCCGGGGTAAATTTTAAAAATGGTCGTAGAAATTTTCAACTTATAATTTTAAATCTAATGAAATATAGCTTAAAATGAATAATAAATCTAATAAAATTTTCAACTTAAAATTCTAAATCTAATAAAAATGACTCGTGCCTATGCGGATACCATCTACAACAATACAAGTACCAAGACTCCAAGAGTCAAGACATTTCATTTAATGGTTGAATAGAATATTTCATTTAATGGGCCATGCCCCACTTCCCACTTCCCACTTCCCGCCTCTATCTTGATTCTTGACCAGCCTTTTTTCTCTCTCTCCTCATACTCTCTGCCTCTCTGGTTCTAAAAAAAGAACAGAGACACCATTTTTTCTTCTTTTTCTTATTGTCGTAGGGTCTTCAACTATGGGGTTTTGAACCTGTTTCTTTCCTCTTCTTCCTATCTTTCGACATATAAGGAGCCATGATATCCTCCTATTCGGTCAATTTTCAAAAAAAAAATTGAACTTCATTTTTTTCTCCGATAATGGTGGGTCACGTGACCCACCATGACTAACAGTGGCTCCGCCACTGCCGGCACCGCCAATGCTTTCTTTCTCAGAAAAGTTATGAATAGCGCGTGCAGAATTGAAAGATAGATATAGCCTCATGTAGGATATATGTATGATATATTGATATTGATAGGTCTCTCATATATTACCACCGTGATTTGGCAGTCACAAATCAACACTGACAATTTATGTTATTTTAGGATTTTAGAGTCAATTAATAAAGGGATGATTTTCTACCAAAAAAAAAAAAAGGGATGTTTTGAAAGTTTAATTTTTTTTAAAGATTACAAAAATGCTACTATATGCGTACATATGACTCATATGAGTGATATATTAGAAAATTTCTAATAATTATTAATTAGGATGTACAACTTTTACATATGCCTGAGTCACTAGGCGTATCATGTATAATTATACTCCTTCCGTTTCATTTTAATTTAAGTCACTTTACTTTGGGGGAAAATCATGGAGAAAGTGCAAAAGTATGAGAGAGAAACTGAAAAGGTGGAGAGAGAAATTGAAAAGTAAGAGAGAGAAACTAAAAGATGGGTTAAAATATCAAAAAGTGGATGACATGGGTGGAAAAAGATGATAAAGTAGATGTGACATGTTACCAAAAATAGAAAAAGCAACAGTGTGTAGATTAAAAAGAAACATATCAAAAAAGAAAAGTGTGTAGATTAAAAAGAAACGGAGGGAGTAGTATACTTAAAACATTTTTTCCTACTTATTGGTTGTTCGGAGTCCAAACAAGCATGATAGTGCGCGCTCCATATGTTAGTCTTATACTCCCTCCGTTTCATTTTAATTTACTCACTTCACTTTGGGGAGAACCAAGGAATAAGTACAAAAGTATGAGAGAGAAACTGAAAAGGTGGAGAAATAAACTGAAAAGTGAGAGAGAGAGAGAAAGTAAAAAGTGGGTTAAAATATTAAAAAATGGATGACATGGGTGGAAAAAGAGGAGAAAGTAGATGTGACATGTTACCTAAAATGGAAAAAGCAACAGTGTGTAGATTAAAAAGAAACAGACCAAAAAGGAAAGTGTGTAGATTAAAATGAAACAGAGGGAATATGGCTATGTTCAGTTCACCTTATTTTTGCTTATTTCAGATCAGACCAGATCAGATCAGATTAGATAAGTTCAGATCAGATCAGACCAGATCAGATCAGATCAGATCAGATAAGTTCAGATCAGATCAGATCAGATAAGTTCAGATCAGATCAGATTATGCTTATATTTAAAAACTTATTATTATTATTATTATCATCATGATTATTATGATTATTAGTATTACTAATGCTATTATTGTTATTGTAATAATAATAATAATAATAATAATAATAATAATAATAATAATAATAATAATAATTATTATTATTATTATTATTATTATTATTATTACTACTACTTTATACAATTACTATTACTATTAATATTACTATTTACTAGTACATTTGTTCAAAAATATTAATATTATTGTCGTTGTTGTACTTATTAATTATTAATATTGGTAATTATTATTAATGTCGTTGCTATTATTATAAATGTCATTGATATCACTATTTGAAGCTATTTGTGTTCAAGAAGAAGATGTTCTTTTGGCATTTGTAATTATTCAAGATCATATGATTATATATATATTTATAGGTTTATTTATAATAAAAAGAACAATTTATTGATATAACAAAGAACATGTTGTTAGTTAAATCCAAACATGTCATCAATATAAAAATAACATCTATCTTTTATTTTCAAAAAAATGTGTTCTTTAAATAGATCTTGTATGCTCTTTCAGTATATGGTCTTTTTTTAATATCATTATATGTTCTTTTCATTACTACCTAAATTCTTATTATTAATGGACCTTGAACATGAGTGTTCTTTTATTTTTAATTTTTTTGGGCCCCTTTCGGGAATCCCGTGGTAAGATGAATTTTCTCTGGGCTGCCCTCGCACAGGGTCACTCACCTAAAGACCCAACAAGCCCCAACCCCCCTCCCCCACCCACAACAATATTGAAATATATGCTTCCACCAAGATTTGAACCTTGGTCTCCCATGTGGGAGGTAAGAAGCCATACCATTGGACCCAAGAGTCCTTAGTCTTTTATTTTTAATTGTATGTTCATATACTAATGTGCTTTTTAAAAAAAAAAAAGACTAAGTATGCTATCATAATAATAATAATAATAATAATAATAATAATAATAATAATAATAATAATAATAATAATAATAATAATAATAATAATAATAATAATAATTATTATTATTATTATTATTATTATTATTATTATTATTATTATTATCTATATTATTATTATTGTTGTTGTTATTATTGTTATTATTATTATAATATTATTTATATTATTATTATTATAAAATTATTATTGAAAGTTGTGCATAGTAATAAAATGATAGTAATAGTAATACTAAAATGAAATACAAAGTAATAATAATATGTTTTTTAAAAGATAAGTTCAGATCAGATCAGATCAGTTCAGATCAAATCAGTTCAGATCGAGAAAAAATAAGTTCAGATCAGATCACAAAAAAATAAGTTCAGATCAGATCAGAAAAAATAAGTTCAGATCAGATCAGATAAGTTCAGATCAGAAAATTATGTATCATATGAACAGTACTCTACGGGGAGTAATAATCAGTATTCAATAGTTATTATGACATTCAATAGTTATTATGACAAAACCTTAATATTTGTCTTTTCGTTTTGTCATCATATGATTGTCTCTTCATGCCTACTTGCTGATGAAATAATTACTTGATTTTTTTTTTGGGGCAAATAATTACTTGAGAATGGCATCTTGGAGTTTACTACTATAAGAAATAGTACACGACTGACGATGAGGTGTATATGGAAATTATTACTCCCTTTTCCGAGAGATAACTTACAAAGTGTATGTTGAAATAAACAAAATCTCATATGAATCGGATTTATATTATAACTAGTTTTTATGTCCCGGGTAATTATATCTTTCATTTATTAATATTTTACTTTGAAATAATAACATCGAATATCACTTGGTTTAGTGGTTTTAGACATTAGTATATGTGTTTGTGATCTCAGGATTAAATCTTACATAGTGCATTTTCTCATTCTTCGGTCCCCGAGAAAAATAAATAATGACCATCGACCCCCGAAACTATAAATTCATGGCTTTAGCCCTGCTTGTTCGGGCCCAGCCTGTGTACAACCATACATGCAATTAATTTAGATTTATGTCAATCAGTACTCTATTGTCAATGAGGAGCGGCAATCATTTACACCTTGTGAATTCGCTGCATCAAAATGTAAGACAAATTATAGTAGTAAAATAGTAGCAAGGTGGTATATATAGGCAATACTATATAGGAGGAGGACAGGACATCTCCTAGAGCCAAAGATCTGAAAATACAGCTTCTGTCTTAATTGAGTTCCGACATGGTGTAATAATTACATAAAAACTTTGGTTTCTTGTATTTGATCTTTCGTTTGACGATTCCGGCACCGCCAATGCTTTCTTTCTCAGAAAAGTTATGAATAGCGCGCGCAGAATTGAAAGATAGATATAGCCTCATGTAGGATCTATGTATGATATATTGATATTGATATTGATATTGATATTGATATTGATATTGATAGGTCTCTCCTATATTACCACCGTGATTTGGCAGTCACAGATCAACACTGACAATTTATGTTATTTTAGGATTTTAGAGTCAATTAATAAAGGGATGTTTTTCTACCCAAAAAAAAAAGGGATGTTTTGAAAGTTTAATTTGTTTTTTTTAAAGATTACAAAAAATGCTACTATATGTGTACATATGACTCATATGAGTGATATATTAGAAAATTTTCTAATAATTATTAATTAGGATGTACAACTTTTACATATGCCTGAGTCACTAGGCGTATCATGTATAATTATAGTATACTAAAAACAATTTTTCCTACTTATTATTTGTTTGGAGTCCAAACAAGTATGATTTTTTTTTTTTGGTAAGAAGAAGTGGCCTGGATCCCGCTCGGGTCTTAATGGGCCAGGCACTTAAGAGTAAGGGGGAAGGGTAAGGAGAATCCCTACCCTCAAAGTGCCTCTAGTGGGGATTGAACCCCCAACCTCAAGGTTAGAAGGGTGCTCTCCTTACCACTAGACCAAGTACTACTTGGTGTCCAAACAAGCATGATAGTGCGCGCTCCATATGTTAGTCTTAGGCCCTGTTCTTTTGGACTTATTTTCAGCAAAAATAAGTAAAAATAAGTTCAGTTCAGCAAAAATAAGTTCAGTTCAGCAAAAATAAGTAAAAATAAGTTCGGTTCAAAAAAAATAAGTTCGGTTCGAAAAAAATAAGTAAAAATAAGTTCGGTTAGGCAAAAATAAGTAAAAATAAGTTCGGTTCAAAGAAAATAAGTTCGGTTCAAAGCAAAAATAAGTACGATCTTATCTAATGTTGTAATTATTATTTTTATTTTCAATATTACTATTAATATTGTTATTATTATTAATATTATAATTAAAATAATGATAAATTTCTATTTTTTATTTTTTATTTTATTTTACTTTCTTTATTTTTTTTATTTTTTTAATTTTTTTATTTATTTTGTTTTTTTATTTTTTTATTTTTTTATTTTTTTTTTTATTTTTTTATTTTTTTTATTTTTTTTTTTTTTTTTTAATTTTCTTTAATTCTTTTATTCTTTTTATTTTTTTATTTTTTATTTTTTATTTATTATTATTATTATTTATTATTTATTATTATTATTATTATTTATTATTTATTATTATTTATTATTTATTATTTATTATTATTACTATTATTTATTATTATTATTATTTATTATTATTATTATTATTATTTTATTATTATTTATTATTTATTATTTATTATTTATTATTTATTATTTATTATTTATTATTTATTATTTATTATTTATTATTTATTATTTATTATTTATTATTTATTATTATTATTATTATTATTATTATTTATTATTATTATTTATTATTATTTATTATTTATTATTTAATATTTATTATTTATTATTAATTATTAATTATTTATTATTTATTATATTTATTATTTATTATTTATTATTATTTATTATTTATTATTTATTATTTATTATTTATTATTTATTATTATTTATTATTTATTATTATAAAATAATAAAAAAATAATAATAATAAGTATTGATAATATTATGTTAATATTTATTGACTATTATAATAATGAGTATTGATAATATTATGTTAATACGGTTTAGTTCAAAGCAAAAATAAGTTCGGTTCGGCCAAAAATAAGTTCGGTTCGGCAAAAATAAGTAAAAATAAGTTCGGTTCAAGCAAAAATAAGTAAAAATAAGTTCGGTTCAAAGAAAAATAAGTTCAGTTCAGCAAAAATAAGTAAAAATAAGTTCAGTTCAGCAAAAATAAGTTCAGTTCAACAAAAATAAAATAAGTTCAGTTCAGTTCAGCCAAAATAAGTTCAAAAGAACAGGGCCTTATATAGGGCCTTATATGTATCATATGAACAATACTCTACGGGGAGTAAGAATCAGTATTCAATAGTTATTATGACATTCAATAGTTATTATGACAAAACCTTAATATTTGTCTTTTCGTTTTGTCATCATATGATTGTCTCTTCATGCCTACTTGTTGATGAAATAATTACTTGATTTTTTTTTTGGGGGCAAATAATTACTTGAGAATGGCATCTTGGAGTTTACTACTATAAGAAATAGTACACGACTGATGATGAGGTGTATATGGAAATTATTACTCCCTTTTCCGAGAGATAACTTACAAAGTGTACGTTGAAATAAACAAAATCTCATATGAATCGGATTTATATTATAACTAGTTTTTAGGCCCGGGCTATGTCCCGAGTAATTATATCTTTCACTTATTAATATTTTACTTTGAAATAATAACATCAAATATCACTTGGTTTAGTGGTTTAAGACATTAGTATATGTGTTTGTGATCTCAGGATCAAATCTTACATAGTGCATTTTCTTTTTTTAGTGTATTTGGATTACATAGCATAAAATACTCCAAGTGAAGGCGCCACGTGGTATCGTTCCGTGCTTAGGAACGCCTTTTAATATATTAATTAGTATAGATTAGTTTATTATCTTGATATAGAAGTAGTTTTTGATTTTTAAGGGGTGATTCCTTACTTTGTAGATATAGCTTCTATCATCGAAAAATAAATTTGCCTCATCTAAGACTTAGCTATTAAAAGTAAAACGTTGTCTTTATTATATACTAGTATTGGAATCGGGCAAAATGCTCGTTCTCTTGGTGAAGAAGATATAGACTTTTGAAACTTCAGTTGGTCTTGTAAAAGACCGCCTACTTTTAATTTAAAGTTAGACACGACACAAGCCCAATATTAAGAAGAGAACAGACTGGGATTTGGAATATGGTGACTAGTGTAATATATTTAGGAACCAGTTTAATTTATTTACTAACCAGTTTAATTCATTCAGTAATCACATTCTTTAATCCATTTAGTGACTATTTTAATCAATTTAGTGACTAGTTTAATCCATTCAGTGACTATGTTAATCCATTCAGTAAGACTACAAGGTTATTTTTTATAATTGTCTGTTGTAGGTCGAGATTGAAAGGGAAACAAAGGAGAAGAGAAGGGATGACTAGGTTGGCGCTAAATATCTAGGAATAGTGTTAGGTTAGGGTACGATGGAATGGGCTTGTTAGGAGAATATAAGCTTGAATTTGTCTAATTTTATGTTAAAGTTAGACCGCCTACTCTAATAATTTATGATGAAATTTCACATACCCTATTTGATCGTAATTTTTGTCCGACATACAACAACAAAAGTTATAATGTAATATGTTATTATTGGATTTTTCTATATATATATATATATATATATTGATAATATCAAGTTTGTAATTTTTTTTATAAAAGATAAAATCAAAGATATTAATGATTAGGTTTTTCAATGTCAAGCATTATAGTGAAAGTGGTGTAACTATTTTGATATTTCGTATTATTTATTTTAGTAATTGGTTTCAATAAGAAATAGATATTTATAACTTAATAAGTGAAAATTTTTATTTTTTTAGTTTGGTTGGTTAAATATGAAATAATAAACTTACTTAACTATCCATTTTGGACTCATAAAGTAACCTAACAATCTATGAGAAAGAAATATCAGGAAGATCAAGACATGAAGATAAGAATTATTTGGAGTTCTACTTCTTTAATTTTCTTCTTGCTTCTTCTGTAAGCTCCATGTAGCCCAAAACAGACAACAGTATCGCTAAATTCGCCACTTTATTGATGGAAGAAGAAGGAATATGTTGATGACCATTTTATTTGTGTGGATTGAATCTTTTCCCTTCACTTTATACTAAGGATCTAATAGGTATAATACTTTTAACTTTTTTACTTGCATTTTATTTGTGTATTAGATGATTCGGTTTGAATATAATGGTTGCATCATTTGGTGTAGGTTGGTTTGAGTCTGATGTAGGTTTTTTAAGTGATTAATTAAGTATTAGTTTTATAAATTTAGGGTGAGATAGTGCTAAACTCACAACATTAATTGTGCAAAGTCTAACATTTTAGTCCAATTAGAAATGCAAAAGAGACATTGAAAAGCAATTCTATCTATAGGCAAAAATGTTTAAATTTCTTGCACATCTTACTGTTTGGTTTATAGAAAAACAAAGATTAACAAATAGAGAGTAGAGAGAGAGCAAAAGAGGTGACCCAAAGGATAGGAATAAGAGAGAAAAATTTGAGAAAGAAGAAAATAAGTCGTGGTTATGTACAGAAACCGCAATTTTCAAAATTAGAACATCTCGTAAAAGTGAAATTATCCATATTCTGTTTTATGTTTATGGTTTGTATTTACATAGATTACTTTAACACGTTACTTTAATTTCTCATGATTTGTAGAAAAGTTGATGTTGGAAACACAACCCTAATTCTAATTGCAGTAGGTTACTTTAATATGTTAAGGAAAACTTCTTGTATATATTCTAATTCTAACATGAATAGGATTTGTAGTTACTTTAATACATTACTGTAGTAAGAATTTCTTCTTACACATTATTCTAATATAGAGTTGAAAAATATTATAAATGGATCTTGCTTTAAAGTATTTTTAAATAATTTCTAATAGTACAAAAATTATAATTTTTAGAAATATATGACAAAAGTTATAGTCAATTTACTATACTTAAGTATTTCATTGTAAACCAAACTCTATTTCTTCTTATCCTAAACTCTATATATGTATTTTTATCAATTTGGAACTCTATTTCTTTTAAAAAATAATGACCTGATATTTAATAAGTGCGACAAATGGGGTCTTATAAGGACGCCAAATGTCTCGACCTCGTGCGCTAGCAGTTGGACTCTACTTTATATATTAGTTATTATTATATGATATGATATGATTCCGTAATTAGGATATCAAACATTATGAATTGCACCCATCAGGCCATCACTACGGGCCTGTTCTGCCTAGCTTATTTTCAGTTCAATTCAGTTCAATTAATCAGATCAGTTCAGTTCCTAAATTATTATCATTACTATTAATTAGTTATAATTTAATTCAGTTCATTTCAGTTCAATTCAATACAATTCAATTCAATTCAGTTCATTTCAATTGTTTTATGCCGAATAGAACAGACCTATAAATAAAAATGCATTTTCAGAGAATAATTTGACATAAATAATTCCAAATATGGACCCTAGAACAAAATTAATGCAAAATCTATTTTTTTATACTCCCAAATTCGTAAGTTTGTCACATGAAGTAGGTAATACTCGGAGTACTTGACAGAGGTGGAAGAATATAGAGATAAGGGTAGCCACTAGTCATGGCCCCCAGGCCCCCCTCCTCCCACCTCTACCTAATTGATAAATTTTCTAATAAAACATTGTTTTTACTCTTATTTTGTTATTTGATTTAACTTTTACTCCCTCTGTATTTTTTTATCTTTCCTACTTTGACTTTGCACGTTTGCCAATGCACTTATTCTACCTTAAATATCTTTCATTACATATTAGTAAAAATTATAATAATTGAATATTAATAAACTACTCATTTAGACGAATTAAACAAGACCCCACATGACTATATTTTTTCTTATATATTGAGAAAAATTTCAAAGATTCTCTCTAGTTGTGAATAGTATCAAGATTCTAAGTGAGAAAGATAAAAAAATACAGAGGGAGTATTTGGCATCGGATCGGAGAAGCAATTTGCATGAAGTCATGAAGAATATTAAATAAGAACCTGTTTATTGATTTTCTTTTTTTCTTTTTAGTAACATTCTTCATTGGGCCAATATCCTCTGGGATTTTTTTAATCTAAACCTAAAAAAAAAAGAAAAGTAGAAGCCATTAGAAAAGGTCAATATGGGTTATATGTATAGTACAAAAGTCAAAATAGAACAATCGAAAAAGGGAGGAAGTACAATTTAGGGATTTTGGCCCCCTTAGGCTATGTTCAGTTCACCTTATTTTTGCTTATTTCAGATCAGATCAGATCATATCATATCATAAAAAATAAGTTCAGATCAGATCAGTTCAGATAAGTTCAGATCAGATAAGTTCAGATTATGCTTATATTTAAAAACTTATTATTATTATTATCATGATTATTATGATTATTAGTATTACTAATGCTATTATTGTTATTGTAATAATTATTATTATTGTTGTTGTTGTTATTATTATTAATAATATTAATATTACTTTATACAATTACTATTACTATTTACTAGTACATTTGTTCAAACAGATTATTATTATTGTCGTTGTTGTACTTATTAATTATTAATATTTGTAATTATTATTAATGTCGTTGCTATTATTATAAATGTCATTGATATCACTATTTGAAGCTATTTGTGTTTAAGAAGAAGAATGTTCTTTTGGCATTTGTACGTGTTCTTTTTTATATTTGTTCTAATTAATAATTTTGATATGTGATGTTCTTTTTTATGTTGTACATGTAACGAACATGACAATAGTATATGTTGTTTATTTTTTAAAACAATATACCCCTGTATTTTTTAAGATTCTATAATGTACCCCTAATGTTTTTTTATTCTACATTGTACCCCTATGTTTTTTAAGTTTTCTACATAGTACCCCTACGTTAAATGAACGTAACGTTTACCGTTATCTCTTTGCATTTCTGGGAATCTCTCTCAACCCTCCCACCTGCCAGCCCCCAGCCCAGCCCCCACCCCCTCCCCTCCACCCGCGCAACCACCATGACCGCCGCCAGCCTAGTCCTCCGCCCCATAACCACCATGATCGCCGCAACCACGAATGTTGTTATAAAAATCAACCCGGAATCAACGTGGGAGGGGGTGGGGGCAACGGGAAATCGAAGGGGAGGGGGGGGGGGTAGGGGCAATGGTAAATCGAAGGGGAAGGGTAGGGGTCATGGGAAATCGAAGGGGAGGGGGGGGGGTGTGAGAAATCGAAGGGGAGGGGGTAGGGTCCGGGAAATCGAAGGGGAGGGGTGGGGGGCCGTGAGAAATCGAAGGGGAGGGGGTGGGGTCATGGGAAATCGAAGGGGAGGGGGTGGGGGGCTAGGTTGGTAGGGGGGGGGGTGGGGTGGAGGAGATGGGGAGGGGGTCCGGGCTAGCGGGGGAAGGGGTTGGGAGCTGCGGCGGTGGAGGGGGGGGGGGAAGGGGGAGGGGGGGGGGTGGAGGGGATGGGGAAGTTTGGATGGGAATTCAAAAATATTTGACGTCCGTTTTCATTTATACACACTAGGGGTACTATGTAATTAACTTAAAAAATACGGGGTACAGTGTAGAATAAAAAAACATTAGGGGTACATTATAGAATTTTAAAAAAACACAGGGATATATCATAGAAAAATCCAATAATATAAATTATATATTACTAGTTTATATAAAACATGAGTAGCATGAGATAACTTAATGGTGTTGTCATCACGTTCAAAATTTTTCCTATAAAGGATTTCAACTTATCTTTAAAAACAAAGATTATATAGAACAAGACAACGATATAAGAAGAATATTTAACCATTTTGTTCAAGATCATATGATTATATATATTTATAGGTTTATTTATAATAAAAAAGAACAATTTATTGATATAACAAAGAACATGTTGTTAGTTAAATCCAAACATGTCATTAATATAAAAATAACATCTACTTTTATTTTTAAAATGTGTTCTTTAAATAGATCTTGTATGCTCTTTCAGTATATGTTCTTTTTTTAATATCATTATATGTTCTTTTCATTACTACCTAAATTCTTATTATTAACTGACCTTGAACATGAACAATATGTTTTATTTACCATGAACAATATGTTTTTTTACCTAAAATGTGTGTGCTTTTATTTTTAATTTTTTTGGGCCCTTTTCGGGAACCCCATGGTAAGATGAATTTCCTCTGGGCTGCCCTTGCACAGGGTCACTCACCTAGAGACCCAACAAGTCCCAACCCCCTTCCCCCACCCACAACAATATTGAAATATATGCTTCCACCAAGATTTGAACCTTGGTCTCCCATGTGGGAGGTAAGAAGCCATACCATTAGACCCAAGAGTCCTTAATCTTTTATTTTTAATTGTATGTTCATATACTAATGTGTTCTTTTTCAAAAAAAAAACTAATTATGCTATAATAATAATAATAATAATAATAATAATAATAATAATAATAATTATTATTATTATTATGTTATCTATATTATTATTGTTGTTATTATTGTTATTATTACTATAATATTATTTATATTATTATTATTTTATATTATTATTATTATTATATTATCATTATTATTATTATTATATTATTATTATTATTATTATTATTATTATTATTATTATTATTATTATTATTATTATTATCAAAAGTTGTGCATAGTAATAAAATGATAGTATTAGTAATACTAGTAATGAAATACAAAGTAATAATAATATTAGTAATAATATGTTTTGTAAAAGATAAGTTCAGATCAGATCAAATCAGATCAGATCAGATCAGATCAGATCAGTTCAGATCATATCAGATCAGATCAGAAAAAATAAGTTCGGATCAGTTCAGTTCAGATCATATCAGATCAGATCAGATCAGAAAAAATAAGTTCAGATCAGATTAGATCAGATAAGTTCAGATCAGAAAATTTCAGGTGAACTAAACATAGCCTTATTATCAACATTTAGCTTTGCTCCCTAATCCTTGGTCTTTCCAATTGTTGTACGTATGAAGTTGTCTGGTCAATTATGAATCAAATTCTGATTTTCCATCTAACTATTCGAATAATTGGTATTGTTTAAAATATATTTAATGAATGCTAATAATCAATTGGTTGTTCAATAAATCATCTATTGAGTGCAATCATTTATTAGATTTTAATATGTTTAGGAGAGAAAACCTATTTAACTAATGGCTTCTACTTTTCATTTTTTAGGTTAATTGGCTTTTACTAGTATATATCACAAATTACAGATGAGTTGGAGTATTGCATTTTCAAACTTTTTTCTTGGAGTTCCCTTCTCTTTATAACAATCATTAGGTTCTTTATAACCTCTGCTCCAATGAGAGTGTAAATGATGCGAGTCGAGCTCGAGTTTGACTAAGCTTAACTTGGACTCAAAAACTCGAAGTCAAGCTCGACTCAACTAAAAAACTCGCGAGCTTGGAAAAATCAAATTTAGCTCGGACTCGAAATACTAAACTCGAGTTGGAACTCGAATTAAGCTCGAAAACGGGTAAAGTCCGGCTTGAAGCTCAGCGAGCTTAAGAATGTTGGCTCGACTCGAGCTTGAGAAAAAAACTAAAAGCTCAACTCGACTCAAGCCGAGCTTTAACTGAGCTTTCTACCCGAACCAAGGCTAGCTTAGTCTTGGATGGTTAAAATATCGAGCCGAGTTTTGATCGAACTTTGACTAGTCGAGCTAGAATGATTCACGAGCAAGTTTGGCTCATTAACACCCTTACTCCTGAGTATTATTGTATAATATAGCATTTTCTAGAATTATATTGCTTTCTTCTTTTGAAAAAAAAAACCATCTCGTAAAGACAAAATATGACTAAAGGCCACCATTTTTTTTTTTTTGTATAAGTATGAATTTTATTTCATGGAATGAATTCTTTGAAAAAGTTTGAGAGAACTAATTATTGAAATTATAAATATTATATATATAATTCTTTTTCGAGTTTCTCGCGAGTTGGAGTCGAGTAGAAAGTAGCTCAACTCGACTCGTTAATCATCTAGTCGAGCTGGATTTCGAGTCCAGCTTACTCGAGTCGAGCTTTGACCGAATTTTAATCGAGTCAAATTCGAGTAGCTCGGGAGTTATTTCATTGCATTTACACCCCTATACTTTGATGACCAAGTACATACATATTTTTTCTCTTGGTAAGGAGAATCCCTACTTGACTAAGTTTTCACCGAGTTGATCTCGAGTACTTAATCCTGACCATTGTTTATTGGGCTAACTAAGTAGTACTTAGTCTCTTGGCAATACTCTTACCTTAGATCTTGGAGGTTTTGGATTCCAATCTTGCCAAGTGTGATATTTTGTGATAAAGTTCCTTTTTCCCCCACCCTCAAAGACTTGACCTGCAAATTCTAGACTAAGATATTTGCATTATTTTTTTTTAAAATGTACCTTGGAGATTGTAGGATCTCTCATGCTGCATAAGAGATTTTTTTTTGGAATAGTGGTTTGGTAATGATCATATAAAAACATAATCAACCAGGAAGATCTATCATTGAAATATATTGGTTTTTTGCTGTTGGAAAATCATGAACAGATCCTGTTTTTTTGTGTGCTGTGCTAATACTAACAAGAGAAAACGGTTCTAGATGATAGGATTTCAGATATGGTAGAACTGTAAGGACTTTCATACTGACCATTTCAATAATATACTCCCACACTTCCAAGTTCATTGCTCTATTTAAATTTTTATAGTCTCCAATATAGATGGTCAATAATTAAATCTTTAATTACACATTAGTAAAAATCCGTTTGCTGACATTGTGAAGAAACACATCGAGTTAAATTTAACACGATTCTATATGATCAGAGGTAGGCAGTGGCCAGTAGGCCGGTTGACCCGAATCATCTTGACCCGCACGGCTACTGGTCCAACTGGGTCAGGCCTTGCTAGAAATCACGAACCCGACCCTATCCGAATTGAGGCGTGTGCACAGGGGCGAAGCCAGACTTGGTTAAGGAGGGGGGGCCAAGTATACTTCCCTTTTTTTATTATTATATTGTGAGGGTCCATTTACTAGAATTCTTTTATTTTTTTATTTTTTTGGGCCTCTTATATATTATAGGCAGTGTCGGATTCAGGAATTGTCTCGCATGGGTTCGCAGACATTCGAAAGAAAACCAAGGAGAATAATAATCGATAAAAAATATTTGGTTACATTAATCCGGATATCAATTTAAACTAATAAACAATAAGTTCACCCATTGTAACTTTATCAAGATATATTATTATTTATTTCTATCAATCTATTAGCTAAATAAGTGTTAAATTTGTCGCATAAGAATTATTATTATGGTAAGAGGTTGTATGTATGGTAAGAAGACACAACAAAAAAAAAATTTAAAGGCGAAGTTGTACTTATGGTAAGAAGACAAAACCAAAAAAGTACAATGCAACTTGTATTAGGAAAATAGGAGATTACCAACAATTTTGTAACTTCGTATAACTTGCAAAAACCCTAAACCTAGTTTTTTTCTCTCTAGCCGTCTCCCTTTTTCCCCTTTTCCCTTCATCAGTAAGGGGCTGCCATGGATGATCTCATCCATGGTAAGCCCCTTTTCATCTCTTGCTTTCACTTTCTAGTTTGTCCTTTTGTTTTGTTGAATAAGTTAGTCTCTCTTTATGAGAGTTTCTTGTGCCCTAATATGGGAAAACTAGTCTTCTCTGTTATGGAGGTCTCCTTCTCCCTTATGGGAGTTGTGAGTCTAGTTTTTTTATTTGTAGGTATGAGAAATTGTTCTCATTGGTTGAAGTCCAAAACTATCAACATGAAGGTATTGGAAGCTCGGATGCGGTCAATATGGATAGATCAAGAAGGTTCTTCTCCAAACTATGTCAAAATGATAGACGGTTCCATTAATAGTTGCTTGGGACAACAAATACAAGGGACTTACGCCACAATATTCGATCTGGTTCATTGTAGTTTCATCGAAGACGAAGTTGATCTGATCTTGTTTGATTGTATCCTGTTTTTCTTTATTACTTATTGTAGATGCCGTTTGGCTTTCAATTAATGAAATTTCTCTTTCAAAAAAAAAAAAAAGGAAAATAGGAGATTACCAAAAGTAAAAAAAAAAAGAAAAAAAATGAAACAAGTACTAATACTACAGATCGTCATTGACCGTCAACCACCTAAATACAAAGACCTATCCAATTATCATAGGTCATAACAAATAAAAAGTTTAGAATTTACGGAGTAATAAAACAGTAAAACCACAAGGAAAGAAAAAAAAAAAAAAACAACAAGGTTTTGCTTTTGGTGGGATTCGATCCCGCGTCCACATTCAAAGCAAGCACACTCAGATGACACCAAAACCCACCCTAGCGCTCTCCGCTTCCTTGTTCTATTTTCACGCGAACAATATATATCTTATTACTATTTGTTTTATTTTAAAAAAAAGGAAAAAACTGCACAATTTTTTTCTCATACGGTTGGGCTAGCAGGGCCATGGCCCTCTTAAGCCCCTTAATAGCCTCGCCCCTGCGTGTGCATATGTATTCCCTTCATCCCGAAATACGTACTGGATCCATTTAAATTATCGATAATGTACATAAATATATGAATTGAAGTGTACATAAATATGTGTTTTGAAATTCAACTCTAAAACATTGATGAATGATGATTTTCAAATCAACTCCCTCCATCTCAAAATATGTACCGAGTCCACTTCTTGATCTCTATACGATATCTAAGAAACACTACATTACTAAATTTTAAATATATATATAATTTATAGAAAGAACTTATTAAATCAATTCTAACAAAATACTCCGTTAAAGTTGATGAAATTTGACTTTATATAAGGAAATGGATGTGGTATCATGGGACGGGGGGTTACATTTGAATTGCTGACTACTTGGTGCATTAAGGTAATTAAAGAACATACTCCCTCCGCTATATAATGTTTATTGGGCTAGAGTGTATTTAATATGTTAAATATGTAATTAGCTTAATTGGGCTTAAGGCCTACATGTATTTACAATAGCTATAGGTTGTATATTTAACAACGCTAAACAGAAAATGGAAGGTAAGGAAAACATTTACCCTAAACTTTGACATGGTATCGGAGCCGTTTTCCTCTTAGATTTTTTTTTTTTTTTTTTTTTACACCTTTTTGTCGCCTGCTAGTCAGCCACCAGCGTGGTCCGACTAGCCGCTGCCGGTGTACTACGCTGCTGCCGGCAACTCGTTGTCACTGCCCCTTGTTCTCACCCGCGTGGCCATGCCTCTCACTCTCTTTCTTGTTCTTGATTTCAGTCGGGCAGAAATTGGTTGGACATTCTGATTTCCAACCAAAGCGAGTGGAGTTGAAAGTGTTGTTTTTCAATCAGTAAGATTACAAGTAGTGATTTCCAACCCCCTCAACTTGCAATCAGAAGTCAATTGCGAGTGGAGTTGGGTTTAACCCATTATTTCCAACACATTCAAATTGCATTTGTTTAAGAAATCAATTGATTTCCGTATTTGTTTTTGTTGATCAACTATTTGTGATCTGCTTCTCGGTCCCTTTTCACGTTTTTCTACAGTTTCTTCCTTGCCGGCAGTCCTCTGCCTTCCTACTGTCAACTCTTCCGGCCGTTGTTGCATCACCCGCGTGAGTGCTACACCATGGCTGCTATCATACATTTAATTAATAATGAAACCACCACTGATGCTCGGTTGACGGATTTGTCTATTTCTAGTCAATGGATTATTGACACGGGTGCCTCTCATCACGTTACTAGCAATTACTCTTATCTCACTCATGTTACGCCAATCGTTGCTTGGCCCGTTGGCTCGCCGGATGGTAATACCGCCATTGCTACTATGGAGGGACGTGTTACCCTTACTTCTGGACTCACTCTACATCATGTTTTATATGTGCCGCAACTTAATTGCAATTTAATTTCAGTGTCGCAAATGATTGATGAATCTAATTGTCATGTACGATTAACTTCTTCTTTGTGTGCTATATAGGACTGCCATTCGGGGACCCTGATTGGAGCCGGTGAACGGCGTGATGGACTCTATTTTTTCCGCAACATTCCTACAGTGCAAGCGGTGACAGTTCCTGGATTATCCGAGTTCGAGTTATGGCATCGTAGACTGGGGCATCCATCAGATCGAGTTGTCAAGTTAGTTCCTGTTGTTAAATCTAGTACTTGTAGGAAGAAATTAAATAAAGCTTGTATTGTTTGTCCACAAGCTAAACAAACTCGTGATTGTTTTCCCACTAGTGATCATAAAGCCTCTCGTATTTTTGAACTTGTTCATTGTGACTTGTGGGGGCCGTATAAGACGCCCTCTTCTTGTGATGCTATCTATTTCTTGACTTTGGTGGATGATTACTCACGTGCGGTTTGGGTCTATTTATTGCGAAATAAAAAGGAAGTTGAGAGTGCTTTTATGTCTTTCTTTGCCATGATTAAACGACAATTTGACTCCCTTGTTAAGATTATTCGCACGGACAATGGCACTGAATTTAACTGCTTATCTGAATATTTGGACACCCATGGTATATTGTTTCAGACTTCTTGTGTGGGTACCCCTCAACAAAATGGTCGTGTTGAGCGTAAACATCAGCATATATTAAATGTTAGTCGGGCTTTGATGTTTCAAGCTCATCTACCTGTTAGCTTTTGGGGGGAATGTGTGTTGGCTGCTGTTTATTTGATCAATCGGACCCCGTCGAGCATATTGCATGGTTTAACCCCTTATGAGGCTCTTACGGGCCAACCTCCTTCTTTTGATGCACTTAGAGTTTTTGGGTGTTTGTGTTTTGCTTATAATCAACGTGCCAAGGGTGATAAATTTGCATCTCGGAGTCGTCGTTGTATATTTGTTGGGTATCCCAATGGTAAGAAAGGGTGGAAGATGTATGATCTTGAAACTGGAGAATACTTTGTTTCACGTGATGTCCAGTTTCATGAAACTGAGTTCCCGTTCGAATTGGGTGATGATATGCCAGTGGGCGTTGATGGGGACTTTCCTTTGGGTCCAAGTGCAGCCCCAATTGTTGAGGATGATGTTGAGTCATGTTTAGAGGGGGCTGCTGGCGGTGAGGGGCCCATTCATGTTCCTGGCCTAGCTCTCGTGGACCACCCCATGCCTTTGCCTACTGCTGAGTTGCCCGCCACGGACACCCCCCATTCTGTTGTTGTGGATCAGCCCACGCCCTCACCTCCCGCCACCGATCAGCCCACGGTGTTACCTCCTGTCGTGGACTCGCCAGTAGGTCAGCCCACACACTCACTTCATGCGGATGCTGAAGATCTTGGTAGGGGTTTACGAGAGAAACGACCATCTGTCTTGCTACGGGATTTTGTCACTGATACTGTACGGAAAAAGAGTCCATCTTCGTCTGATCCGTCTTCTTCAGGTTCCTCAGGTACTCCTTATCCTTTAGCACACTTTATGAATTGTGATAGATTTTCTGTGCGACATCGTCTTTTCCTTGCAGCTGTTACATCAGGTGTTGAGCCTCATTCTTTTGCTGAGGCTATGCGGGATCCTGGTTGGCGTGAAGCCATGCAGAAAGAAATTGGCGCTTTGGAGGATAATGCCACTTGGGACATGGAGGCTCTTCCGTCTGGTCATAAGGCCCTTGGTTGCAAATGGGTCTATAAAGTGAAGTATCATTCTGATAGTTCTGTCGAGCGTCTCAAAGCTCGTTTGGTCGTTTTTGGCAATCGCCAGGTTGAGGGCATTGACTACAACGAGACATTTGCTCCTGTGGCCAAAATGGTCACCGTTCGTGCATTTCTTGCCGTAGCTGCTGCTAAAAACTGGGAGTTGCACCAAATGGATGTCCACAACGCCTTTCTTCATGGTGACTTGGAGGAGGTCGTGTACATGAAGCCCCCTCCAGGGTTCACTCCCTCGAGGCCTGGTATGGTTTGCCGTCTGCGAAAAATCTCTATATGGGCTACGTTAGGCGCCACGGTGTTGGTTCGCCAAGTTAGCTGCTTCTCTGTTGCGTTATGGATTTGTTCAGTGCTACTCTGACTACTCATTGTTCACTCTCAGTCGTGATCAGATCTAGTTGTCTGTGCTCGTCTATGTTGATGACCTTATTATCTCTGGTAATGACTCTGCTGCTATTATCTCTTTTAAGAACTATTTGGGTGACTGCTTTCATATGAAAGATTTGGGGGTGTTGAAATACTTCCTTGGGATTGAGGTTGCTCGTAGTCCCGAGGGACTGTTCCTGTGTCAGCGCAAGTACACCTTGGATATTATCTCTGAGACTGGTCTTATGGGTGCCAAACCCGCTACTTTTTTGCTTGAACAGAATCATACTCTGGCCCTTGCTACTGGAGATTTGTTATCTAATTCGGAGTCTTATCGTCGCCTTGTCGGCCGCCTCATCTATCTCTCCTTCACTCGTCCGGATCTGGCTTATTGTGCTCATATTCTGGCTCAGTTTATGCAGGCACCTAGACAGGAGCATTGGGAAGCTGCCCTACGGGTGGTTCGGTATCTCAAGGGGTCGCCAGGCCAGGGTATTCTTCTTAGTGCTCAGTGTGATCTCTCTCTCTCAGGTTGGTGTGACTCAGATTGGGCGAGTTGTCCTTTGACTCGTCGCTCGTTGACAGGCTGGATTGTGTTTCTTGGTCTTTCTCCTATCTCTTGGAAGACCAAGAAGCAGCATACAGTTTCTCGTTCTTCCGCGGAAGCAGAGTATCGTTCGATGGCTGATGTCACCTCTGAGTTGAAATGGTTGAAGGCTCTCCTTGAGAGCTTAGGTGTCCAGCAGCCTCGTGCTATGCCCCTTTACTGTGATAGTATGTCTGCTCTGCACATTGCTCAGAATCCTGTGTTCCATGAACGTACGAAGCACATCGAGGTTGACTGTCACTACGTGCGCGATGCGATCCGAGATGGTCTTATCTCTACTCATCATGTCCTTACTCATGCTCAGTTGGGAGATATTCACTAAGGCCCTTGGCAAAAGGCAGTTCCTTAATTTACTCAGCAAGTTGGGCATTTCGAATCTCCATGCTCCAACTTGAGGGGGGGTATTGGGCTAGAGTGTATTTAATATGTTAAATATTGTAATTAGCTTAATTGGGCTTAAGGCCTACATGTATTTACAATAGCTATAGGTTGTATATTTAACAACGCTAAACAGAAAATGGAAGGTAAGGAAAACATTAACCCTAAACTTTGACATATTGGGCTAGAGTGTATTTAATATGTTAAATATTGTAATTAGATTAATTGGGCTTAAGGCCTACATGTATTTACAATAGCTATGGGTTGTATATTTAACAACGCTAAACAGAAAATGGAAGGTAAGGAAAACATTTACCCTAAGCTTTGACATGGTATCAGAGCCGTTTTCCTCTTAGATATTATTTTTTTTTTTTTTTTTTTTTACACCTTTTTGTCGCCTGCTAGTCAGCCACCAGCGTGGTCCGACTAGCCCCTGCCGGTGTACTACGCTGCTGCCGGCAACTCGTTGTCACTGCCCCTTGTTCTCACCCGCGTGGCCATGCCTCTCACTCTCTTTCTTGTTCTTAATTTCAGTCGGGCAGAAATTGGTTGGACATTCTGATTTCCAACCAAAGCGAGTGGAGTTGAAAGGGTTGTTTTTCAATCAGTAAGATTACAAGTAGTGATTTCCAACCCCCTCAACTTGCAATCAGAAGTCAATTGCGAGTGGAGTTGGGTTTAACCCATTATTTCCAACACATTCAAATTGCATTTGTTTAAGAAATCAATTGATTTCCGTATTTGTTTTTGTTGATCAACTATTTGTGATCTGCTTCTCGGTCCCTTTTCACGTTTTTCTACAGTTTCTTCCTTGCCGGCAGTCCTCTGCCTTCCTACTGTCAACTCTTTCGGCCGTTGTTGCATCACCCGCGTGAGTGCTACACCATGGCTGCTATCATACATTTAATTAATAATGAAACCACCATTGATGCTCGGTTGAAGGATTTGTCTATTTCTAGTCAATGGATTATTGACACGAGTGCCTCTCATCACGTTACTAGCAATTACTCTTATCTCACTCATGTTACGCCAATCGTTGCTTGGCCCGTTGGCTTGCCGGATGGTAATACCGCCATTGCTACTATGGAGGGACGTGTTACCCTTACTTCTGGACTCACTCTACATCATGTTTTATATGTGCCGCAACTTAATTGCAATTTAATTTCAGTGTCGCAAATGATTGATGAATCTAATTGTCATGTACGATTAACTTCTTCTTTGTGTGCTATATAGGACTGCCATTCGGGGACCCTGATTGGAGCCGGTGAACGGCGTGATGGACTCTATTTTTTCCGCAACATTGCTACAGTGCAAGCGGTGACAGTTCCTGGATTATCCGAGTTCGAGTTATGGCATCGTAGACTGGGGCATCCATCAGATCGAGTTGTCAAGTTAGTTCCTGTTGTTAAATCTAGTACTTGTAGGAAGAAATTAAATAAAGCTTGTATTGTTTGTCCACAAGCTAAACAAACTCGTGATTGTTTTCCCACTAGTGATCATAAAGCCTCTCGTATTTTTGAACTTGTTCATTGTGACTTGTGGGGGCCGTATAAGACGCCCTCTTCTTGTGATGCTATCTATTTCTTGACTTTGGTGGATGATTACTCACGTGCGGTTTGGGTCTATTTATTGCGAAATAAAAAGGAAGTTGAGAGTGCTTTTATGTCTTTCTTTGCCATGATTAAACGACAATTTGACTTCCTTGTTAAGATTATTCGCACGGACAATGGCACTGAATTTAACTGCTTATCTGAATATTTGGACACCCATGGTATATTGTTTCAGACTTCTTGTGTGGGTACCCCTCAACAAAATGGTCGTGTTGAGCGTAAACATCAGCATATATTAAATGTTAGTCGGGCTTTGATGTTTCAAGCTCATCTACCTGTTAGCTTTTGGGGGGAATGTGTGTTGGCTGCTGTTTATTTGATCAATCGGACCCCGTCGAGCATATTGCATGGTTTAACCCCTTATGAGGCTCTTACGGGCCAACCTCCTTCTTTTGATGCACTTAGAGTTTTTGGGTGTTTGTGTTTTGCTTATAATCAACGTGCCAAGGGTGATAAATTTGCATCTCGGAGTCGTCGTTGTATATTTGTTGGGTATCCCAATGGTAAGAAAGGGTGGAAGATGTATGATCTTGAAACTGGAGAATACTTTGTTTCACGTGATGTCCAGTTTCATGAAACTGAGTTCCCGTTCGAATTGGGTGATGATATGCCAGTGGGCGTTGATGGGGACTTTCCTTTGGGTCCAAGTGCAGCCCCAATTGTTGAGGATGATGTTGAGTCATGTTTAGAGGGGGCTGCTGGCGGTGAGGGGCCCATTCATGTTCCTGGCCCAGCTCTCGTGGACCACCCCATGCCTTTGCCTACTGCTGAGTTGCCCGCCACGGACACCCCCCATCCTGTTGTTGTGGATCAGCCCACGCCCTCACCTCCCGCCACCGATCAGCCCACGGTGTTACCTTCTGTCGTGGACTCGCCAGTAGGTCAGCCCACACACTCACTTCATGCGGATGCTGAAGATCTTGGTAGGGGTTTTACGAGAGAAACGACCATCTGTCTTGCTACGGGATTTTGTCACTGATACTGTACGGAAAAAAGAGTCCATCTTCGTCTGATCCGTCTTCTTCAGGTTCCTCAGGTACTCCTTATCCTTTAGCACACTTTGTGAATTGTGATAGATTTTCTGTGCGACATCGTCTTTTCCTTGCAGCTGTTACATCAGGTGTTGAGCCTCATTCTTTTGCTGAGGCTATGCGGGATCCTGGTTGGCGTGAAGCCATGCAGAAAGAAATTGGCACTTTGGAGGATAATGCCACTTGGGACATGGAGGCTCTTCCGTCTGGTCATAAGGCCATTGGTTGCAAATGGGTCTATAAAGTGAAGTATCATTCTGATGGTTCTGTCGAGCGTCTCAAAGCTCGTTTGGTCGTTTTTGGCAATCGCCAGGTTGAGGGCATTGACTACAACGAGACATTTGCTCCTGTGGCCAAAATGGTCACCGTTCGTGCATTTCTTGCCGTAGCTGCTGCTAAAAACTGGGAGTTGCACCAAATGGATGTCCACAACGCCTTTCTTCATGGTGACTTGGAGGAGGTCGTGTACATGAAGCCCCCTCCAGGGTTCACTCCCTCGAGGCCTGGTATGGTTTGCCGTCTGCGGAAATCTCTATATGGGCTACGTCAAGCCCCACGGTGTTGGTTCGCCAAGTTAGCTGCTTCTCTGTTGCGTTATGGATTTGTTCAGTGCTACTCTGACTACTCATTGTTCACTCTCAGTCGTGATCAGATCCAGTTGTCTGTGCTCGTCTATGTTGATGACCTTATTATCTCTGGTAATGACTCTGCTGCTATTATCTCTTTTAAGAACTATTTGGGTGACTGCTTTCATATGAAAGATTTGGGGGTGTTGAAATACTTCCTTGGGATTGAGGTTGCTCGTAGTCCCGAGGGACTGTTCCTGTGTCAGCGCAAGTACACCTTGGATATTATCTCTGAGACTGGTCTTATGGGTGCCAAACCCGCTACTTTTCCGCTTGAAAAAAATCATACTCTGGCCCTTGCTACTGGAGATTTGTTATCTAATTCGGAGTCTTATCGTCGCCTTGTCGGCCGCCTCGTCTATCTCTCCTTCACACGTCCGGATCTGGCTTATTGTGTTCATATTCTGGCTCAGTTTATTCAGGCACCTAGACAGGAGCATTGGGAAGCTGCCCTACGGGTGGTTCGGTATCTCAAGGGGTTGCCAGGCCAGGGTATTCTTCTTAGTGCTCAGTGTGATCTCTCTCTCTCAGGTTGGTGTGACTCAGATTGGGCGAGTTGTCCTTTGACTCGTCGCTCGTTGACAGGCTGGATTGTGTTTCTTGGTCTTTCTCCTATCTTTTGGAAGACCAAGAAGCAGCATACAGTTTCTCGTTCTTCCGCGGAAGCAGAGTATCGTTCGATGGCTGATGTCACCTCTGAGTTGAAATGGTTGAAGGCTCTCCTTGAGAGCTTAGGTGTCCAGCAGCCTCGTGCTATGCCCCTTTACTGTGATAGTATGTCTTCTCTGCACATTGCTCAGAATCCTGTGTTCCATGAACGTACGAAGCACATCGAGGTTGACTGTCACTACGTGCGCGATGCGATCCGAGATGGTCTTATCTCTACTCATCATGTCCTTACTCATGCTCAGTTGGCAGATATTCACTAAGGCCCTTGGCAAAAGGCAGTTCCTTAATTTACTCAGCAAGTTGGGCATTTCGAATCTCCATGCTCCAACTTGAGGGGGGGTATTAGGCTAGAGTGTATTTAATATGTTAAATATTGTAATTAGCTTAATTGGGCTTAAGGCCTACATGTATATACAATAGCTATAGGTTGTATATTTAACAACGCTAAACAGAAAATGGAAGGTAAGGAAAACATTAACCCTAAACTTTGACATATTGGGCTAGAGTGTATTTAATATGTTAAATATTGTGATTAGCTTAATTGGGCTTAAGGCCTACATGTATTTACAATAGCTATAGGTTGTATATTTAACAACGTTAAACAGAAAATGGAAGGTAAGGAAAACATTTACCCTAAGCTTTTTTTTTTTTTCTCTTTTACACCTTTTTGTCGCCTGCTAGTCAGCCACCAGCGTGGTCCGACTAGCCGCTGCCGGTGTACTACGCTGCTGCCGGCAACTCGTTGTCACTGCCCCTTGTTCTCACCCGCGTGGCCATGCCTCTCACTCTCTTTCGTGTTCTTAATTTCAGTCGGGCAGAAATTGGTTGGACATTCTGATTTCCAACCAAAGCGAGTGGAGTTGAAAGGGTTGTTTTTCAATCAGTAAGATTACAAGTAGTGATTTCCAACCCCCTCAACTTGCAATCAGAAGTCAATTGCGAGTGGAGTTGGGTTTAACCCATTATTTCCAACACATTCAAATTGCATTTGTTTAAGAAATCAATTGATTTCCGTATTTGTTTTTGTTGATCAACTATTTGTGATCTGCTTCTCGGTCCCTTTTCACGTTTTTCTACAGTTTCTTCCTTGCCGGCAGTCCTCTGCCTTCCTACTGTCAACTCTTCCGGCCGTTGTTGCATCACCCGCGTGAGTGCTACACCATGGCTGCTATCATACATTTAATTAATAATGAAACCACCACTGATGCTCGGTTGAAGGATTTGTCTATTTCTAGTCAATGGATTATTGACACGAGTGCCTCTCATCACGTTACTAGCAATTACTCTTATCTCACTCATGTTACGCCAATCGTTGCTTGGCCTGTTGGCTTGCCGGATGGTAATACCGCCATTGCTACTATGGAGGGACGTGTTACCCTTACTTCTGGACTCACTCTACATCATGTTTTATATGTGCCGCAACTTAATTGCAATTTAATTTCAGTGTCGCAAATGATTGATGAATCTAATTGTCATGTACGATTCACTTCTTCTTTGTGTGCTATATAGGACTGCCATTCGGGGACCCTGATTGGAGCTGGTGAACGGCGTGATGGACTCTATTTTTTCCGCAACATTCCTACTGTGCAAGCGGTGACAGTTCCTGGATTATCCGAGTTCGAGTTATGGCATCGTAGACTGGGGCATCCATCAGATCGAGTTGTCAAGTTAGATCCTGTTGTTAAATCTAGTACTTGTAGGAAGAAATTAAATAAAGCTTGTATTGTTTGTCCACAAGCTAAACAAACTCGTGATTGTTTTCCCACTAGTGATCATAAAGCCTCTCGTATTTTTGAACTTGTTCATTGTGACTTGTGGGGGCCGTATAAGACGCCCTCTTCTTGTGATGCTATCTATTTCTTGACTTTGGTGGATGATTACTCACGTGCGGTTTGGGTCTATTTATTGCGAAATAAAAAGGAAGTTGAGAGTGCTTTTATGTCTTTCTTTGCCATGATTAAACGACAATTTGACTTCCTTGTTAAGATTATTCGCACGGACAATGGCACTGAATTTAACTGCTTATCTGAATATTTGGACACCCATGGTATATTGTTTCAGACTTCTTGTGTGGGTACCCCTCAACAAAATGGTCGTGTTGAGCGTAAACATCAGCATATATTAAATGTTAGTCGGGCTTTGATGTTTCAAGCTCATCTACCTGTTAGCTTTTGGGGGGAATGTGTGTTGGCTGCTGTTTATTTGATCAATCGGACCCCGTCGAGCATATTGCATGGTTTAACCCCTTCTGAGGCTCTTACGGGCCAACCTCCTTCTTTTGATGCACTTAGAGTTTTTGGGTGTTTGTGTTTTGCTTATAATCAACGTGCCAAGGGTGATAAATTTGCATCTCGGAGTCGTCGTTGTATATTTGTTGGGTATCCCAATGGTAAGAAAGGGTGGAAGATGTATGATCTTGAAACTGGAGAATACTTTGTTTTACGTGATGTCCAGTTTCATGAAACTGAGTTCCCGTTCGAATTGGGTGATGATATGCCTGTGGGCGTTGATGGGGACTTTCCTTTGGGTCCAAGTGCAGCCCCAATTGTTGAGGATGATGTTGAGTCATGTTTAGAGGGGGCTGCTGGCGGTGAGGGGCCCATTCATGTTCCTGGCCCAGCTCTCGTGGACCACCCCATGCCTTTGCCTACTGCTGAGTTGCCCGCCACGGACACCCCCCATCCTGTTGTTGTGGATCAGCCCACGCCCTCACCTTCCGCCACCGATCAGCCCACGGTGTTACCTCCTGTCGTGGACTCGCCAGTAGGTCAGCCCACACACTCACTTCATGCGGATGCTGAAGATCTTGGTAGGGGTTTACGAGAGAAACGACCATCTGTCTTGCTACGGGATTTTGTCACTGATACTGTACGGAAAAAGAGTCCATCTTCGTCTGATCCGTCTTCTTCAGGTTCCTCAGGTACTCCTTATCCTTTAGCACACTTTGTGAATTGTGATAGATTTTTCGTGCGACATCGTCTTTTCCTTGCATTGTTACATCGGGTGTTGAGCCTCATTCTTTTGCTGAGGCTATGCGGGATCCTGGTTGGCGTGAAGCCATGCAGAAAGAAATTGGCACTTTGGAGGATAATGCCACTTGGGACATGGAGGCTCTTCCGTCTGGTCATAAGGCCCTTGGTTGCAAATGGGTCTATAAAGTGAAGTATCATTCTGATGGTTCTGTCGAGCGTCTCAAAGCTCGTTTGGTCTTTTTGGCAATCGCCAGGTTGAGGGCATTGACTACAACGAGACATTTGCTCCTGTGGCCAAAATGGTCACCATTCGTGCATTTCTTGCCGTAGCTGCTGCTAAAAACTGGGAGTTGCACCAAATGGATGTCCACAACGCCTTTCTTCATGGTGACTTGGAGGAGGTCGTGTACATGAAGCCCCCTCCAGGGTTCACTCCCTCGAGGCCTGGTATGGTTTGCCGTCTGCGAAAATCTCTATATGGGCTACGTCAGGCCCCACTGTGTTGGTTCGCCAAGTTAGCTGCTTCTCTGTTGCGTTATGGATTTGTTCAGTGCTACTCTGACTACTCATTGTTCACTCTCAGTCGTGATCAGATCCAGTTGTTTGTGCTCGTCTATGTTGATGACCTTATTATCTCTGGTAATGACTCTGCTGCTATTATATCTTTTAAGAACTATTTGGGTGACTGCTTTCATATGAAAGATTTGGGGGTGTTGAAATACTTCCTTGGGATTGAGGTTGCTCGTAGTCCCGAGGGACTGTTCCTGTGTCAGCGCAAGTACACCTTGGATATTATCTCTGAGACTGGTCTTATGGGTGCCAAACCCGCTACTTTTCCGCTTGAACAAAATCATACTCTGGCCCTTACTACTGGAGATTTGTTATCTAATTCGGAGTCTTATCGTCGCCTTGTCGGCCGCCTCATCTATCTCTCCTTCACTCGTCCGGATCTGGCTTATTGTGTTCATATTCTGGCTCAGTTTATGCAGGCACCTAGACAGGAGCATTGGGAAGCTGCCCTACGGGTGGTTCGGTATCTCAAGGGGTCGCCAGGCCAGGGTATTCTTCTTAGTGCTCAGTGTGATCTCTCTCTCTCAGGTTGGTGTGACTCAGATTGGGCGAGTTGTCCTTTGACTCGTCGCTCGTTGACAGGCTGGATTGTGTTTCTTGGTCTTTCTCCTATCTCTTGGAAGACCAAGAAGCAGCATACAGTTTCTCGTTCTTCCGCGGAAGCAGAGTATCGTTCGATGGCTGATGTCACCTCTGAGTTGAAATGGTTGAAGGCTCTCCTTGAGAGCTTAGGTGTCCAGCAGCCTCGTGCTATGCCCCTTTACTGTGATAGTATGTCTGCTCTGCACATTGCTCAGAATCCTGTGTTCCATGAACGTACGAAGCACATCGAGGTTGACTGTCACTACGTGCGCGATGCGATCCGAGATGGTCTTATCTCTACTCATCATGTCCTTACTCATGCTCAGTTGGCAGATATTCACTAAGGCCCTTGGCAAAAGGCAGTTCCTTAATTTACTCAGCAAGTTGGGCATTTCGAATCTCCATGCTCCAACTTGAGGGGGGGTATTGGGCTAGAGTGTATTTAATATGTTAAATATTGTAATTAGCTTAATTGGGCTTAAGGCCTACATGTATTTACAATAGCTATAGGTTGTATATTTAACAACGCTAAACAGAAAATGGAAGGTAAGGAAAACATTTACCCTAAACTTTGACATGGTATCGGAGCCGTTTTCCTCTTAGATTTTTTTTTTCCTATTTATTGTAAACACAAATTATAGGGAAGGAATGATATAGAGAAGTGGATTCTTATTTGTTTCCTAAATAAGTAAGAATATGTGCAGGTTGTGAGAGAATATGGAATTAATTAGGATCAACAACAAGTACTACAATGTAGAATGGAAGGGGAAAGAAGCAATATCAATTTAAGACTATAACAAAAGCAGGAAGAATTTCATGGAATAGATAAAACGGGAAGTTTAGTTTAGTCCCATTCAAGTGGAAGCTAAGGAGCATGACCCTATTCTTTTGAACTCGCTTTTCAATTTTTAGTTTAGTCCCATTCAATACTGTACTACTTTAGTTCGGCCATGTTTTATCCAGTTCAGTTTAGTAGTTCAATTTAGACCTAGTGAGCTCAATTCTATTTAATTAGTTCACTATATTATTATTATTATTATTATTATTATTATTATTATTATTATTATTATTATTATTATTATTATTATTATTATTATTATTATTATTATTATTATTCAACAAAGTAATAACGATAAAATAAAAATAAATATGACCATGTTTTTACTTTGCCTAAAATAGTGTTTGGATGGGTGACTTCTTAGGAACTTTTTTCATGGTGTGCATAAGCGGGAGAAAATGCATTTGTTAGTACTTATATTGGCTTATGGGACTAGTTGTTGCGCATAGATGCTCATTGAAAAACCAGCACCTTGATAGAAATTAAGCATAATTTTCACCCCTGAAATTTAGCATAACTTGATAGAAATGATCATTTATAGGGGTATGATATTGTTCAACGACTCCATTCAAATCAATTTTATCTTTGATCTAGTTATTGGACTTGGCTCAAACTATCGCATCATGCTATACGTCGGGCCAAAAGAGCCAAGTTTTAAATTTATTGCGAGCCTAACAAGCCAGGGGTGTAGTTGTGCGCACTCATGTGACTTTTTAGCTAATTTATTTCCATCTCTTCTAACAATCTAATGATATTGGTAGTTTGTGTCAATCAAAACTTTTTTGATTTGTAGAAGCAACAGAAAATGTTACGAGACCTATTGGGGGTGATTCCTTATCAAAACGCTGGGTTATGATTGAGCATTTTTCAATCTGTTATTCAGAGTAACTCAATATGATATAACTCATGACTCGAAGTGACTTGACTCAAACCCAACCTAATTGATGTGATTGACAAGTTTAGAGGACATACATGATACATGTGCAAGGGGAAAAAAAGTGTATTACATTGATTGGAACTGAATCATAGAGAAGAGGCGCATTTGTGTCAGTGTTAGTAAAATCGTAGATGGGAGTCAAATTACATGCATGTTTACTAGTCGATCGGGGGCGGGGTCAATTAGTCAAACGAGGAACCTTATTGTGTATAGACAAGGCAAATAAATCAATACAAAAAGCGAATAGATTCAAATTAGAAGATGACATTTTATTGTACCAAGCTCCTGTATATCTAAGTGTTATGCAGGTTTGGAATTAAGTTGGTTAACTTTTAGCCCCATCTTCAATCATAAAGCCAAACACCTCCACTACTCATGTCTCTTCTCTCCTCTGTGAGTAACTTTATGATGAACTAAAACCATTTATGGAGAGACAAATATTGGATAGGATTATATGACACCACTAAAAACCACTCTCTACTTAACAAAAAGAGGTTCTTTTCCATTATACATGTCTTCTTGGTAAGAAAATATTATTAAATAAATGAAATAAAAGGTTATAATTGCAACAATTGTCAGCAATGTTGATCCAAAAAAGCTAACTAGAGTGTATAATAATTTGCACCATATATGATATATGTGTTGGTGATAAAGTTAGCAGTATAATTTTCTAGGGAAAGGGGTTCTCAATAATAGTAGTAGTAAGATCACAATCGATTTGATCCTTCATATGGGTCATGCAGTAAGGTTGAGGGGACAAAGAATCGTGAAAGTTTCGGAAATTAGGTATTTGGGAAAGCTACATTTATTTGCTGCATGACAGCGATGCTAAGCATGGTCCTGCAATCAGCTTAATTTTGGTTCTACTTCAGCTGGATATTTTGAGATAGCTACCTGCTACGGGAGAAATGTCTGGTTCATAACTGTTATATATGAATATTAGCTTGTTTTTGGGCATTTGTGAGATGTCAAACGTTGGAGAAAATGAGAGAAAATCACCACCTTATATTCTCTACTACTAGCTTTTAACCCGTGCAAAATACATGGGAGGTTTTATGTAGATATGATTAGGACCCGTGTATAATGCACATGTTGCATTTTGTTTATTAAGTAGTGTTTTTATTCTAAATTTATTGAATTTATAATTATTAGAATCCGTGTATTTAAAGTTGGAAGATTATAAAATGTAAAATTATATTTCACGATATTTGTTAGAACATTTTAAAGTTTAAAAATCTTATAATTGTGATATATATATATATAGAAATATGTAAATGAAACAAAAAACACATTAAAATGCACGGGAAGTTTTTGTTTTATAAACTTACGATTTTAGGATGGTCTCGTAAAATCATGGTTCAAATATTAACTCGTAATTTAAAGTTTTTATAATCATATTGTGTATTAAGAATATATTTTAAAATCAGTTTTAGACCTGTGCAACTTGCACGGGTAGTTTTTTGTTTAATAAATTTAAGATTTAACCCGTGTATTATGAATACATTTTAAAATCTCCCCTAAAATCATGGGGGAAGTATTAAACCCGTTAATCTATAAAGTGATAACATAAAAGTTAAGAATATAAAAAATAAAGCATACATATAAGTTTGAAAAAGTAAATTTAAGAATACATTTTAAAATCGGTTTTAGACTTGTGCAACTTGCACGGGAAGTTTTTTATTTAATAAATTTAAGATTTAACCTGTGTATTAAGAATACATTTTAAAATCTCCCCTAAAATGATGGTGGAAGTATTTAACTTGTTAATCTATAAATGTAACACCCCGTAATTTTCACCCTTTATTTTTGGTGTTTGTTTACATTAAAATGATATTTTTTTCGTAAAAATAAAATAATTTATTATAAAAACTATTTTTAATGTGTATAATTGTTTAATTGTGGTATTGTGTTGTTGGGATAATTAATTTAAAGTGTATATATTTATTTAAGTATTTTATTAGTTTCATTATTTATTTAGGTGTTTAGGATGCGGTTTTGTCGCGTAGCGTTTTTGAAACGTTGTTGGACCGACTTGAGTGATGAAATGGTACATCACGTGTGGCGTATCATGCTGGCCGAAAATCAGCAATTATGGAGTGGAAGATGAAGAGTTTTGGTGCTTATTAAGCTAACCTTTGGATCTCTTGTAACCCCCCATTTAATCCTTCATAAACACTCTCTTAAACCCTTCATTTTTCCTTGCCAATTAATTCTAATTTTTTTTAATCAGAGAAATTCAGCATCATTCTCATTTAACCCACGCCATTTTCAAAAAAGAAAGAGAGAAAAGGAAGAGAAAAATAAGAGAAAGGTTCAACCCGGTTTTTCCTGTCAGACCTTCACGAAATTAACCATATCCGAAGATATAACCGCTGGATTGTTCTCAAATTTGTATAGCACGTTTATAACATCTTGATCTTCACTTTCAATGGAGCGATTGTGAATCCAAGCTTTCGATCACTGGGAATCCTGGTCGGAACATAACAACACGAAATGAGATTTTTCAATGTTCAAGAGGAAAACGCCTAGTGACTTGTTGCTACAATTATCGTTCGTTGTGATTTGGGGTTAGAAGAGGAATTGGATTGCATGTGTAACTCTTGATTATCTCTTTAGACTCAGTTCTTCTCCTGACGTTCCAGGTAACTAGTAGTTATCTTAGAACGATAGAGATTAAAGTATTTTTCGGTATTAGATTATTACGCTAGGAAATTGTTTAAAACACTTTTTGTATGAATTTATTGATGAAAATTTACATGAGTGTTCTTGTTGTATGCTGTGTGAATATTATGTGCAGCAAAATAATTTTCGTTTGAGTTTTCTTATTTATTTGATTTATTTGGTAATTCGTGTATTTATGGCTTATTTGTAAAATAATTATTGAACGAATTTTATAATTGCTGAAATTATTTTTCGTGAAGCATTTTATGCGTGTATTATGTATTTCATGCCTTAGAATAATTTTTGTTTACTGTTTATGTGTTTAGTTAATTAAATTCTCTATTTTTACATTTTCGTGTTTGTTAGTAATTAAATCGTGAATATTATATTTTTGAGGATAATGTTTCTTTGCATAATCTGTATTACCATGGGTTTATTCATGTTATTTGAATTTTTGGTAATTTTTGGGCATCTGTTTCTATTTTTAATTATTTTATTGGCTTATTATCTGTAAATTAATGTTTAAAATTACTTTTAGAGTCCGAAAATTAGAAATAAAATTTGTACTATGTCATTAGAGTCACAATGGTCATATGATAATTTTTTTTATATTTTACTGAATGGTTTTATTAGTTTAATAATTTTTATTGTGTTTCTATTAAGAGTTTGAGGAGTATTCTTTTTAATTATTTAAGGGACTAAAAATTAGAAATAAATTAAGACCTTTTATATTCTTGAAAGCTGATGATTTGCAAGCAACTGTGGTTATAATTGTGTATCATTATATTTACGCTTAGTCCTTGTAAAATGATTAATTTTGTACATTTTGTTGATTTAATGAGCTTTGGTATTAATTGGTGGTGGCATCATACGCGCACTGATGCGTCAGACGCATGATGGTCCATGCGCCAGAAGCACAGGTTGGCGCTAAGCGCAAAGTTTTGTGTTGTATGATTTTTCGTATGTTCTTGTGCGTATGTTTTACATGGAGTTGGTGATCTTATACGATGTGATTCATTTATGGTTGATATTGTTGGTGTTGTAAACTCTTTAATTGTCGTTGTTTGTCCTTTGTGGTGCGCAAAGTATTTGTTGTTGAGACATTTGTTGTAAGTTTGTAAGTTACTACTTTGAAGAAATTTTGAAGAGATATCTTTTGATGAATTATGGGTATAAGACCGGGTGACATCCCTTTTGACGAATATTTTTGAGATGAATGATACTTTGATGATATTTATGATTTTATTTTGAGATAAGAACATCCAGTGGATGTAGTCACCGGTGAAGAACATGCCAACCACCTGGTTTGCGAACTAGGGGTAAACCTGAGTTAATTGTTGTCGTCCGAGAGGTCAGGGAGTTCTGCGTGTTCTACCCTGCATCGGGAGTTTGGCCATTCTTAGACACAGACAGTGGGGAACGTAAGCCCATAAACTGACATGGAGATTGCGATCTGACAAACCTTAGGAAGTGAATTGCGATTCACTGGCGTTCGGTCTATGACTCAATAACTTATTTTATCTATGCTTTTATTATTATTTAAATACTATTGAGATGATTTATTCATTTTATCATTTGTATTACTTGTGAGCTTTATGATTTTGGATGCATGTTATAGTTGTCTTGACCTTATGTTTTCCTTTCTTACTAATCTATGTCTGGAACAGACTTTGATTTCTTTTGTTCTGGGAGAACTGCTAGTTACTCCCCACTGATTGTGGATGTTTGTTGATATATTTTGCAGGTTATGTTGATGGGAATCTTCTTTGGTTTTGGGCTCGGGTTGAGATGTGAGCTTTAAAATGCTATATGTTTTAGGCCTAGACTTTTAATTAGTTTAAGAGTCAGTTTTCTCTTTTGGATATTAATCTAATAATTAATTTAATTTATTTATACTATTTATTTATGTTGGTTTTATCACTTAGTTACTTAAACACATTTCTTGTAGTGGTGACATTCCCAGAAGACGATGTTTCCGCCATCTTCCTATAATACTATTATTATTTCTTTCTTTTCCGCTTTGAAATTATGGGGTGTTACAATAAAAGTGATAATATAAAAGTTAAGAATATAAAAAATAAAGCATATACATATAAGTTTGAAAAAGTAAATTTTAGTTTGCTATCTATATACATGTTTTCTAAATCATGAGTGGTCAGTTATAAAAAATCAATGGTCGAATTCATGATTATTTACTTATATAAAGAAAATCAATGGTCGAATTCATGATTATTTACTTATATACATTTTTTCTTTAGATAAAGATATAGATTACTCATACTTTTACAATAATGTTTGCTTGAAATGGTGACACTTCATTGTTTCAATACTTGAAAAAAAATATTTTCTAAACTTTCCTTAAAAATAGTGTAGATATCATAATTTCAGTCTGGATCATCATACAAATTTGGTTTGGTCAAATTACTATTTTGTAATATTTGCCTAATACAAAATAATATAGATTTTCATAGTTTCAATATTCATCATCTGACAACTTTACTTTGGCAAAATATCTCAACGAATTGTAAGTTTTTGTGGCCATTTATTTTTGTTCTAAAGACGTAGTAAGAAAAATAGACGGAAAAATATCAATTTGAGGATGCCACTTATCAAAATTCTCTTTTATAAATAAGTATTAGGTAACGACATCATTCAAATTGGATTGGTATATTAAACCTTTCTTTTCTTTTTATCTTTTCCCCATGTTCTCACTTTGTTACACTTTTCTCAAATATCACAATAGAATGATATAAGCAATCAACTGATCAAGTAATCAACTCATTGTTATTTGTTTTTTTTTTTTTTGAAGAGAAAAGCAAGATATCATATATTAAGGGACAAATTGTCCATTAAAACATAAGGAGCCACTTCATGGGGAAAGTGGTTCTCCCAAATTTGTTCCACACCAAAGGGAATAACCTTAGCTAGATAGTGGGCAACACAATTCCCATCACGCTTAACATGAGACCAAACAATTGACTTATAACACACACTAGAAGATAAAATGTTATGAAGGATAACACCTAGTTCTGCAAGAAAGATAGCGTTCTTAGTGAGACGGTGGATCACTACTTGGCAATCTGATTCCACAATGATATCTTGGAGACCATATCTCTTACCCAATCTGACGGCCATCTCAATAGCTTTCTCTTCAGCAATTTCAGTTGTCCAGTGAGCATGAACACGCCGAGTAGCAGCAAACAAAACTCCTCCATCTGCATTACGGGCAACATTACTTAAGCTTATCCACCCTTCCACCGCAAGGCAAGCATCCACGTTCAATTTAGTGACTCCTATGGGAGGAGCAGACCAAGTCTTCGAACTGGCTACATGTTGTGAGGCATGGGATTTGTAAATTTGTTTAGCATAGGTACTATATTCTTCAGCTAGATGATGAGCACGCTGCAACAATATGTTGTGTGGCGTGGTTTTGTTATTAAAAACAAGTGAGTTGCGCTCACCCCAAAAAATCCAAGCAAGGTAGGCACCCTTTGATCGAATTTTTGCATCAACATCACGCTAGCTCACTACTATATCTTGTATTGAATTATTGTGAACCCCATGGCTTAGAACAACACAGCCACTATCATTCCAAAGCTCACGCACAACAGGGCAGCCAAATAGAGCATGAACCTGTGATTCGCATTCACCACAATCCCACGGACAAGAGTCATCGTCAAGCATATGCCGATGCTTTAACAAGCTGCAAACCGGGAGAGAACTTGTGCAAAGCCTCCATAGGAAGTGACGGACTTTGGGACTGACATCCATACTCCAAATGGTTACCCAAGCTTGGTGAAAATTATCGAGATTTCCACTTTTCCCAAGCATATATGCCGTTTTCACCGAATAGCTTCCATCCTTCGTAAAAGCCCAAGTTAACTCATCCTTCAAAGGAAAGGAACTAAGGGGAGTACTAAGAATGCACCGAACATCTCTTTCGTTGAAAATAGCTTCATTGGTCTCCACTCTCCATTCCATCTTCTCAAAATCAATCAACTCACTGACATAACTGAATTCTTCATTTTTCTCACTAGAAAGGTAGCGCCCACTTTCATCTGCCGCCCATGGATCATCCCATAACTTAATGTGGGTACCATTACCGACCCTCCAAACCACACCCTCCTTAAGAAGGGATTTAGAACTCCAGATACTACTCCAAGAGTAGCTACTTGAAACCCCCAGAGGGGCATCCAAGAAATCACATCTCGAAAAGTATTTTGCCTTCATCACTCGAGCAAAAAGAGAGCTAGGCTCACGAACTAACCTCCAAGCTTGACGGCCCAAGAGAGCATCATTAAAAACTTTGAGATCCTTGAAACCCATGCCACCAAGACATTTCAGAATACACATAGAATCCTAATTTTTCCAATGAATTTTCCGCTGAGAATCCGAAGATCCCCACCAGAATCGAGCCATAACAGAGTGAATTTTGTGAGTGACAGAGGAAGGAAGTTTGTAGACACCCATCAGATAGGTAGGGATGGTCTGAATCACAGATTTCAGCAGAACTTCTTTGCCAGCTTTAGATAATAGTTTTTCCTTCCAACCTTGGAGTTTCTTCCAAATTCTATATAATAGTGAATCAAAAATAGCTTTCTTTGATCTACCAGAGATAGAAAGGATACCAAGATATTTTTCATGACGATCAACCTACCTTATGTTCAAGATATTATGCAATTCTTCTCTTTGTGTGATGCTGAATCCTCTACTGAATGAAACTTCCTACTTTTCATAATTGATTTTCTGCCCTGATGCTAATTCATAATGGTTGAGAATATCAACAATAATAGTGCATTCCTGTCGAGAAGCTCTAGTGAAGAGTAAACTGTCATTTGCAAAGAAAAGGTGAGAAATCTCAGGACCATTGCGACTGGCTTTAGCACCATGAATCTGCTTCTCCTGAGCTTTCTTCTGAATCATTTTTGAGAAGACATCAACAATCAAGATAAAAAGATACGGAGAAAGAGGATCTCCTTGCCGAAGACCTCGAGCAGGAACAACAGAACCACGGACCCCTCCATTAATAACGAAGGAGTAAGACACAGAGGTAACACAACTCATAATGAGGTTCACCCATCGCCCATCAAAACCCATTGTGAGCAATAATTTTCTCAGAAAGCCCCATTCTGCCCTGTCATATGCTTTGCTCATATCCAGTTTCATAGCAATAGTACCTCTACGACTCCTGTTTCTATATTTCATAGAATGAAACACCTCCATAGCAATGAGAGCATTATCCGTAATGAGACGCCCCCATGAACAAAAGCACTCTGATTTTCGGTTACCAGACTAGGAAGAAAATCTTTCAGTCTAATCACTACCACTTTTGACACCAGTTTGTATAAAACATTACAAAGAGCAATAGGGCGAAAATCAGCAGCTTTAGTGGGAGTTTTAATTTTCGGAATCAATCCTATGTTAGTATGATTAACACAACTAGGAGAGAGGGAACCATGCAAAATGCTACTGATAAAAGAAACAATATCATCACCAATAATATGCCAGAAACCCTGATAAAATATAGCATGCATACCATCAGGCCCCGGGGTTTGCAGGGATGCATCTGTTGAAAAGCAGCAAAAATTTCATCCTTTGTGACAGGTCATAAAAGTCTCTGGTTGCAATCATCAGTGACAATAGGATCAATGAAGCACAAAACATCATCAAAATGAGCCTCAGAAGGATGAGTAGAAGTAAAGATATCAGAAAAATAATCAGTAAAAACTTTTTCAATATCATTAACATCATCCCACTAAGATCCCTGAGAGTCAAACAAACCCTTAACAAAATTTCTCTTCTTCCTTTGTGAAGCTTTGTGATGGAAATTTTTTGTGTTTTTATCTCCATCTCTAACTTCAGCAACTCGCGAGCGTAAATACCAATGAGCTTCATGCTTGGCATGGAGATCATCTAACTGCTTCTCAAGATCAATACGAGACTTACAAGAGCTTTCAGAGATGGGCTGCTGTTGGGCCTGTTCAAGCTGTTTTTCAACCCTTGCAATGTGCTTGCCAATGTTCCCAATTTTCACGCTGCTCCAGTTTTTAAGGGACTGGGCCATAGAGTTAATGCGGCCCACTAGAAGCTCACCAGCAGAGTTGGCCCAGGCAGAACGGGCCGTGTCTTCGCAAGATTCATCAAGCAGCCAGCTAGTTTCGAAGAAAAAACGTCGTTGTTTAGTTGTGGGCCTCGAGAAATGATTGGGCCTGATTATAATGACCGAGTGATCAGACTTGTAGCGAATTGAATGCCCAGCAGTGGAGTTTGGATAAAGGTCCAACCATGACGATGAACTAACAAACCGATAATGTCATTCACGGATGCACGTAGAAGGGGAGTTGCCACGCTCCCAAGTATACCACACACTTTGATAGCCCAAATCACGAAGAGAAAGATCATCCATGGTATCACGAAAATGAGACATTTCATGCCGAACTCGATCCACACCCCCTCCCTTTTCATCATAGCTTAAGATTTCATTAAAATCACCGCCAAATAAAATAGGGAGCGTTGTTTCACTGCATAAATGCCGCATAAGAGTCCAAGTATGATGCTTCTCTTCCTCCTTCGCCCACCCATAAATGCCAACAAACCTCCACCTTTTATCCCCATCATCGATGTCTCCACAGATATGGTGCTGCGAAAAAGAAATAAGAGAAAACAGAACTTCCTCTTTCCAGTATAAACACAAACCACCGGCCCTTCCTCAACTAGCAACGCCAAAAGCATTATGAAAACCCAGACGACTCTTCAACAATTCAACTTCATTTTTATTAATCATGGTTTCCGACAAAAACACAATGTCGGGGGCATAAAAATTACTCCATCTGCGGAGCTGCCGAACTGACCAAGGGTTGCCCATCCCTCGGCAGTTCCAACACAAGATATTCATAATGACTGGAGGGGTTGGTCAAGGCCAACCTCCGCCGCAACTTCCTGTATCGTCTTAGAGGTTTTGAGGTATCTAACATGACTTTAACACATCTATAACGACCAAAACATAATACATCCTCCTCAATCTCAATAATGTCTCCCATATTACCAATTAGGGCTTTAAAAACATCATTTGATCTCAATTTGAAGGGCAGATTTTTCAAGCGAATCCAAAATGGGGAATAAATCAGAGATACCTGGTCAGGTTGTTCATTACCTTCGGCTTCCTTGAGCAAGATCAACATGGTGTCAAAGCACCAAGGTCTACCATCAAGAACCTTCTTCGTATCTCTCTAATGGAAAAACTGAAAAGCAAAGAGATTCGGCTTCAACACCCTAATGACTAGTCCATGAACGGTGCCCAGACAGTGGTAATAGTCCTTTTGAATGCATCAACATTAAACGAACGTTCAGTGAGTAAACGTCCTACAAGTAACAGAGAAATCGAATTTTCGCTATTAGGGTTTATAGTGTCCAGATCTGAAACAAGGTTTTCCTCGTCATCGATGCGCAATTTAGAAACAACGTCAGCAATCTCCTCAGCCATGAGCGGAGGAGTGCAGCAGCCTCGGTGGAGGAGGACCAGAACGTAGGGTTCTCTAAACAGGTTAGAGAGAAACGGTTCTTTCTTTCAAGAGAGTGTTTTTTTGGTAGTCGTACTACCATAACTCATTGTTATTTGTTAATACTTCATTTTACCATTAACAAACTAACTATACATGTAATTAAGTGTCATGGAAGTAATATTTACACCTCGAACCGGCCCGGCGTAGCGAAGGGGAAGAAAGTGAAGTCATAGTTCGGTGTTCAAGTTGTTACACATCTAAAAACTATGCTTACTGCTAGTAACCAAAAGCCAAGGCTAATCAGCCTTCCATATTTACCAAATTAGCTTAAAAGTTTTCTCTAAAAGGCTTGTTTTAATATCTATCTTTGAGCTTATATGTACTGTTGACACACTGCTCTGCGTCCCAAAGGAAACACCCAAATGCAACACCTTCGAGAACTAATCTTAATTATGATCTACTGTCCAAAATTCTTTTATGTTTAGAACAGAGGGTCAATGCCTCTTGCAGTAAAGTAGGTTCTTTTATCTCTTTCAAGCCTGAATGCAGAATCTGGGTCGAGTTTCTTATGTTGGAAAGATAAAAGAATGAATGCAACATCAGTTTTTTCTCTCCTCGTCTGGGTTCTTTGAAATTGAATTGGATTCCCTATCTTCCGCCATTGTTGTGGAAAAAATAGGGATTCTTGAATTAAGGTTTTATGAATTTATTGTCGTTGTTGACAAATAATAAAGGTATGAATAGAAGAAATTGAAGGGCTCAAATTTATTTAAAAACATACAGAGATTATACTAACAAATGAATGAAATGATGGTGGAGTTGTAGAAAATAATTTGGAGTTTAAGAGCAATTTGGAAACCTTGAATGCATATAATTTCTTGCATTTGAATGACACGCATAATTTAAGCAAAGGTTTATAACTTGCCAAATTAATGTGATTATGATTGATTTATTTTCTACATAGAATCAATTTGTCCTTGATATCCGAAAATTAAGCATCATGCCACACGCATACTTTCAATGTGGAAGCGACACATCATCAATTATGGAGCTTAATGCTACACGTGGCATATAACTTGTGATGAAAATTTTGGAGACGACATTTGGCAGAATTAATATAAGCTTGGCACCTAAGCAAAATAAACCTAGATATATATATAGAGATTACCCATTAGTTTTGGTATAGAAGCTTAGTGGTCCAAACTCTGTTTCTTCTGATTGGGTATCCAATGAACTTAATTTGATGGGTCTTTTATAACTCGACATTTATCAAGCAATTAGATAAGGGCCTTTTATTGGATGTTCAATCCCAATGAGGATTATTATTACTTAACTTTTCAATTTACTCTAAGTTTAAGAAGTAAGGAAAGTTGCATGTGAAGGGTAGTAATTGCTCATGTTGTTTGTTGTGCATATCAGCATATGTGAGTTGCTCCATATCAAATAAATAAAAGAGAGAAAATAATTATTGTAACTATATGTGAGTTACAAACTAATGTGTAACCATATAATTAAGACAATGTTATACAAATCCTTTCTACGTGACCACTGACCGGATGATCTTTAGTAGTCCCCGGAATGTTAGCTTTAAGAGCGATGAATCCTGAAGTAGGATTTATCAAAGCAGCATCAACCTTCATGGGACATCTCAAAGGTTCATTTGTCCTGTTCAGGTCAATTCTAACAAGACTATGAACCGGATGATCTTATCTAGCACAAATGCAAAATTCTCATCCATGGTTAAATAAGTTGCAGTTATGCACTCAGGTTTGATTTCTATGCTTGGTAGCAATAAAAATTCTTTCGTAAAAACAAAATCCTCAGCGACATCTAGGGGTGTGCACATTTGAAAATTCAATATTGTATGAAACATATTACAGTTTAACATTTTTACTATTAATCATATACATAAATAAGTTCGTTTACTTAAATATTCAAAAAAAAAAATTATTTTTTAAAAGAAACTGGGTTGCAAGTCTGGATCGGACCGAAAGACCGAAATCCTTGTCTTTCATGACCCAAATTTCTATCCGAACCGAATTGTGTACACCCCTGGCGGCAGCTATGGCTCAGAAGATCTATCGAGAAGACGATTTAGGTAGTCAATTTTTGAATCGAAATTATCAGCGAACCCTTCCTTCTAAAAGTGAGAGTTATTACTTTTTAGACGATGAAAAAGCAAGAGAGAGACAGATCTGGGTTCAAAAAGGGCAAATAGAGCGCAAGTCTTTGTATAGTCTTAAACCGACCCCCCGGTGTTGATTCGCCAAACTTATTACCGCTCTCAAAGGGTTTGGTTTTCAACAATTCTACTCTAATTACTCCCTCTTCACATATACCAGAGGATCCATTCGTATGAACATTCTTGTTTATGTTGATGATCTCATTATTTCTAACAATGGTTCCGCTGCATTGAAGCTCTTCAAAAACTATCTTATTTATTGTTTTCGTACGGAAAGACCTTGGTGCTTTGGATTATTTTTTTGGGAATTGAGGTTGCTCGTAGTCCCTTGGGTTTATTTTTTTGTCAACAAAAATATATTCTTGACATCATATATGAGGTAGGACTCTTGGGTGCCAAGCGCGCAAGTTCGCCTATGGAACAAAACCATAGACTTGCGCATTCCACTAGTGAACTTTTATCTGATATTGAGGCTTATCATCCCATGTTAGGTCGTTTGATTTATTTGGTTGTTACTCATTTTAATTTAGCATATTTTGTTCATATTCTGTCTTAGTTTATGCATGAGCCTCGCCGGGATCATTGGAAGGCGACTTTGAGGGTTGTTCGTTATCTAAAGGTTTGTCCTGGTCAAAGGATTCTTTTACGCCCGGATAGAGATTTGTCATTACAAGGGTGGTGCGATCCTGACTGGGCATCTTCCCCCTTGACACGCCGCTTTTTTACTGGTTTTTTGGTTTTTCTTTGTCAGCCTCTTAGTCCATGAAACAACACATTGTTTCTCGGTCTTCTGCAGAGGTTGAGTACCGCTCCATGGCATATGTTACTTGCGAGCTTATATGATCGAAGGCTTTATTGTTAAGCTTAGGATTATATCATCCTCAAGCAATACCTTTTGGTCTGTGACAGTCAGTCTGCGTTGCGTATATAGCACATAATCCTGTCTTCCATGACGCACAAAACATATTGAGGTGGATTGTCACTTTGTTCGTGAAGCTATTGGAGATGGTGTTATCGCTCCCTCTTATTTTCCAACCACGATCACTTAGTAGATATCTTTACCAAGGCACTTGGCAAAACTCAAGTTGATTCTCTACTTCACAAGTTGGGCATCTATGATCCGCATGCTCCAACTTGAAGGGGGATGGGGTGTTAGGATATATTGGGATAGGATATCCCCTAAGGATATTATTCTCTTCCTTATATATATTTTATCCTTAATATCTTCTGTATATCTTTAGCTAATTCTTAGGATTGATTTAATTAGGATATCATTTTGTAATATATTATACGTTTACTTTGGCTAATACAAGGCACGCAAATATTCTACCTCATATTATCATAAATTGAACTGAAATCCAACTGAAATTAACTTGACTTGATATGCAAATTGAACCAAACCAAAAGTAATCAGATATATAAAGTGATCCGAATCGAAAGAACTCATATTTAATTGGCTAAATTTTTTTGATACAAATATCATTATTGGGATTTTATTTTAAAAGATATTTCAAGGAAATAATTTTACTAATATAACTTGAAAAGTGGGAGCTCAATTGTCAGGTCTACTTATCACCTTAGCAACTATACATCAATAGAGTTTTGTTAAAAATGACAGAGAGATTTAAACTTATGCCGGAGTATATTAAAAGCAATGTTGTAAGTACAAGGGTGTTTAATATGCGTATTTGAGATTTTGGGTCCTTTAAGGATGCTTACCAATGTCATAAACAACTTTTATTCAATAAAATCTTTTCTCCTCGGTCATTTTAATAAAGAAAATAAAGGAACTAGAATAATATTACAAAACTATAGATTACCAAAGCAACAAAGAAAAGAGACGTCATGACAGTAAAATAGAATTAGTAAGACAACGGGAAACCAATGTATAATTATGTCAAATCTATGAGCACCAAAGTGAACAATTTCCTAATAGACATGAACTAGGAAGTTCTCCTCAGTCCTCATTGGAGTGTTTTTTATCCTCAATTAATTTTTACAATAGGATGTGAATATATGATCAATGTCCTCGAATCTTTTGGGTTATGTATGTGACATAACATTTTTTTTTGACGGGTCTGTGACATGATTTTACTATAGGACGTTTAAATTAAAGTTGGTATATATTTTTATATTTTTATTTCCATTCATTCAATTCATGTTGGGACATTTCTAGAATATCCGAGGGAACAAAATAACATTTTTTAAAAGTTGAGAAATTTTTCTTATCATCCCAAACTAATGCATGTAACCATACAATAAATACTGTTACACAAAACCTTTATTTTTTTTTTTGTCATCGAGAAAATTTGCACTAATTAAAAACTGGAGTACAGCCTAATGCTAATACAACCTAACAGAAACAACTAACACTAACACTAACAAGAACTACATGAACTCGTACATACTTTTTAAAGAAAACACTAACTATTATGTGTCCCGTCCGAAAGAAGTTTGTCTTGAGCGATGGCGGATAAGGTTGGATATGAGAGGAAATCTGTTGAGATACAAGACCCTGACGATCTTCATACAGAGATTGTCGTACAACAGCTAGTAGATCCCAATGTCCACTAGACTCGAAATCCCAAGGTCCTTGATGATCCTCCTGGGATTCTTCTGATTCAACTAACAATGCAGTCACGTTCTTTAGTGACTTCTGACCCTGCTGCGAGGGTATCCAGAGTTCAGTGACACTAGAATGAAACTCGAAAGACGTGGAGGTCTTGACGTGCCCCAAATCAAGTTGGGGTGCCTCCCACAAGATGCGTTTTTTTAGGCGTGATGACACCTGAAGCCATCAAGAGAATTTAGGGCGAGTTAGATTGAAGAACTTCGCCCCACTGACGGATCCTAAGATCCAAACTGACAATCCCAAAACCATAAGACCGACGCACAACAGATCTTAAGAGAGAACCTCCTCTCATCATAACCAACAAAGGCAAGGGCCATTGGATCTGGAAGAGACTGAACTAAAACATAAACATAAAAAAACAATAAACAAACTAGAAGCCCAATTACTAGATTCATACTACCATTCAGACGAAGATACTAATCGGGGAGGGGGAAGGGGAAACTTGACCACGACAGGGGAGGGTGAAACTTGACTATGACAGGGAGTGGGACAAGGCACGCGACGCAAGAAAACTAGAGGGAGAGGGGACTCAACGGGAAGACTAACGTGACAGGGGAATGGGGAAAGGAGGCCCTCGAACGCAACAGGGGAGGGGGAAAGGGAGGCCGATGACACAACTGGGGAGGGGGAGGTTACCTAACACAACTAAGGAGGGGGAGGCTGACTAACTAACACCCTGCGGCCACCAGGGGACTCGACGAGACAAACGACTAACAGGAGGGGAATGAAAAAACCAAACCAGAAAACGAACTAGGAAAAACGATGAAGAAAGCACAAGGAGCAAATGACGCGACGAAAGAAAAGAATCGGAGCGACCCAACGCAGGCTCGCCGGCGACCCTGCGGCCACCAGCGAGCCTGCTGGGCGGTGGGGAGGGCAGAAAGTGCTGCTAGGGGTAGGTTTTTGTGGGGTGTGATTCTTAGAGAAAGAGAGGGTTTTTGAGAGGAGTAAAAATGAAATCAGATTTGTTAACAAAACCTTTCTTTGTGACCACTAACAACCTAATTTAATAAATGGATATAACAACATATTATAAGCCCTCTATGTAGAGGAGACTTTTTAGACCTTACTTGCCTTTTTATTTTGGAAAAATTAACCACAATAATCCCTAGTATTAGCGTTCAGTTAAAAATAATCCCATCTATCAGTTATTTAAAATAATCCCATGTATTATCACACCCTTCCTAGAATACTCCTTTTTAACCGGTGACTTGGTGAACCTGTAAAAGTGTGTGTGACTTCCTTTTCCCCCTTATTAATACCTATTTCTTCTTCCTTTTTAAAACCATTTTCTCCTTCCTTTTTTAAAACCAAATGCAGTCTCATTTTTTTTAAAAGGAAGAAAACAAATTGCAATTAAACAAAATAAAAACGTAATTAAATTTCATGAATTCCCCATTAATGCGCATAATAGGTATTAATGTTCTCTTCAGCTAGCTCTAGGCCCCTGTAGCACTCCGAGTCTTTCTGTCCACCTCTCTCTTCTTATCTCTCTCTCTCAGAATTCGCAACTGGAAACAAAACTCTTCAACTACTAGAGGAGGAAGAAGGATACGCGAAGGGGAAGCAAGAAACGACTTTTCAAGTTCTGCTAATGCCCATTCGTAAGTAAAGCTTGAACCTTTTTTTTTTAAATTTTCGCGCTTCAAATTGTCTTCCTTTTTTTTTTGAACTATTAAATTATGAATTGTATTGCTTACTTTTCTGTGGAATTGAAGTTTAGATGATGATTATTAAAGTTCAAATTTGTTTTTTTGCTTTATTTTGTGGTTTGTAGAGGTAATGGATACTACTGAAACTTTGCATGTGTGTCATAGGGGGGAATTTAAGTTTAATACCAGGAAAGGAATTCTTGAATATATTGAGGTTGCCTGTAAGACCTATCCTATTGATTCAGATGAACTTGTGTGGTTTTGATTAGAAGAATTAGCTAAGAAATGTGATAATTATAGTGTAATTGAAGAAATTTACTACTTGCTGCCAAATCACAGTTTACAAGAGGGTTTTGAGAAGGGTTTATGATGACAATGAAGTGAGGGAGTTATGTGCATTGTGTATAAAGTGGAGGTCAGCTGACTTGTATGTCAAACATGGGGTTGACAAACATGAAGTGATAATTGAAAGGACCAAGTCAACAAAGTGAGGTGAGTCAACCTCCTTCCAGAAACCCTAGTATGGTTGTACCTAGTGGAATTATACCTTAAAAAGGGAATGAATTAGCAGGGGGGACCACTGCCACCACAACCATCCTTTAATTCAACCAAAAAACCTACCTAAATTGCTACCTCTAATGCCCAATAATATACCACACCCCCTAATGTGCATCAGTAACCTAAACCTACTTCAGAATCCCAAAACAACAATTCCCCACAAACTTCAACACAACCCACCGCTCAACCAACCACTCAACCCACCGCTCAACCCACCACTCGCTCCACCCCTAAAATACCAGATGACCATCATGATTTCTTTGACGATAGACCAGATAACCCCCTTACATAGCAGGACCTGCTAGGTAGTAATACTGACTGAGATCCAACAGACCATTAGTACAATCCAGATCCATACACAGATGATGAGCTGGTAGGCAGTGATGTGGAACTTGAAGAGGAGGTATTTAGTTTTAATGAGAAGGGAGAAGTTAACATAAGTGAGATTGATGTTAATGAGGATGACCTGGAAATAAATGAGGAGTTAGAGGTGGGTTTGGAAAGCTCTAATTATGACACAAATGATGAGGAGTCTAAGGAACCAAGAGATAGGTTAAGAGGGTATAACAAGAAGGTGCATGAGATTGCAGTTGAGTTACAAAAGAAGGTTTCCCATGCACAAAACACTGGTCCTAATGTAGGAGAAGAAGGTAATGGTGATGATTTTGTAAGTGAGTATAAGGATTCAGAAGAAGAAATTCAGACACCTAATGAGGATGAGGATGAGAACATAATTTCAAGGAAGAGAAGAGTTAGGGTACCAACTGTAGATGCAAACATTATTTCACTACTCTTGTGTGGAAGGTAGGAAAAAAGGTTCTAGAACAGGGAGAAGTTCAGAGATGCTATTGTGAGGTTTGCAATTGCACAGGGAAGAAATTTGAAAATTTTTGTTAGTCATAAGAGCAGGCAGCAAAGGCTTGGTGCCAAGTGTGTGAAGGGTTATCCATTTAAGGTGTATGCTAGTTGGGATTCTAAGAGGTCTTGTTTTGTTACGAAGACTGTTGTGGGGAATCATAACTGCAACAGGAACATGGAGAAGAACACTCAAATGAAGTCTAGCTGGGTTGCAGAAATGTTCCTAGAAGTTTTCGTAACCAGACCCCACTGGCCTTCATATAAAATAAAGGAGACAATAAAGAGAGCATACATGGTTCTTGTAAAGAAAGATTATACTTACAAAGTTAAATATCATGCACATAAGAAATTGCACGAAAGTATAAAAAAGACCACTACGACAAGATAGGAAGGTATCTTAAGGCCTTGAATCAAGCATCACCACCTTGTCACTTTCAACTATTATGTGATCCATCACATAAGGTGTTCCCCCCTGTATTTCAAAGGCTTTTTATATGTTTTGAAGGGGTGGTTGGGTGCTGCTAGGAAGGTATTATGCATGATGGTTGCTTTATTAAGACATTCTTAGGGGGTCAATTGTTGTCTGCTGTTGGGAATGATTCAAATGAGCAGATTTTCCCCCTACCTAGCTTGGCCAGTGGTGGAGGGTGAAAACAACTCCAGGTAGGAGTGGTTTTTGTCAGAATTGAAGAGGGATTTAGGTGATGTGGATGGAAGTCAATTCAATTTCATATCTGATGAGCACTAGGTCACTTTCACTTCTTTTTTTTCCTTCGAATTTGTCAATAACATGTTACTTATCTGATTTTTTTTTCCAATGGCAGTCTATTCTCATTGGTATAGTAAATGTATTTTCCCAGGATGAGCGCAGGGATATCTTTGCACATTGGCACAAGGCTCACAGAGGAGATGAATTGAAGATGCTTTTTGGGAAGGCAGCTAAAGCATACAATGAAGTGGAGATGGAAGAAACACTTGAAGAACTAGGAAAGGTGAGTTCGGCTCCCGTTGAAGATTTCGGAGCATATGATCCTAAATGCTTTTGTAGAGCATATGTTAGGACAATTATTAGATGTGATGTTATGGTGAACAATATGGCTGAGAGATTTAATGGATACATAATAAATGCTAGAGCTAAGCATCTATGGTTCATGTTAGAAGATATAATGACTGCATTAATGCAAAGACTAGTCACTAAAAGGGAATAAATGACCAACAGTCAAGCATCCATCAAACCTAAGGTAGCAATTAGGTTAGAGAAGGAGAAAAAATATGCTGCAGACTGCACTGTGCTCCCCTTCTCACTGATGTGCTTCCAAGTAGCATATTACGTGGACAGCCTAAGTGTAAACTTGAATGCTAGAACATGTACATGTAGAAAATAGGACATCACAGGGATCCCTTGTAGACATGCAATAGCATGCATTTTCCATCTCCATCAAGAACCTGAGTCATATGTTGATGATTAATACAAAAAAGAGGCTTATTCGACAATGTACAGTGGTGCTATCAGTCCAATGGCTGGTGAGAGATACTGGCCTAAGGTGGATGTGCCCATAAATCCTCCTCTTATAAAGATTGGTTTAGGGAGACCAAAGAAGAACATGATCAAAGATCCTTTTGAGGATCCTAAAAGGCCAGGTCATTTAACCAAGCTTGGTCAGGAATTGCAAGTCAAACACCCACAATAAGAGAAACTTCCCAGACCAAGCACTAGTAGAATAACTGCTTATTGCTGCGGTCATTAAGTGGTCTATTGCGGCGGTTTTGGCCGCGCAGCAATTATGGGCGCAGCAATAGGTAATTAACCTATTGCTGCGGTTTTTGACCGCAGCAATAGGCCAAGCTATTGCTGCGGTTCCTGGCCAAAACCGCAGCAATATGTAACACCTATTGCTGCGATTTCTGGCCAAAACCGCAGCAATATGCAACACCTATTGCTGCGATTCCTGGCCAAAACCGCAGCAATATGTACAGGTACAGGTCAATTTTTTTTTTTTTTCTCTTTTTCCATCAAATTTTAAAGAAAATAAAGTAGGAACAAAATAATACAATACTGATTGAAACTAATGACAAAGAATGCTTATGCAAAATTCAAAAACATAAAAGATACAAAAAAATCCAACCCATAAGAGGAGATTCAAAGGAAAAATATAAAAAAATAACCAATAATTAAACAAATTACTGATAATGTAGTCCTCTTTCTCGTTACTTGCAACAAAAATTCCAAAAGAAAACAAAACAAAAATGAAAAAAGAAAAGTACAACAAAGGAAGTCAGAAAAGAAGGAAAGAAAAGAAAAAAGAAAAAAGGAAAATAAAAACTGAAAATCTTGTTCGCTGCGCTAGGTTCGCCGCATCATCACCATCAATGTCCATCATCATCATCCATCTGATTCCAGCACAACAATTAACGTCATCATCACCGCGAACATCAAAATAAGAAAAATCTGTAAATACAAAAAAACCACAAATCAAAATAAGAATGAGAATTGAAAAATAAATGTACTCGCTATCACGAAATAAATCGAAAAAAAACCCAGTATATCTACCAAATTATAAGGTAGATCTATTCGCTCTCACGAAAAAACCAAAAAAATAACAAAATCAATTTATTTCCTTTCCAAAGAAACTTTTACCTAATCCAATCCTATTATCTACAACTTTAAAAAATAATTATAAAAATTAAAAAAAATTACTTCTCCATCTCCTGAATCTGATGTTGAGTATGACGGTGGTATCTCTTCTTCTTAGGCCGTTGATTTGGATCCTGACCATTACCCGAAAGACCCTCCAGATTTTCGTTGCCAGAGTGAGAGAGAGAGGTCGTCGCGCAATTTTCCGCCCCAGATTTTCAGGTCGTTGACGGTGGTACGGTTGTTTGGTGGAGTAAGAGAGGGAGGAAGAGTGACGTGAGAGGAGGAGGTAAGTGAAATCAGGTGAGAGAGTGAAGTGAAGGAGCAAATCTGAAGATGAAGGCGGAGAGAGAAATGAGTGAAATGAGGGAAGGAGTAAAAACGGCTGGTGAAATGAGGAGGGATGAGTAGTGCGTGCCAACCCTAGCTACTTTTATGAAATCAAATGACATATTGCTGCGGTTCCTTGTAAGAACCGCAGCAATATATTAAAATATTATTTTTTTAATATTATTTTAATCTATTGCTGCGGTTCTTGCCAGAAACCGCAGCAATAGGTCTGGTCAAATAGTCGTTTTTTTTTTCAAAAATTTTTCCGTTCAAACCATATTGCTGCGGTTTTCGGCCGAAACCGCAGCAATATCTTTATTTTGTATTTTACCTTTTCTTTTCATAGGATTTATTGCTGCGCATGGGTAAAACCGCAGCAATACCACCGCAGCAATAAATAATTATTCTACTAGTGAAGGCAAGGACGTGGCTGAGCCACCACAAAAGAGGGGAAGAGGGAGGCCAAGAAAGGGCTCCGATGTTACAAATGTGTAGGGGACCAGCACATCAAATGATCACTGTGAAGCCACTATCTAACCTAGCAGAATAGGCAAAGGAGGAAGAGTTGTGAGAAGCAGCAGAGGGTGGGTGGAAAGCCAAGTGGTAGTTCAGGTGGGAAGACAAGTGGTAGCACATCTGGTGGTTCAGGTGGAAGGACAAGTGGTGGTTCGGGTGGAAGGACTGGCAGGGGAAGGAGTGTTAGGGGAAGAGGTGCTAAGGGAAGAGGATCATCTCAGGTCCCTTAGGGCTTTGGCATACTTGTTGACTTAGGAGGCAACACTTTTACCAATGTATATCTTTCAAAATCTATTCTCATTCACTTGCTTTATTTCAATCCTTTACTTTTACTAACTACCTTTGCCTATTTAGGTGCCAGGACAATTAAGTGGCCCAACACAACTCTCAGCAGCTCCTCGCAGCAGCAACTCCCAACACAACACTCATGCATCAACATCTACATCAAGTCCTTTCCCAACATCTTGAGCAAATTCTTGCTGATTATTAGGCATAAGATTGTGTATGTTTTGAATGGATGCCTCTTTTGGATAATAATTTGTAACTGTTGAATGATTCACTCTATTAGGGATGATGTTTTGTAACTTTATCATGTTAAACTCATTTCTGAAATTTGGATGATGTTAGATTATGTATGGTGAAATATCTTATTAATGTTCATTTTGATCAAACATTTTAAAACATAGTAAACAACACAACATTTGAACAATAACAAAAGGCAGTACTTTCATTAATATGCCATAAAAAGGCAACCACACAACAACATTGGTTCACTCCATTTTATCATGGAGGTTACAATCACTTTACATACATTACAAAAAAGAAAAAGACCCATGACACAACTAGTGCTATGATTGCAGTTCTTTCTCCATTTGCATGCTTAGCATTGGCAATCTTGAGTTCTGCAATTACATTAGCAGATTTCTCAAGCTTCTTCTCCATCTTTTTCCTTGTCTGCTCAACCTCATTCTTTCCTTTGTCATCTATTTCTGGATTTGGCATATCAATCCATTTCCAAAATCCACAGTCTTCAGCCTTAATATTGAAATAAAAGCAAAATTAATCCAACACAATTTCTTAACACTGGTCATAAAAGTAGCAAAATTCAGTAAAATTTAAAAAATTTATACTTACTGGTCATAATGCACATCCATAGAACCTCCTTCCATAGTTAACCCTTTTCTTCATAGTTCTACGGCTTGACGGAAGCATATGGAAGCAATGCACGTAATTGTCAAGCCTGTAGTGTAGTACAAAATTCCATGATTGTCTCTTATATTAAGTAGTTTGAAGAAATCTTGACTTGCATGGCTTACTTATCATATGATAAATTGATAATTGGTTAGACTTAAGAAGACGTAGTGGTCCATATCTTATATTCCTCCTTTACTAATGTACCTATATTATATATGATGGGGTTAATCCCTTTCACCCCTCAATATAAGGTATGTTGCAGCAGCCTATACAAGATTATGTAGTATTCACCATATTATCCTCCTGAGAGAATTCTTTGATAATATAGGAGTGCATCGGTGCGACTGTGCATATATATGGACTATGGTACCGTAAAGCTTGGAGGACGAAGAATTTCTCGTAAGACGATAATATTTTAATATTTTATGTTGAATGTTACTAAAGTTGGGATATTATCTTGAGTATGTTTGAGAACTTAATTGATATTAATGAAGCTAAAAGCAGCAACATTGGTGGAAATTTAGGTTCTCCATTTGAGAAAAAATAGGAAAAAGAACCTTCCTACCAATTTCACATGGTTCCTATTAAATGGGGAAATAACAACAATAAATATGGATGCTTCCAATAACTCGCACCAATCATATGGTGCCAAGTGGAGAAACAAATTCGGTCTCCTCCCTCTATCCAACGCCATGTGTCCTTTCTCTCCAGCTTTTTCTCCTTTATTTAGAACAAAAATGGCACTTGCGAATCAACGAACGCCATATGTCACAGGAGACATAAAAGTTGGCGTCCAAGCTTCCCTCCGCTCACGCTTCACCGTTTGTCAGCTCATTTCTCTTTTTCAACGGTAATATTACCGTTTATAAAAATAACATAACTTTTTAAATATAATGAATTAAAAAAATATATACCAACTATCATATTGTTCATCCTCTATAATAGAGACCAATCTTGATATATTTTCAACACTTAAAAAATTCCGTAATTTCTCATTTATATCTCTTACTAAGTATTTCATATTAAATATTATTTGATAATTATAAATCCCAATCATCCTAATTATGAAAATAGATATCAAAGAAACCCAAATTCCCAACAAAATCCACATTACCAACAAAATCCAAATTATTAACCAAATCCAAATTCCCAACAAAATCCAAATATTCCTTTTGATCCAAACATGCTAAACAATCCTCAATTCCTTGCTATGTTCCAAGCCTTTGTACACCGGAATACTTCACAAAATTCCTCATCCGACACACTTCATCCAACATCTCAACAAGTAGATCCATATCCCACAACTCTGGGCCCTAGAATGCCGTTTGAAAACCAATATCCAACTGAATGACTCGGTGTTGATGAAGATGAAGTTGAAGTTCAAGACAATGAAGTAATTAAAGGTAAGGAAGGGAAGCACGTGAGGGACACTTTGGTTGCAGAAGAAGATAACACTTGATGTCCACTTACCTTAATTGTTCCAATTATCTAGAGGAAGGAACAGATCGGCAAAAAGGAGCGTCATGGACTAAAATCAAAGACTCCTACGACGCAACGGTTGCTAAAAGACCGAATGTCATGCACAAAAGAACCATGAAAGCTCTTAAAAGGCGTTGGGGTCAAATCAAGAAGATGTTATTTTATGGGTATCACAACTTGGTGCAGCTGAGCGTATGCGAGCTAGTGGTCAGACTATTAGCGACATAGAGGCTAAAGCACATGAACATGATAGACAAAAAAAGGGTGATCAACCTTTCCTATTTTACCATTGTTGGGTAGGAATGCAACACCTTCCGAGATGGATGCCTGGTAGATATTCAACCATTGTGAGTGAAGGGAGTTCTAAGAGATCAAGCGAAGAAGCAGGAATGACAAAGCGTTCCCAACGGTGTGAAGAAATTGAAAGCCCAAAATAATATGCTCGAGTATAAAAAAGAATGAGATGAAACTAAAATGAGGTTTAAGATGTTTCAATTTTTGATGACAAAATCGTCTCTTGAACCATTTGAGGAAGAGTTTATGAAGTAACTCATCTGTTTTTAGGATAACTCACGTTTGATGATAAATGTAATTGTGTTTTAATGGTTAATGTAGTAGTATTTTATGATTAACGTACTTGTATTTTAGTGTTAAACGTAATCGTGTTTTAGTTAATGGAATTATGTTTTAATGATTTGTGTAGTAGTATTTTTTGATTAATGTACTTGTATTTTAGTGCTAAACGTAATCGTGTTTTAGTTAATGGAATTTCTAATAAATTAATATTGATATCTTATCCACTGATGTTGTATATTGTAGAAATTAATAAATAAATTAAATAGCTTAGTCAACTGTAAAAGAAAGCCTTGCTCACTTAATTAAAGGGGTTCGACATGCGTTCACAGAAGAGTACCTAAGGAGGCCGACTGGTACAAATTTGCAATGCCTCCCACATGATGGGGAAAGACGGGGCTTCCAGGCATGATGGGTAGTATATGAAAAACTGCCCGCGTGCTTGGAAAGGATAGTACCAAGGAAGGAATAAATCTACAATGATTTATCTTATAAGTCGTTGCCTTTGGTGACTTGTGGATGTGGCACGCATAATTTGGAACACCTAGAACTTGCAATGACATTAACATGTTGCAACGATCTCCCGCATTCGATGATTTATATCAAGGCAAAGCTCTTGAAGTGAACTTTACTATCAATGGGAACACATATACCAAATGATACTATCTAACTGATGGGATATACCCTAAGTGAGCAGTGTTCATCCCAGCTATTCGACTCCCAATGAATCCCGTGGATCAGTTGTTCACCTATAGCGACAAGAATCGGTTCGAAGACATGTTAAGCGGGCCTTTGGCTTCTTTAATCACGTTTCGCAATAATACAAAGACCAGCTCTTGTATGGGATGAACACTTGTTGTGTGAGATAATGCTGACATGTATAATTCTTCATAATATGATTGTTGAGGATGAACGAGATACATACCAGAATTATCGTGACATGTTTGATTTCGAGCAAGAAAAGAACAGCTGCTAGAGGATCAACTCATTCAAACTATTCTGTGCAACCTGGTCGATTTGATGATATTGGAGTGGATCGATATATGGAAAGGAGAGCTGATGCATGGGATATAAATGTTCAAAACGCCTTACAAAGAGACTTGGCTCAACATATTTGGCAAAATTGTGGCCGGTCTACCAATGATGATTGAAGATCTAAATTATTGCAATATGTTTTTAAAAATTAATTGCGTGGTTTCATGTTCAATTTCATCTATGTGTTTTTTAATGAATTTATGTTGTTTTTTTTGCGTAATTATTTGTCGTAATAAAAAATTAATAAATTAATATACGTAAAAAAGAAAATCAATTAGATAAGCGTAACTAAAAATTATCAACAAAATCAGCGCAATTATTAACAGTATTCGGGTAAATTAGTGTAATTAGCAATTAGCAATTAAACTAGTGTAATTAAAAATAACGCTTTTGTTAATGTAATACAATCCATGAATTATTTCGATTAATTAGAAGGTAATTATTTTAATAATTATCATATTCCCATTTAATTAATATTATCTAAAATTAATGTGATGAATTAAATTATTTTATTAATATTGGTGGAAGTTAAAAAGTTGGAGAGAGAAAAGGTAGTGGGGTATGAAAAAGTAGGAGAGAGAAGATAAATGGGGAGATTAATGAATGTAGGTATGGAATTGTGAAATGAGAAGGCTATGTGATAAAGTTAGTGGAAATTGATGTGGACTAATGAGGTGAAGAGAAAGAAATTATGGGGAACCTCACCAATGTTGGTGCTCTAAGGTAAGTTACGTGAAAGTGTTGATATAAAATGGTTCACCGATTTTGCTATGCTTCATTGCTTCTTTATCGTTGCTGCTAAATACAAATATTTCAATTCTCCCACTAAATATAACCCCTCAAAATATCCTAAATATCCTTTCTCCTCCTCTTCTATTTCCCAATGATGGTTTCCTCTCCCTTCTTTGAGAACTCTTCAGTTCATAGCAAGCCATTATGGGTGGATCTACATGGTAATAAGTTGTAGGGTTATTTGATCCAAATTGAATTTTGATTTTCTATATTTGTTAGTAAGAAATAAAAAAAATTAGATTTTATTATAGAAAAATTGACTATTTGACTCCACTAAAATATTTTAAATCCACTAATATATGGTTTGGATATGTATGTGGCAAGCATCTCACAATAAACAAGTGTAGCTTGCTGAAATGCAACTCAAATATAAGAATATATATGAAGCCAACATGCTTCGAAAACAATATTTGCAACCCCTCGATACTCTACTTCCGCACTCAATTTGAAAAATTAGTTTGACACTTCGACGGTCAATAAATCAAATTATCACCCAAAAAACAATAATACGTGGAAGTCGAGGGCTAAGTGTCAGGACACACACCCCAATCAGCATTAGTACAAGTAATCAATCGCATCGAACAGATGGATATAAATGTAACCTATGATTAATGGTGCCCCATATTCAACGCAAGATTCACTTTAATGCATTAAATGAGGCTTCCTAGAGTCATGCACAAAAAAAGACAAACCTTATTAGGCCCGAGTAAAAGTGAGTTTGGAAAATTGTCATTAGCCATGTACTAGGCAATCGTTATGCCTCTCAACAACACCTGTAGAGGTTAGTTTGTGCTGAAATAGCATTATCTGATTAACAATATTCACTGGCGGTAATGTTGGCACCAATTCCTAGTTAGTCCTCATTTTAATAGGAGCATTACTCCCTCCGCGCTAGAAAAATCTGAACACTTGTAGGGACACGCAATTTATGGTGATAGGTTGTAGTTTGGTTATTAAATGTTATTTTATTTAAAAAGTAGATGGGATACAAGTTGGTGGGCCGGGGTATTTTTTTATTGGAGGAGAGATAAATTTGGGTAATAACTTTTTATTGATAAAGGTAAGTGTGTGAGCCAAAATTTCCAAACTAATTTGTAATAATGGAACCATGTCAAAAATGAAAGTGTTCAAACTAATTTGGGACAAACATAAAAGAAAAAGTGTTCAAACTAATCTGAACGGAGGGAATATATTTATCAAGTGTCGCTGCATTCTAATATGGGTCGGCCAAGGTCTGTTTATTTATAAGATATTGGAAGTCGAGATTCGTGAGGTTCTAGGGCTTGGATAGTGAGAACATATTTGAGATTAGGCTTAACGAACACATATTTGAGGATAGAACTCTGGTTTGTAGTTGTTATAAATGACGGTTTGCAAGCGTCTACATCAGTGGCATTGTGGTAAATAGTGCCAAAATATATTGTCTCTACATTATAAAAAGATTTTTAAATAATATATAGAATATGCATAAATAAAAGTCGTATATTTAAGAAATAAAGTAGCATATATATTAGTATATGCAAGGATCAAAGTAGAATTTATATAAATTAAAGTAGAATTTATATAAATTAAAGTAGAATTTATATAAATTAAAGTAGTATTTATAAGGACAAAAGTAGTATATGTAATGACTAAAGTAACCTGTTAGTGTAGATATATAGTGTTTTGTTGTCATCATTTACCATAATGCCACTGTTATAAACGCAAACACTTATAGCAGGATGATTCTTCAGTGATCATACCAAAATTATGACCACCTAAGTCAACGGAAGTCAAAGGGGCTATGCACCACACGTTTTGCCAACTCAGCAAGTTATTTTCTTTTTCATTTCTTTTACTAGAATCAGAAATATTTATGATAAATACTTAAATTAATGTTGTAAATTCCAAAAAATTAATAAGAAAATCCTAAAAAATTAATATTTATTTTGACCAAAAAAAAAAATTACCCATCTTTTTTTCTCTCTCCTCTTTTTCCCCCTGAACGCCGATGAACTACTTCCTTCCCTGCGTTCTCTCTCCCCCTATCTCATCTCCTTCCTCGACCATTTTCGATCTATTAACTGCTCTTTTGTTATTCTACTCTTGACGCATAAGTGAATCTTCTTCACACAAACACGAAGGGTGGAAGTGTGCTTTTAGGGAATGCTCGATTTCTGTCTTCTTTACATATCTAGGGTTTTGGTTTTCGATTTCAGTTGTCTTTGATTTGTTTGATTTAGGTCTATACACCATTTCGCATGAACGAAACCATCATGTTCTTCAATCTCGATTTCCGTTTAATTGATTTCGGGGTTCTTTCAGTGTTTTTATCAGATTCAACAGGGCCCGACTGTTGGCTGTTTCAATTTTGGGGGGTTCTTGGGTGATGACCCAACTATGGGGCTTTCGGTGATGACCCAGCTATCGGCCTTTGGGTGATGACCCAACTATGGGGATTTGGGTGATGACCCAACTTTATATATTTGGGTGATGACCCAACTATGGGGCTTTGGGTGATGACCCAACTATTATGTTCCAACAACAAAGAAAGATTCAACTATTCAAAATAATAATAATTCAAAATAATAATAATTCAATGGTATAAACGTCTTTAGTATACGTTTGCACCGCGGAACAAACGTTTAAGAAGGCATATGGGCCTTGGCCCAAACGTGCCCTAAAAGCGTATGTCATGGATCAAACATCTTTTTTTGACGTTTGTGTACAAACACGTTTGTCATGGATCAAAACATTTAAAGAGAATTCTGTCATATTTGGGTTAAAAAATCATTTTACGTGGTTAATAATAATTCTAAATGACGTAGAAATGGGCAAAAAAAAAGATAATCACTAGAGGAAAAAAACGAAAGGGCTGCGGTGTAAGGGCTGCGTTTTTTAAAAAACGCAGCCCTTAATAGTGAAGGGCTGCGGTTAGCCCAAAAACCGCAGCCCTTCTTTTACGAAGGGCTGCGTTCAATGCAAAAACCGCAGCCCTTTTAGTGAAGGGCTGCGGTTAGCCCAAAACCGCAGCCCTATAAGTAATAAAGGGCTGCGTTTTGGGCTAACCGCAGCCCTTTATGGGTTTTTTTTTTTATGTTCAAAAGAAATTAGCGGGCTCAAATATTAAGTAAAAACAAATCTCACGTAAAAACAAATCTCACCCTCCTTCTCTCTCACCCTCCTCCCTTCTCCCTCACCCTCCTCCCACTCACCCTTCTCCCTCCTTCCGGCAGCACCACGACGCAACAACAGCAACATCGCGGTAGCAGCGGCGGCGTGCGGTGGTGGCAGAGCGCCACCCAACAGCAGCGTCGACAGCAGCAGCACGAAGAGGAGGAGAGAGGAAGAAGGGGAGCGGCAACGAGCGGCGGTACTTTGTAACACCACCTAGCAGCAGCGCAAGCAACAACCACACCACAGCAACAACAACAACACACGACAGCAGGGTCGCGAATAGATGGAAGGGGAAACTCCGATGAGCTTGGGTTTCAGGCGAGAAGCCACGCGAGCAGGGGGAAGGGAGTTCGTCAATTCGCCAAGCAACGACAACAACAAGTGAGAATTTTTCGTTTTTCAGATCTATAATTTCTTGATCTTTGTTTTGATTAATCTTCATAAAATTTCAGATCTATAATATCTTCTCTCTTTTGTATTTTCGTTCATAAAATTGTATTTTCGTTCTTTTTTTTTCGTTCATATTTTTGACAGTAGATTCCGTTCGTTTTTTTTACTGTAATTTCAGATCTACAATTATTTCTCTTTTTTTGTATTTTCGTTCGTAAATTGTATTTTCGTTCTTATTTTTTGACTGTAAATTGTAATTTGATGTTCTTGTTGATTATTAATATATAATTGTAATAGATTCGTTTTTTTTATTTTCCCTGTTGTAAATTTCTTGATATATTTTGGAGTAAAAAAATACAAAAAAAAAATTTTTTTGGGTCAAAAGGGCTGCGGTTTTGGTAAAAAACCGCAGCCCTTTGTACAAAGAAGGGCTGCGTTTTAAAAACGCAGCCCTTCACTTTTATTGAAGGGCTGCTACGAAAAGGGCTGCTGGCCAAAAACGCAGCCCTTCCGTTTTTTTCCACTAGTGAATAAAAATAATAATATAATGATCTAATAAATTCTTACGTTGCCCAGAACAAATTTACAAAAAATGAGATAATCTGCTCGACTTCAAAGGATTCGATCCCGCGCCGCATAGATGCAGGTGAGATTCATATCAGGACTAGTGACCACGGAGACGGGGCTATTAGCACGTCAAATGTTTCTCCCCAATTGTTTATGTATTATGGTAAGTAAAAGAAAGACAAAAATAAGATACCCGTATGTTTACATTTGCTGATAAGAAAATAGTTTTGACATAGAAAAAATGTTTTACTTAGAATGTAGAGTAGCTAAAACATGCTTTCTAATTTCTAGGCCTAAAGTGTTGGGTCATGTGCTTAAATCGACCAATGGAATAATGTCGTGTATTCATTCCTTATTAAGAGACACCAATGGTGATTATTGGACGTTATCTCATTCAAAGTAGTGGTTAGAGGGTTTCGTCCCTTGTACCAAATATGCCCAAGATACAGAGCGTCGGAGGGTTTATTGATCGATCGTTTGTCTCAATTTTTCTCTCCGAATAAATCATTCCAAGAAATACAATAATGTCATCCCTCGTACCTTATCGGCTTATTATCCCATGGTGAGCCACTATGGTCCGGGGGTTTCATCCATACCGAGACGCAAGAGCCATTGTGTTGTGTAGAATGTCTTGTCTCCTATATATGAATCAATAGTCATTGTGTTGGTAACTATTATTTAAAGACATGACCCTAAATATCTTAGGACATGACCCTAAGGAAATCTACCTATTATTTGATTTCCACATTAAGTCGTACGGTGTTCTAAGCCTAAAGTGTTGGGTCATGTGCTTAAATCGACCAATGCAATAATGTCGTGTATTCATTCCTAATTAAGAGACACCGATGGTGATTATAGGACGTTATCTCATTCGAAGTAGTGGTTAGAGGGTTTCGTCCCTTGTACCAAATATGCCCAAGATACAGAGCGTCGAAGGGTTTATTGATCGATCGTTTGTCTCAATTTTTCTCCCCGAATAAATCATTTCAAGAAATACAATAACGACATCCCTCGCACCTTATCGGCTTATTATCCCATGGTGAGCCACTATGGTCCGGGGGTTTCATCCATACCGAGAAGCAAGAGCCATTGTGTTATGTAGAATGTCTAATCTCCTATATATGAATCAATAGTCATTGTGTTGGTCGCTATTATTTAAAGGCACGACCCTAAGGAAATCTACCTATTATTTGATTTCCACATTACTAAGAAGCGTTAGGATGCTTATTTAATGGTTACAACAAGAGTAACTAGTTCATGATGTAGTACAACAATATTGTATTGGAGTATATGACAGGCGTCTCTGCGGGACCATTTGGTGTCAGAGATTGGTTGTGTGCTCGAATCACCGATGCTTGTCTTAAATGGCTAAAGCTGGATCGTGTCCTAAATGGCTGTTAAAGCTGGGTCGAGTCCTAAATGGCTAAAGCTGGGTCGTGTCCTAAATGGCTAAAGCTGGGTCGTTTCCTAAATGGCTATCCTAGAAAATCGAGTAAATCGACCAACGCAAAATATTTGGGTCGTGACCTAAAATATATGGCATGACATGAAGGTTGGGGCATGCCCTAATTACTAAAATTATGGGTATGTCCTAGAAATCGACCAAGTGCTAAAGGTTGGGTCTTCACCTAAAATATATGGCAGGACATAAAGTTTGGGATCATGTCCTGATTTTTTCTTTTTTATTCTGTAGGAGAAATCTGATATCAGTTTGTCGCCGATAACATATCTCGAGCTACAATCTAAAATTTATGGTGCAAAAATCGGTGGATGTCAGCGTTGCCGGCGCAAGGGTTTGATTCCGAGCATATAGGGATACGAGAAGGGAATGACAGACTACAAAACGACGCAGAGAAATCAACTTCCACGAATATCAGTCATCTTCGCCGGTCGAGCATCATTCATCGACGCCGGCACAAAGCTAAGAGATTCTTTCCATGGGGGATAGGAGAATTCACATTTGTGAAAGAGAAACCGCAGGAAGTCGAAGGAAGAAGAGAGTGAAAATACCCCCAAAAGTTAAAAAAAAGATTTCCAGAAAAATAATTTTTCGGATTTATTTTTTATTTCGGAAATTTTTTTGGTATTTTTTGGGATTTTCAGAAATTAATTTAAGGTATTTTCATAAATATTAGAAATGTTTTTGAGGAAAAGAAAATACAAGTGGGCCATGTTGAATGTGTGGCTCATATTCATTCTGACCCCACATTTTCAGTGATCAATTTTCAATATGATCACCTTAGAATTTTCGCTTATAGCAGCTATGAATCGGTATAAGTCCATATTTGAGAGGGACCAACTCAATACCACTGGCCCATAAGACCAGTTGGTTCTTCTTTTAATTTGAACAAGGGAGCAAAATATTAGGCTTGTATTTCTTAATTATACATGCCTAACCACTTCTTTCCTTTCTACTTATTCACTTTCCTATAAATTTATACCAGAAGAATTAGTGGTGATTTTTTTTTGGAACAGAAGGAGTACCTACAGACTCAATCACTCAACTATAAATGAGTCGTGAGCTCATAAGCTTGCAAGGATAAGTTGTGTAGCTAGCTAGGCATAATCTTGCACAAGGGACGGTATAACAACTGAACCATATAGTAATCATACTTCACTTCTATAGTAATCATACTTCACGTACATTCACAAGCATAAGATTTAAGAAGCTGTTTTTAATATCTAAACTGGGATAAAGTTAATGTGTGGCAAAGACAAAGTATAATCCAACTTCATAGACATTACTAGCACCTTTTGTCTTTAGCTCCTGACTTGAAACCAATGAATGTCATCTTTGTCATTTACTATTGACCATTTCTGCTGTTAGATATTCCGTGCCAACAGTTGCAGTTGTGATATGACAGAACTGCAAGTTGTACAACCAATCTGCATGAAGGATGGCACAGTCCTTTTACATGCCTACTTAATAGGGGTGTTCGTGGGTAGGTAACGACCGTCTCGAAACGACATTTCGGTTCGATGACCGGAAATTTTGGTTCGTCATTTTTGTGAACCGTAACCGTAACCATAGCCGTTTAAACCGGTAACCGCATAAGTGGTTAAACGGTAATTCGGTACAGTATTCCGGTTAACCATTAACTATTATGCAAGTTTTAATAATTTATTTTACTTAGTTTGTATATTAGATTTTCACTTTTTCCCAACATAAATAATATAACAATAAATTGAAGGAGCAACATAAAAAGAAAAAAAACACTAATACTACTCAAGTTGGCAGTGAATACTTATTTATGTAGGAGGCAGAGCATAATTATTAGTATACTTAGGCCAACTTATTACTAGTACTTATTCGTTGCCAACATAAAAATAAAACACAAAGACATAACTCAAGTTGGCAGTGAATACTTATCCATAAAAAAAAAAAAAAACACTAATACTACTCAAATTACAAGAGGTAGAGAGTTTAGTCAGTTTACAACCTTCATAAAAAATGGTTTTAGTTAGCACTTACTGAGTTTTTTTACATAGAGAAATAGTACTACTTACTAATTTACAATATGCGTTTCATAATAATTAATAATTAATAAATCTAATAATTATAAAAAATTGAAAAATAGCAAAATAAAATAAATATATTCGATTTTTTGATTAACCGTTTTATAAAAAATAATAACCATAACCGTACCGTTCAACCATAATTTTTAACGGTTCGGTAACCGAGCTGTTTAATCCCTATTTTCGATACGGTCACTCACTAGTACAGAATCAATGATTTGTCGGACTTGTGACCACCATTTGCGTCGGACATCGGTCCGACGCCACAGGTCTCGACGCATATATGGGAGACGTGATCTGCGTCGGACAAGGATACGACGCAGATTTTGAGCTATTTGCGTCGAATGCAACACAAAGTACGACGCACAAGACATTTTTTATTCACCCAATTTTGAGTCATTTGCGTCGCGTTAACAACTATATGTGATGCAAATGATTCATTGTTTATTTAAAAAAGTGGGATTTCCGTCGGATTAAGTGTTACATCCGACGCAAATTGGTCATTTTTCATTAAAAAAAAATTGAAATTCATTTCTTCCTGTCAGTATTCACCCAATTCACCTAGTGCTTCAATTGAAGTTTTTGTTCTCAAATCTCAATGTCGAATTAGTTTTATCGAAGATTGAAATATATGCCATTATATATAACACAATATAATCAAATCAGAGAAATGAAAGTAAAAATCTCAACAGTTCCATATCTAAAAAGATTAACATATGTAGAAAAAAACCGAATCAAGCATATCTGTATCATATATTAATCTTTACAATTCCATATCTACACTGAATCTAGCATCTCCTAAAATAAAACTAAAAATAAACTCTAGAAGAAGGAAAAAAACCGAGAAAAAAAGTAAATTCTTGATTTTGCAGGTGACATATCTCTGTTCTTTCTGTTCTTGATGGTGCGTTGCTATGAAGTGGTGGATGAGTAAAAGCTCCCAACTTTAATTTCACACCTTCATATAAAGCACAAACAATAAATTTGAAATTAGCTAATATCAGAAAAAAGAGATTCAAAAAAAACTTAACAAAAAAAGGACCAACTTTAATTTATATAAAAAAACCCAGGAAGAAAACCCCCAAAAACGCAGAAATAATTGAATAAAAAACCCATAAAAAACCCCAAAAAACGCAGAAAACATTGATTAAAAAAACGTAGAAAAAAACCCCAAAAAGAAATCGAAAAAAAAGAACTCACCTTCAGAATTAGCATTTTGAATTTCATTCTTCTTCTTCTTCTTCTTCAATCTATTTTGTTGTTATTATTATTATGAGATTTGGAAGTTGAGAAAAATGAGATATGCGTTCAATGTGTGATTTCAAGAGAATACGTCATGTTGTGTGCGTGAGTGACCGAAGGAAATTGAGAAAACGCCGACGAGAGAGAGATAAAATGGAGTTAATTTTTAGGGGTTTTAGAAGAGGGATTTTCTCTCTCCTAGCTCGACGCGGCTGCATGAAGGGTTTTAGAAGAATGGGAATGAGATAGGAGATTGACTCTATCTTCATGAGATTTGAGAGGTGAAAGAGAGGTGGGAGATGGAGAAATGAGAGATGGAGAAGTCGGCAGTTAGAGAGAGAGAGAGAGTGAGTGAGAGGTTAGGGTTGAGTTAGAAAGAGATCTGAGAGGTAAGTTGAAAAATAAAAAGGCAAGGCATGGGATGTGCGTCGGATACAATATCATCCGACCCAAATGACTCCGTAATTTGCGTCAGATGATATTGTATAAGCGATGCAAATGGTTCTGCTCTCATTATTTGCGTCGAAGGTTTCCATACGTCCGACGCATATGACCAATCTATGTCGGGTTCTTTTCTGTTCGACGCAAATCAGCGTTTTTCTACTAGTGCTGCCCATTTTAACCGGTTTTTCGGTTTCCGTTTTTTGTGAACACTACTAATAACACTACCGGCGTCTTACCGGCTCTTTAGCAACCCAAAAGAAAAAAGAAAAGAAAATCACATATAAATTATGAGTTGAGATCTCATGTTCTAGTATGTGTCCCATCTTGTGTAACAACCTCTTGTCTTTTTAACACTTTACAAAAATGTGTGATCGATTTGAAATATGAGAAGGGTTTAGGATACAAGATAAGACGCATATGGGAAGAGAAGATCCTAGTTAATAGATTCTTGCCACGCAATAGGTGAGAAAACTTAAGCTACTAATAAGTATTAATAATACTTTATTCTCTAATAGAATATTTTTTTGTTCTATTATAATTGCATTATTTTTCATTTTGGAACAGTTCATACCTATTGCATCATTATTATCTTATTTGGTAATGAGTTCTTTCTTTATTTCTCTCCTGTTCACATGGGCTCTTTAGTGTTTTAGTCACTCTCATTCCCATGTGATGCAATTATAATGGAACAGGAAAAGTATAAAACAATACAACACTTAATAGTTTGTGAAAATGGAGCCCTCCTATACATTATTACATATGCACCATAACAAAAGATTTAAAAAAAATCCTTGGTATTGTACAATATTTCCACCATCTTTTTAGTTCTACCATTTATTCTTTTGAACGTTTTCCACGCACAACTTTGACTATTAATATGTTTAATTTGGTACAAATAAATAGTTAAACTAATCCAACAAGAGCCCACATGACTATATTTTTCCATACATATAAACAATACAAGATAGTCAGAGTAAGATTTGTAAAATTCCAAATGGTAAAACTTAAAAAAAAAAGGACGAAGTAGTTGTTATTCTATCGCTCCTTACAACAGGGGTGAAGCCATAAATTCATAGTTGTAGGTGCCGGATGACCGTTACTTTTTAAATAAAACTAGTTGTTGGCCGGTCTGGGCGTTGCCCTAGATCATTCACTAATGTGATTTTGAAATCTTAAATCAAACACTTGAGAGAAGTGGGAAAAAAGAGGTATATGCATTGAATTGTGCTCAGGAAATGATCTTACAGTTCCTTTAATATTTTCTACTTAGTAAATTATAATATGAATTATTCGTCATTGTAACCCCCCACTTCAAGAAAATACATATATGTAAATATATAATTATTACTTACAAAAAATATGATACAATATTGTTCTTGAAATTTAGGTTAATGTATAAGAATATAACCGATGTATTACGGAGGTTATGAAAATTTGAAGAGCTTTTTTCTATAAAAGAGGACTAAAAGGTAGGATATGCTATTATTAGCATTTGCTTGATAATTATTAATTTATACATTTGTATTTAATTATTTTAAAAAATATAATTTTTTTTGTCTTTAAATATTTTTTTTCCTACAAAGACCAACATGAGATTATAGAATAGTTGGTTAGTGCATTTGTATCTCAAATGAAAGATTTTGGGTTCGAGTCTAAAAACACGAAGAGCCTGGTGTCCACCTGAAGTTAAATCTAATAATTGCATAATCAACTTTTACTGGAAAAAATTGACCCTAATTGTCGTTTTATCTTCAATAAAAAAAATGACTTTATTTTTCTACAAATTTGAAACTTAATTTATTTAACAAAATAAATTTAATTTGCAATTCCAATGGATGGGGATAAAGATGGGGTAGTTTTTTCTGTTGCAACCCCCAAAAGCATATCAGTTGCTCTTCTCCATTAATTAATTACTTCCGTCCCAAATCCTTTCACTCTCCCCTAAAATGGCAAATCCAACCGTAAAAGGATCGAATTAATCAATATTTAGGCTGCAAAACGCCAACTCTTCAAACATATTAGAAGATTGAAGAAACCCAACATTCTTTAAATGAATCGATAGATGCATATATTCTGTTAAATGCCAAAAAGAAAATGTTTTAAATAACCAAAGAAAACTTCAAAACATTATTTAATCAAGTCAGGCGTAGTCCATAAAATGAATGTGAGTCACTCTAGTATGCATTATTCCTCCATTGTATGGTCGGTCACATGTTAAACGTGACGGAAACTCTATTGCCCATAATTTAGCTAAACTCATCCCGTTTAGAGTTGAGTAAATTTGGGAGAACCACTCTCCTATGGAGGTGGCTCCTTATATTTTGATGGATTCGTTATCAATGGAGTGATAATATCATGCTTTTCCCCTAAAAAAAAAAAAAAATTGAATGTGAGTGATTAACTGATTATACTGAATCATAGGATATTTGTCTCCATTATCTATGTCATTACTATTATAAGAATAATTTTATCATATTCCAGCAAAAGTATGTTTTAACATATCTCCCACTGGCCACTATTGCTCTATGCGATAACAGAAAGGAAATTCTCAATGGTACCCTTTAATTTTTGCATTATCTAATTAATAACCTTGTGTTTTTTCAATTATCACAAATGACCCTTAATTGTTGCATTTTCTTATTGATAGCCCCGTGTTTTTTAATTACCACAAATTACTCTGAGTTTTTGAATTTGTTATTTTAAATAATTATTATTTATTAGTCATGACACTAATGAATTACACTATGGTGTTTAGAAATACTATGTTTTTCGAAGTTAGATATAGCATAAATTCCCATTCTTAGCTCAAGAATTCTTAGCTCATCATGAATTTCCATGAAAATCACTTAATTCTTTAGCTAATCATGAAAATTCAAGCTACATTTAAATTAGAAAAACATGGTATTTCTAAACATCATATTGTAATCTATTACACTAGAGGAAAAAAGCCCAAGGGATGCGGTTAAAAAGGGCCCAAGGGCTGCGTTTTTTGACCGCAGCCATTGGACTAGCAGCCCTTGGCATTTAGGAAGGGCAGCGTTAAGGGCTGCGGTCAAGCCAAAACCGCAGCCCTTGGTGAGTTAAGGGTTGCGGTTTTGGCCCTTAACCGCAGCCCTTAACCCACTAAGGGCTGCGGTTTTTGCCCGAACCGCAGCCCTTGTGACCCAAAAAAAAATAAAAAAAATTTTTTTTTGCTTTTTTTTTTTGTTCTAAATGTTCCCAAACAGTTATATATATATATATATATATATATATATATATATATATATATATATATATATATATATATATATATATATATATATATTAGTATCATAAATTATGTTTTTTTACACAAATATAGAGAAAACAATAACTGAATTACATTAGTTTGAGGTTGCCCTCGAGTGTTCGAATTGCAATATATGAGCAGGATCACAAACACAAACTAGGATTACAACAACTCCACAAAAACTTGCATCCGGATCCCTCGAAAGCAACTTCTCTGGAGATGAAAGAACCTGGCAAATAAAACCAAAATCGCTATAATTTGGAGGTGAACCGGGGGTGTAGCGGGGGGCGGGGGAGCAGGGGGTTCCGGGAATCGGGGTGGGGTGCTTCGCCGGGCGTAGGGGGGCTTGGGGTGTAGCAGGGGGGCAAGGCAGGGGGGGTCTTGGGGTGGGGGGTGTAGCATGGGGGGGCGAGAGGGGCGCAGGGGGAGCAGGGGGTGTCGGGGGTGGGGTGTCTTCTTGGGCGGTGGGGGCCGAGGGGTGTAGCAGGGGCGGGGTCACAGGGGGGCTTGGTGGGGTGGGGGTGTAGCAAGGGGGGCAGCATCATATCACAACCCTCATTTATATATTATGAATACGATAGTGTAAAATTCATTTCACCTGTCTTTGTGCTTCACACTCTTGTCGTTTCTTATCTCTTTTTCTAGTTCTTCTAGCTTCATATATAATCCGCCTCAACACCAACATCATCACTCTCATCATCTATATCTACATTAACAACATAGATAAAACCATGGCATTAGTTACTAGCCAACAACTACACCAAATCAACCTCACATCCATCTAATGATCAAAATAGACCCTTTCGCAAACAAACGAAGCATAGAATCAACCAACAAGAACCACAGTAAATAATACAACATATACATTGATCTCAAAAAGATTCAAACCTTCAACAGCAGCTATAGCTGCAGCTGAAGATGTACTAGCCCTCACCGCAGGCCTCCTGCGCATACGACGAGCCCCAGTAGCACGAACCACATTCTCCCTCTGAGAAGCCTGAAATATTACACCATTAGATTTTAACAATAACATAATAACATAATAAGAACCCGAGGCTCTTCATCAGGTGTTTCGGCAACTCTAGAATCGTGACGACTTTTCCATAAAAACAATGGAACTAGAGCAAACATAACCAGCAGTGAAATTACAGCAACCAAAGTATCATCCATCTTGAAATTCTAATTACTACCAATCAAAAAATATTTGAATTACCCCATCAACTAAAAATCAACTTTGGGCTGAAATTTGCAGATTAAAATTATAGCTAATGCAACACGAATATTTTATGCTAAAGTACATAGTTTAGATCTTATAACTTACCATATATAGTAAAATTAGTCCTAAACAAACCTTATTAACAACAATGAATTCCTTCAATTTCTTTCCTTGAAAAGTAACTTGAATTGATGCTGGAAATCGAACTTTGTAGATAGAAAAGAAAACTACAATGAAATCAGTTAATATGTAATCGGTAGAGAGATATAGGAATTTCTAGAATTTAATCAATGAAAACTTGAGTAATAAAGATACGTAGTCGACAATTAATTTCAAATTGTCCGTCAAAAAAAATTTATTTCAAATTGCAGTATAACATGAAACATTGAACGGTAGAGCCTAAAAACCTCCCAAAACTTCGACAGAATTATGCAGAAAACCCAAACTGAAACCCACGCTTCGCCCCACCCTTACCCAAGCTCGCCGGTAACTGGCACGACATGTTAGCCGCTCCAGTCACCGGCGAGTCATCGACCTACTCTAATAAGTGACCAGGTGGTCCTCGCGAAATCTTTCCAGTGTAGTTTGGGTATTTTTTTTTCCTTGTTTTCCCAGTCGTCATTTGCGGCGTGTGTCGTTTGTATCAGGTTCTTTCTCATCTGGATTTTAATTTCTGGCTTAGTTTCTTAGTTCTTGTTGTTTGTGGTGTCTACTGCTCCTGATTTCCATCAGTTTTTGCGTTCAACCTCTGAGTTTAAGTGTCGTGGCTGTCTTCTATTACTTATCTATGTTATCTTTACATGAGTGTGAAGAATTAAAAGGAGAGATTAGAACTCTCCTAGTTGAAAGGGGTGATTTGAAAAAAGAGGATAGAGAATTGTATGTTTATATTTTAAATCTTGACAATCCTAGTGAAATTTTAGAACATGCTAAGGTCTTCAAAGAAGAGGGGAACCTTCTATTCAGACAAGGTGACATTGAGAATGCCTTAGAGAAGTATGGTTTTAGTGGTCTGTTTCTTTCTTACTTGGATGTTGAGAAGGATGTTGTTAGAGCCTCATTCAGTGAGTTAGGATGTAGTATTGCTTCAAATCTAGCTGCTTGTTTCTTCAAGAAAAAGGAGTTTGACCAAGTTGGTAAAATTTGCACAATAGTTCTTAATTACTATCCACGCAACGTTAAGGCTTTGTTTAGACGAGGGTGTGTTGCCATGGAATCGGGGAGCAATATCTTGGCTTATTGGGATTTAACATTTGCATATGAGATAGAGCCATTATTGAATCAAGAAGTGTCAAAAAAGTTAAGGGAAGTGAAGAGTCTTCTTCATAGTTGTCCGCCAAGTGAGAATATCCCAGTTGGTTTAGGAATTGGATTACCCTCTCAGAGAATGGAACCCAAGGACAACTATACATGTACTTCATTAAGGGAGAATGGTGGGCCTGATTCCACACTAAAGGAAGATCCTAATTGTGGCAATAATGGAGGAAATGCAAAGATCTGCATGATCGAGGATAAGAAAAAGATCTCTGAGCTATCTACTGGCCTTCACTGCGAGGAGGCAAGTCTCCATACAAATGGCGAGATTCGGGAAGTAGCTTCTTCAGAATCATCTTCGATGAGTTGTTTGACGGATGAATCTAGAATTTGTGTTAAGACTGAAAATGTTAATGTGGCAGAGCCCAAATATCGGTTTCGTAGCCGAAGGAGGCAGGGCTCTTTCTTAGCAATCTCAAAAAAGGAGTACCATTTAAAGACTCAAGGAAGGACTCTTAGAATGTACAATGCAGGTTCCTTCATGGAAGTAAAAATGGTTAATGTGATGGAGGGGAAATTGAACAACAAAAAAGGGAATCGCAATCAAGAAAGGGTTTGCTCAACTCAATTGAGTGATCATTCAAACTTAGAAAAGGAGGTTCAGGATAATAAAGAGATATTGGAGATGTTATCTGGAGTCAATTCTTGTTTGACTACCGAGGAGAATCAACCAGTTTGTGAAGAGGTTAGTACTACCTCGTCCGCTGATTTTGGTCATCCTTCTCACATTGCAATGGATCCCCGCTTCTATTTTTCAGCCAAGCCCGAGATCATGACAAGGAGGAGGATGTTCAATGTAAAGACACATGGATCATCCCAGATTCAATTGAAGAATAGCAAGAGAAGGAAGATGTCTACCAACAAGAAGGTATCAGATTTTTTTCACTAACCTTGATTGTGGTTGTAGGTGTGAAGTCAGTAGGAAAAGAAAGTCTACTCATCACCCTTCATTGGAAGTCTATATCCAAGGAAGAAGTGTGCTACTCATGTTTATAGTTCGTTTAGTATTAAATGTCCAATTCCTCCATAGTCTTGTAATAACAATCGATGTGTAAGTCCTAGTTGTCTCAAGGTCTGTGTTTGTGTTGCCCATAAAAAGGCTGATGGCCTGAGTAATGGGTAGTGTCTGTTGCAGTTTATTGTGTGTACTTGTCAAAAAAAAGAAAGGTAGAGCCTAGGAGTAGCTCAATACTAGAAATCGAAATAATATATTCTCTCGTCTTTACAAAAAGTTCCTCACTAAAACGAACTATTCTCTATTACTGGCAGAAGAGAAAGTTTCATGTATTACAAATATACGTTCACATGTAACAAAAAATCATTCAGGACAACTATTGCAAAATCGGTAGCTCAACATTTCACAGCAAATGTCTCCATAATAAAATGCACCCGCAAAAGTTACAAATAAGCTTTTGCAAAAGTTGTTGCACATATACTTTTGGTCCGACAGTCTAGTCTTATGCGAGTGATTATATTCTTTAGAATTGACTTACTATATGTGAGCAGGAAATAGTCGGATGTGAGAAAAACTGAAATGTAACTTCTTACATTTTTTTTTTTTTTTTTTGCTGAAAACTTTTTACGCACATTCTATTTAGGAATTACTTCCTCTTTATCTTAATAGGTATATTATATTGACTTTTTACTTTATTTGAATATCAACTTTGACCATCTTTAGTTACTAATTTATTAAGATAAATGTTATATTTTTAATTGTTGATTGGTTAATTTGAATAAATATTTAAAAAAAAATGATAATTTTTAATAATATATAATTAAAGATATTGATGGTCAAAGATGTACATCGAGCCATCGACATATGTGCTTAGTCAAAATGTTAAAGATATGGCATATATTTAGGGATGTAATTAGAGATATATCATGCTTGATTTATGGGAGCAAAAAGATTGTGTGACTCTATATTTGACACAATACGATGCATCTATTAAATAAAAAAGAAGGAAGTATATTCTGGGCCATAAATCTAGTGACCCAAGTTGCAGCAAAGACTAACAGCATAAATAATCTCATACTTCCACTTATATCTCTATTATATAAGTGAAGGGGGGAGGAAGTTGGTGCCCCCTCACAAAAAGTCTAATATACCCTTAATGATTTAAATTGCCATATATATTAAATAGTCTTTTCTTCTTCCTACTTGTCATATATATTGAACAAGTTAATAATGAAATTGAATTTCAAATTTCAATTAAATATTAAATTAAATAGAATGATTTTCTCTTTTTAAATATATGTGAAAAAATCTGATCAAAAATAGAATTAACAATATAACTTGATTGAAACAATCCGTACAAAAAATAAAAACTTGAATTTCATATTAACAATTATAATGATAATATTTTGAAACCTAAATGTTGATTATTATTCAGTAATCTCTATTATATAAATCAAACTCTTCCACTTTATTAATCTCTATTATATAAGGGAAGGGGGGAGCTATGGTGTCCCTCTTTGAAGAGACTGTTTTACCCCCTTCCCTTTCTAAATTACAAAACTAATTACAAACAAATTGGGGTTTAAAAAAACTGACGAAAATACAATTATAACAATCAATCACTCAAATGAGGAAACTTTACAAAAACTAAAAGATTCAATTACAAACTATAACTCATTAGTAATTGCATACTCCGTTCTCAAAAACCATTTACAATTACATACTCAGAAAATTACCAATACACTACAACGTTAATACAAATTACAAATAAAGAAAAACATACGATTTCAACGGGGAGATCACACATTTGTCCATTGGCGATTTGCGAACTTCTACAAAAGGTGCATAATTCCTTTTAATCTTGCAAGTTGTTTCAAATTAGTTGAAAAAAAAAATAACAACTCTTATGTTCGAATGCATGTTCAATTGTAGTATTGATAATTACATGTTTTAGAAAAAAAAATACAATAAAAGTGATACATAAATAATTTAAGTTTGTATTGTATGGTATGAATTTTGAAATAATTATTAAAAAATCAGTACATGTTTGTAACAAAAAAAAGGCATTATAAAATATAAATCAATTTCGAATACAATAACAATGACATAAAAATCAATCTAAAAAAGAAATTACATTAATTTGCCAAAACAAATAGTGAAATTGAAAACCGATGAAAACAATTGATTTTCTTTTAGTAGTTCGTGGAATGAAATATAAAAACCGGATATGGATTTTGAAAAAATAGTATTTCATAACTAAAAAGAAGTGTATAAAAATAACTTTTCGATAGTAAGTTTTCGAAATATAAATGTAATCTTATAAACCATTAGTACAAAACGATATTTCTTATGAATAAATAAAAACCCAGAAGCAAAAGGTCTTTTACGCAATAAATTATGCTTAAATTTGATTTAATTACTTTGCATACAAAATTTGCCAAAGAAGTAGAAGAAGTCTTGAAAAAAACAAAGGGAAAGAAAAAGAATAAGGGATGATACAAGAACCGACTAGGATTGTAACTGGCTTTTTGCAAATTCCAAATTCTGAACTTCAGCCACGAATTTAAAAAAAAAAACATCTTCACAAATAAAAGTTCAAACATAATGTAACCGGATATTTGAGAAATATAGTTGACAAATGAATTTTTTGGGACGAAATCAGGAACATAGAACGTAAGGAATTACCTTCAAATTTGAGGCCCTCTATTTAATTCGTCAACCAGGTAAACCCCAATTTAAACCCCATCCCGACGAACGTTCTTCAACATTACCACCCAGATCGAAATGAAAACCCAAAAAGACCCACAAGAGCAAAGACCAAAATTACCCAAAAATCAATGGAGCCTTGATGAGGTTAATTTTGACACTAGGATGAGCTTATTAATGTGGTGTTTGCTGTGCAAAAAACCATGAGATCTGATTAAATCTCAATCTTTTTGAGTGAATATGAAAGATAGTGAGAATAAGGAGATGAGTCGTTCTTATTTTTTGAGGGAAGGAGAGATGTAAGGTTGTAGGTGGGAAGATTAAAATATGGAGGATTAGATGATAAAAATACGTGAGATTCATCATATGGGTATGTGGGGTGGATAGTTATACGGGGTAGGTGGGATTGATAGTCATATGGGTAGGTGGGAAAAATTATGTGGGTTTGTTACTGGCATACATGTGGCTTTAGGCTACAATCTTTTTTTTACTATTAACAAATAACAAACGTTAATCAGTTACTCAGTTAGTTATTATAAGTTAAACAACAATATTACATAATATAATGAAGTGGTTTTAAATACTATTTGTAATATTCAATCTTTCTTATTCACAAAATGGAGGTGAAATTAGATACGAACTTTCGTTTTTGGTTTGTTTTACTAGAGTAACAGTTACGCCTAAAATATCTTCGCACACATCGCGTGCATAAAAAGCTAGTTATGACTTATATTATGTTTGGCAACATCTTTTCAAGTTATGGTTAGAGCCTTAGAGGCATTACCATGTCAAAAATAAACTCTAGTATGAAAGTGTGGTTCTTCAAACAACATAATTGATTAAGGGACTAACAATACTGGGCTTATGATCCTTACGCAGATCCTCCCACTTCTTTCTCTTGACCTTTTACACAATCAAACACGTTTTGTGCCAATATTGTTAAGGATAATTATTTTGGGACGTAGGGAGTACTAAAAACTTAATTAGTTATAATTTACACCCGAAATTGAACGAGTCGTCAGTCTATGTGCTGCTTGAAAGATGAAATCAAAGTTGTGTACTTGTGTAGCGAATTAGGAAGAATCTTGCAGAAAGGGAGTGCACACTAACATAACCATAGTAATTATAATTCACCCATAATCATATATTTCTCATACTTCAGGTACCACGATTATAATCTATCTATGCTAATCTATTAAAAGGCGTTACTAAACAAGGAACGGAGTCACGTGGCGCTCTCCGTTAAGATATTTTAATCCATGTAATTTACATACAATAAAAAAAAATAGAAAATGCTTTGTATAAAATTTGATCCCGTGACTTCAATCTCATATATTGAAGTTTTAACCACTAAACCAAGTTATATTTAGTGTTATTATTTTAAAGTAAATTATTAATAAATGAAAATTGTCATTATGCGGGGAGTAGCCCGAATCTAAAAACTAGTTAAGATTTAAGAACTGTTTCTTATTCTCAAAAAAATTGCACTAGGATATATGTCCTTTACTAATAATATATATTTGTCAAACCTGGTTCACCTTTAAGACTTCTTTGGGACAGTTAGCTTAACATTCACCCAAAACAAATGCTAAGGACAGACATGATCTAATGCATGGGCTAGGCTAGATTAAAGTTTCTATCTTTGAAAATTTTAAAGATCATGTGATACTAAATTATTGTCCTTACCATCTAGACATTATCCACCTCGATCTTATAATGATTTCCATATTACCATTCTAAGATGGTGGCTCTTCTCACAAGTGAAGTTTCATGCGTAGCCGCGTAGTTAGGAACTAGGAAGGACACCCCAATGATCCTAGGTAGGTCTTTCTCCTCGTCAACGAGTTGGTGGATATGTTTTCGCCTGCAAGTGCCCTCTTTTATTTCTTTGAACATACACTAACTGTCTAGATGAGAAATGTAAACCCAATAACCATAATTATGCTAGCACAATCGTTGTATGCATAGCCAGAAAATATGTAATGCCCACGTGTTATGATTAGCTTTCTCATATTCTCATGTCATTGTAGTCAATTCAGTTTGAAAGCTTTATGAGATGAATGGATCGGGTCAATAATCTGAAATAAGCTCATAATAGCTCGAAGGACCTCAAGAAGCAGAAATGAGTTAGCTTTATCGTGAAATAATAGAGACATTGGCTAGCTACATACAAATTAGACTTGGATTAGTAACACATCCAATGAGCTTTTTCCTATTATTTTTCCAGTATGTGGAGGATATTTAGACGTCAGTCACAAAAGAAATCCAACGTGTTGTTATCATGAAACTTTATTTTACTTTTCAATAATAGAATTTTTTTTTTCGTGATAAAAATAAATAAAAAAGAGTTAGTTTGCGAATTGCTATACGCTAACACCAGAACTGAATCAAAATATGTACCCAACTAATTAATAAAATTGGCATTACCAAAATCAAATTCCAATTTATTATTGAACATAATTGCACCAAGCAATAACGAACCAAAATATTTTTATACCCGCCTCCACATAAAATACAAATAATATGTGAATAATATTTTGATGCCACATTAATGGAAATATAGGAAACACTAAATAATACTAATAATGAAGTTAATTAGGACGAAACCTTTGCCTGCAGGAGTGGCAAGTGATCTCACCCATGCAGGTAGTAGCAGTATCCCTAAGTCTTTCAGCCTTAGCAACTTCTTCTCTAGCCTTATCCCACATGGCACGAGCTCGAGCGAACTCGGAGTGAGCCAACTCAATCTCTCTCCGAGTTAACTCTCGAACTCGTTCCGCATACGCCTTTTCGATAGCGGCAAGCCTTATCTGCTCGGCCGTTTGCCACTTGAGCGCGTCGATGCAGCCGAAATCGGACGCCTCAGCTGGCTCTAGGCTTATAGAGAGCTTCAAGTCTAGGGAAGGCCCACTACCATGATCACAACCATGATCACCATCATCATCGCCTCCGCCGCCGTCTAAGGCGTAAGAAGGCGGATATAATGGTGGTCGTGATCGACGGTGGCGGTGGTGGAACCAAGGGAGAGCACGTGAAGAGGATGATGGAGCGGGATGAGGAGGAGGTGGGGGTGACAGAAGTTGAAGCTCTTTTTGATGATCTAACTCTTTTTCCATGTGGGGGAGAATAGAAGAAGATTTTTATCTTTTAATTTTATCTTTTTCTTGGCTATTTTTTTCTTTAAACTTTTGAACAAGGAAGAGAGAAAAAGAAGGTTGTATATATGTAGGTATGTTCTTCTGACCCCAGTTAGAAGATGGGGATAGAAGAGAGGATTTTTTTTTAAAAAAAATTTAGTTCAATTTTCTAGTTAGGGGGGTGTTGGAGAATTTAGGTCTATATATATAGAACAAATTGGCAAAAGAAAAAGAAAAAGAAAATGAAATGAAGGGTGGATACTTTACTAATATATCCCTTGGTTCCCTTGCAACAATGATAACTTAACGTACTTGACCAACTCATCAAATGTTGTAGACAGGAATCTAGGGGAGTTCCCTCCCTCTACTATACTCCTAGGGATAAAACTTGTGGGTAAGGTTATTTAGGGGTTTGATTCTTCGCCAATCATATGATCTCTTAGGTTGAAAACAAATTTAATGGTCATCTATCTTTCATGCAGGTCAGACACATGAATATAACAAAAACATAATGTCAATGTGACACTATTTCTCTTGGGATATCTATGTTGGTAATGCGAGTCTCACAAAAGATCTTATCATGCCCAGTCTTCGCCTAAGTAATAATATGATAATAATATGGTTTCATACATAGAATGATTTAACTATCTATTTGACATGTTTAAATGTCATTCAAAAAAAATTGAACAATCAAATATTAAACCTTAAACTAACCTTCAAATTCTTATAATGGTTCAACCCATTAAGTCCATTGTTGAAATAATACTATCTATTGAAGTTCAATATCAATAAATAAACCACAAATCATATAGAACAAAAAAACAAGTTTAAAGTGATAGCTAGCCCTCCACCTATTTCTAAGCCTCGAGTTTTTCTATTGCTAATATCGTATCTGTAGTATTAGTGTCCGACATCTAAATTTTCCTCTGATAAGATTAGGTGTTCTTTTCATCTCTTATATCTTTCTTTTTTTTTGGTAAAATGTAAGTAGTAAATACCAAAAAAAAAAAAAAAAAAAACAGCACCAGAATACATCCTACACTAACTCTCTAACAGCAAGAGAGAAGAAAAAACAACTTCAACCAAGCATAAACAAAACATCAACTAAAACACACAACAACTAATCACTCCTCATTACATAATCTACTGAACCAATCTCCATAAGCTATACTCCATTTATTTGAAATTCTATTTCTAACTCTAATGCAAACATCAGTTTGGATTTGCTTGATTATGATCTCAGGCCTCATAACAGCTTCCTGCCAATAGGAGCGGTTCCTAGCTTTCTAGATGTAGTAGACAATGGCTGCTAGAGTAGCATAGCACACCTGTTGTTGCTTCTTAGATCTGTAATTTCTACCCCATTTTTTCCAGTTAGTATATAAACTCTCATGTGGTCTATAAAATATCTGAAGCCAATTCATGATGCCCCTACACACTTTGTCACTAAATGAGCACTGAAAAAATAAACGTATGCTAGAATCACTTCCTTAAGTACACAGCATACATGCAGAGTCATGACAAATACCAGCTTGTTGCAATCTCTTCCTTGTTTTTGAGCTTTCCCAAGGCTGCTAACCATGAAACGAAAGCATGCTTGGGAATGTTTGCTTTGCTCCAGACCCAATGATACCAGCTAACTTTTTTCTGAACCCCTGCTAGCCAGTTATACCATTCCTTGATAGTGTAAGCCTTGGTACCATCTAACCATTGATTCAGAGTATAAGCTTGCTTGAATTGATTCTTCATAGTGCATATCATTTTCGAACCCCAACTTGCATTTTTTGGAGCTTCATACTCCCACCAAGCTACATCTTTGATGTACACACTATGGACCCATTTGATCCAAAGAACATCTTCCTTTTGAGTAATATGTCATACATATTTCCCTATAGCAGCTTTATTCCACATCATACAATCTCTCACTCCCAGTCCCTCACTTTCTTTGGTTTACAAACCCAATCCCAAGACACAACATGTGGCTTGTGAAGATGTGATTTTCCATCCCAAAGAAAAGCTCTACAAATTTGCACAATCTTTTGCAAGACACTCTTTAGCATTAGAAACACCTGTGCGTAATAAGTATGAATACTTAATAACACAACATTCACTAAAGCATGCCTAGCTATATTGGAAAGGTTTCTAGAGGACCAACAAAGAACCCTTTTGACAATCCTATCCACTAGCAAATCACAATTAGTCACATTAAGTCTTTTGGCATAAATTGGAACTCCAAGATATCTAAAGGGGAAGATACCTCTTTTAAAACATGTAACTTGAAGAATTCTTTGCTGAATTTCTTCCTTTACATTCCCAAAAATAAACTGGTGTCTTCTCATTATCAGTAGAAGCCCAAAAGCTTGAGAAAAAACTTTCAAAGCTCTAATCATGAACATGACTGAGCTAACATCTTCTTTGCAAAACAGCATCAAGTCATTAATAAATACCAAGTGAGTAAGATTCACAGGGGCACATCTATGATGAAAAGCAAAGCCTGTTTTCCTACTCATTTTCCTAAGGGTATTCTAGAAAAATACTCCATCACCACCACAAATATTAAGGGAGAAATAGGATCTCCTTGCCTGAGCCCTTTTTCCCTCTTAAAAACCACAAATATTGCCACTGATACTGAGAGAAAAGGACGGAGTTGTTATACAATTAATTACCTACTTAATGAATTGAGCAAGAAGTTATAAATTTTGTAACAACTCTTCTATGAAACTCCAATGCACATAGTCATAAGCTTTCCTGAAATCTACCTTCATTGTGCATCTAGCTGGGAGACTCTTGCTTCCGTACTTCTTCAGCATATCATGACATATAAGGATGTTGTGCATAATCATCCTTTTTTCCACAAAAGCACTCTGAACCTGTTCCACAATACCAGGAAGCACCACCTTCAATCTTGTGTACAACATCTTGGAAATCACCTTATAAATCACATTACAACAAGCAATGGGCCTAAACTGAGTGACATCCTCTGGTTGCTCACATTTGGGGATTAAACACAAAGTAGTGCAATTAATCTGCTTTAATATTTTACCATACTGAAAGAAATCCAAAACAGTATCCACAACATCATTCCCTATACAAGGCCAAGATTTCTTGTAAAATCCACTGGAATGACCATCAAGGCCTGCTGCTTTAGTTTCATTTATGTCAAAAATGGCCCTTCTCACATCATCTCCTATGAAAGGAGCACAAAGGTCTTGTTGTTGCTCCATAGTCACCAAAGGACCTTCATTCACCACACTAGCACTCACATGGCTATCATTCAAATCCGCTTTCTGTAGTGCCAAGCAAACCTATATAATATTGAATAAAAGTTATTTCAATACCCTCTACATCTTCTTGCCATTCACCTGCTAAAAATTTTAATTTTATAAACCTGATTATGTATTCTTCTCTTCCTCAAACATGCATGGAAGTATGTTGTATTCTCATCTCCTCCTTTCAACCACTCACTCTTCACTTTTTGTCTCAAGTAACACATTCTAGCTTTGTTGAGCCTAGTATACTTTTGCATAGCTTGCTCTTGCTGATGTGACTCTTCATTAAGAGGATGAATGTGAATCTCACTTTGTAAATCAGTAAGCTTTGTAAAAGCCAACAAAGTTTCATTCTCAAAATTAGAGAATTTATCTTTTTTAAGTTGTTTGAGTCTGCTCTTTAACTGCTTGAGCTAGACTACAAACTTATACATTGGCACCCCTTGCACATCATGCTGCCAACTCTCTTGCACTCTGCTCATGAAGTCATCAGCTAACCCCTACATGTTACAGTATTTTGAAGGTCTTAGCTCTGCTCATAACATTGTTATCCAACTTAATAATTGTAACAGCCCGCACTTTCGAGCTGCTAGCTAATCATTCTTAACATTCATAAATCTCAATTAACTTATCTTGCAGCGAATACATAACTTATAAAAATGATCCTGGACCTGGGTCAAGGCCCACAATATAACATTCCAAAATGTATATACAAAGAATTAATCTAAAATAAGTCTCCAAAAATATGTAATAATACACCATTAAAATTTTCTTAACTAAACTATATCATCTCCACCTTTGTTCATCCGGAGGTCATTTCATATAACACTTACGTCCATTTCCACTATCCAACTCATAGTTCTTATAATTCCTGCAAAATCACTAGCAATGAACACTGCCCCCACCATAGGACAGGTTCCAAGAACAAAATCAGCAAAACTGAGCACACACTGTCCAACCATAAAATTTTTTTTGGTGGCTTAAGACGTGTTTACAGATTTAAATTTATCTTACAAAATATTAGAAATCAAGCCATGGAGAAATCGTAATGAACGAATAATATAACAATTACGTATAGACAATTTCCAATGTTACTTGTCTTAAATAATAATAAGACTATCTCACAAAATGAATAATATAAGCTTTATATTAGAAAGACCTCATAAGGATTCCATAGGATCTAATACGATATCCGGAAATCAGTTCTATCCGACATATTCTATGACATAAGAATATTTCCCCCTTCTGGACTTCAAGAAAAAAAACGTCTAATCCAATTACATGCACATAGCTAATTCCATTTATGGATTCTGTACGAGTTTCCTTGTAATTCATTCCAACATTTCTCACATGAGTTCAATAAAATTGGTGAGTAAAAACATTACTTCGGAACAAGTTTAACTTTCCACAAAAACAATTACACACTCAAATACATATCTATTTTCTTTCATAAACCATATTATACTGGGGAATAGAACACGAATAGAGTTGCCTTCCTGGCGAATTCTCTGAACTTTTTACAAGGGACGTCTCCCTCTTCCATTGTGTACTGCTTGCAAGACTTTTAGGTCATGACCCAACATAACGGAGCAATACCCGCTCCAGAGCAAAACCCGCTCTAACACATAATGAGCAATACCCGCTCTACGGATGTTGTTCGTCACTGCTTTAGCAACTTCTTCCCCTCACAAAACAAAATCAAGATACATAATCCATAATTTCATATTTTCGAAAACTCAGATTCATAAGTCTCAAATTCTCTTAACAGAATTGCTTTCGGGTATTTAATATTCCTAGATAAATTGCTTGCATAATATACTCGAGTTTCTAGTAACTTTGCATAAATCAACCTTTTAAAAAGTTCATTTACTAAATCCCTTTCAAATACGGACTTTAAAGAAAATATAGTCCAAGCATATCAAATTTGAAGCTTGCATCTCAATAACTTTTTGTCAATCACAATTTACTCGAATTCCCAATAACTTGGGGTATAATAGACTCTTCGTATCTCCTAAACGCTTAAAATACAAATTTTAGGGGAGATATAGCCATGTCCCATAACGTTCTGAATCATTCAAAAGTAGAGCTCACCAATCATATCAGACTTACTGCATTGCTCCTTCGAGTTTATCATAATTATTCTAATAATAGCAACATACTCAAAAACTCTAAATGGTATAATTCACCCTTTAATAATACACAATCACGATACGACTTATTGTACAATACTACTTCTAATGATCCTCCTCCATAAAGTTCATAATTGCATTTTCGAGAATCTCTATACAACTCTTTACTTCAGAGTCCGCTCAACAAAATAATATTCTTGAAATCTCATTAGCTGAAAGTAAACTATAACATCTAAACTCCATAAACTTGAAACCGTATTAGATCGTATCTCATTAGACACTTATATCGTATTCCACAAAATTTAGCTGATCACCTATAGCATAGTTGTACGAGATCGCTCAATTCAAAACCCACACTTATAATAACATTGAGGAATATATAGCGAGAATACTTCCTTAAATGTTCAAAATCGGACACCCATGACTTTTATATAATAACTTAAAACTCAAGTCACTCAATAACTCATACTCCTAAGTCTTATAGACTGAAATATACTTGAATTCGAAGACAAGATTGTCTTAATATAAAATAAGTTGATTACTTCAAAACATTTGAATAAAACTATATTTCATAGTCTAAACTTATAGACATGTCTCAAACCACATTTGGGAAGTCAATGCTGATCCTCATGTAACCGAAACACTTGATTTTGGCATAAAATCATATACTCAAGAAGTCAAACAAACATAGATATGGGAATCATATTTTCAAACAACATTGAATTTAGGTTCACAAAACCACAACGAATTCAAGTCTGAATACTAATTTGTATTTGACAACTCATGAGATTCATACGGCTTACAATTACAGAAACATAATTGAGTTCACAAGGTGGAAGGACAATGTGTACCCTTACATGATCCCCAAGATCTTAGATACTTGATCACCAATCTCTAGCTTGAACTCCATAATTATCTTCATAACCATTTTCCAACAATCACCACCAAACAATAACAATAATTAATATTCATTCTCACTACAATTTACATAAGGAAACTAACTTACTTATACTTTATATACGAACCATTCCACAACCTAACTGACATTATCACTCTCATATGCTAACTCTAATTAACCTTGTCTTGGAAATTAATACACTGATTTGGAGACGTGAAATTATAATTCCAATCAAATTTATAAAGACATTTACTTACAAAAAATCTGTTTTAGTAACTAACTTTAGAGAAATCTAAACTTGCATAATAGAGCTTCAAAATATATCCTAATGTGTTAAACTAAGAGGAAAGGTTCGACCTTTCACTTTAACAAACTCTAAAAACAAACTGAACTTTAGGTTTTACAGGTACATGAAAAGGGTTCAGCTTCAAAGATTAAATCTTGCAACCAAAACTGTTTTTACGAATCAATAAGAGTTCAACTTTACTTGTGAAAATCATTGAAACAATTAATAACATAAAAATCATATTATAATTGATGAAATACAATAACAACTTAAACCTAAAATTTATAACTTGCCCAAGAAATCAGAATTCCTTAAAGAATTAACTTTGGGGACCAATCCCTTTAATAATCAAAGCTTTAAGAATGAATTGAGCTAAACCCATAACTTCTTCATATCAATATTAAATTACAGAAGAAAACGCACCCATAACGATACCAATGCACAGCAGCACTGGTGGTGGTCGAACCACCACAACAACGGCAGCGAACAGAGCTGAGGAGAGAGAAAACGAGGGCAACAGCGATAAACACGACCACCAGCAGCGAAGCATTAGCAGCACCAACGCATGGCGGTGCCCTTAACACAGCGGCACCAATGGCAAAGCAGAGGAGAGTGAAAGGCAGAACAACCGAACCAACCCAACAAGAGCCGCACGGCATTGGGCACCGGAAAAACGACACAGTGTCGGCGTGAGGGAAGCAGCAGCACCGAAAGAAAGCGAAGAACAATAGAACCCGAAGAAATATGTAGAGATTTCAGCGAGAGAAAGGGGACGCGAGAGTGAGAACGAATTGGGGGTTTTCTTGGTGAAGTACTAGCATCCAATTTTAGGATGATTAAGGGGTTTTAATTTCATTTGGTGGAGCTTGGACAATTGACAACAAAGCATAAATGTGTCCTTTGCATATGGAGACACGAGAGAGAGAAATGATGGAATGATTTTCCTTTTTCTCTTTTTTAAACATAAAATCTTTTATTCAATATGTCAATTCAATAAAATCCACAATAACATAATTGTGCTATAAACTTACTTCAGACAATAGATAATGATTTTCAAAGCAATTCTTATTAATATAAATGCTTTGTTAAACTAAGAAACATAATTACTTTATTTAAAACATGCTTAAAAATATGGACTATTACAATAATGCAAGGAATATGATCTGAAATACTATTAGGAAGAAAAGTGGCACTAGCAGCCCCAAATCTCTTATGCCACTCATCATTAATCAACACCCTATCAATTTTTGAAAACACCATGTGATCCCCCACTTGTTTGTTTGAGCAGGTAAAGAAAGGACCACTAGCTCCATATTCATGAATGGTACAATCCTTAACACATTGCCTGAAACTAGCTACTTTTTCGGAAGTTACAGAAGACCCAATTCTATCCTCTAAATTAAGGACATTATTGAAATCCCCCATAACAATCCAAGCACACTAAAGTGTTTGCTAATACCCGCCAAAGCACCCCATATGCTTTGTGTAAGATTTCATAATGGATTTGCTGATCATATTATTCATAAATATTAACAATAAAAACATTTTCAATCCACACCAACCAAATTCTCTCACCATAGTGATATTGATAATTAGTCAATTAGTCACTATAGAACAGCCTGGACTCACCTTAGGGAAGACTTTAGGGAAATTAACAGCCTTAACCCTAGTCTCTAAAAACCCAACTAACTCTATATTATAATGAGACCAAAAAAATTATCTCACTGTGTTTCTGAGGGCTATTCAAGCCTCTAACATTCCCTATACCAATACTATCCATGACGCAAAATAACCACCTCCCTCCATTGCACTTCCTCCTCCACCTCTTGAACCTGTTCTACCTCTTCTCTGGTTCTTTCAGCAGGTTGATCATTTTCCTTAACTCCTTGATTTCCCCCCACTAGTTATGTATCACCACCTACTTTTCTTGGAACCTGAATAGTCTACACTGATTGTTGGACTAGCTGCTGCTAATTAGCATCCTTCAGAAGCTGCACAACTTTTGGCACTTTGGCAACCCAAACTTGCCTTGGCTTCACCTTGGCAAGAGCTAATTCATACTTCTTCTTTCTACATTCCTCCACAGTGTGTCCAATCCCCCCACAATCACCACAATGTATAAGTTTGCATTCATAATGAATTTTCTTAGTCATTATAACACTCTTCTCATTAACAAAATGAACTTCATCTGGATACACTTGCTCCATATGCACTTCCACCAACACTCTATCATAGTCATTGATATTTTTCTGTGTTGTTGCCCTATCAGTGCGTATAGGTTTTCCAGCCAAACTTGCTATCTTATTCAATGCATTCTGACCCCATTACTTCAAAGGTAAACCCAGTCGAATCCATGTTGTAATTACTTTAACAATTTATGAGAGAAGGTTTAAATATGGATTCCAACTTTTCATAATGACAGGCTTTTTGTCATACATGATCAGTATAGAAATCCATCGCTTTTTTTTTCCTTCCAATAAGAAATGTCACAACAAATACACCATTGACATTCATAACAATCCTTTCAATCCCAAATTTACCCCAAATGTGATGTGCAAATCCATTAACAATTATATATGGAGGTTTCACACCTAACACATAACAAACAATTGTAGAATCCCAAAATTCAATTTCGTCTTTAACATCATCATCAGTAATTATAACCTCCACTAGTGGAAAAAATGCAAGGGCTGTGGTGCAAGGGCTGCGTTTTTTGAAAAACGCAGTCCTTAATAGTGAAGGGTTGCGGTTTTTGGGCTAACCGCAACCCTTCACTTTCCTTTTTTTAGATCTAATTAATTGCGCGCATACACAATACAATAACCCCAAATTTCCCTCCCTTAGACAAAATTCACGAGCGAAATCCTAACTCCACTACTTCCCTTGCGCAAAACCCTAATTCCGCCTTACGCACCACCACAGCTCCGCCTTGCGCACCATTGCTTCTTCACTTCTCTCCTCCACTGCATTGTTTCTTCTCTTCTCTTCTCTCCTCCACTGCATTGCTTCTTCTCTTTTCTTCTCTCCTCTACTGCACTGATTTTTAGTGGGTTCAGAGTAGCGCCACCACCAACACGCAGCGCCACCACCACCACGTAGCGCCATCACCGCCACGACATTGACGCACCGCCACCACGCCATTATCTCACGCACCAACACAGGGGACTATTTTTTGTGGAGCATCCCCACCAGCAACCACCACCAGAGCACCACATCACCACCAACATCCACCAGCAACCTCCAGGACCACCACCACCACTGCCCTATTTCTTCTTATAGTGAGTTTTGTGTAGTTTATGGTGAATTAATCTAGGTTTTTAGTTAGTTTTGCTTTTCTTAATTGAATTATGTGATTAATGTGGCATGTGTGATTTTTTAATTGTAGGATTAAGAAGCTAAGGAAGGCAAATAAACTATCTCTCTTCTCATAATTGCTCCTCTTTGGTGTTGAGAGGTAATTAGCCTACTTTTCTTGTTTTTTGTTAGATGTTGATGAGGAAAAATTGTCATGTGTTCCAATTTGAGTAAGATATGATAATGTATGTATATTTCTTGATATGAGATTGTATGAAAATAATGTAATTTAGCTATGAAATCTACAAGTTGTTTGAATCATCATCATATGCCTAGATACCCGTTCAAGCCTTATTCATTAGGAGTAAGTCTTGAATAGTCCCCGATTTGGGACTGTCTTGGACTTTTGATCTCACTTAGGTGATGAATGTGTGTCTTCCTTTCAATTCTGAGGAAAGTCTTGGCTTATCGTTTCTCTATATTGTTCTCTGGGTACATATGTAGATAAGCAATTATCTACATTGTGTACTTGGAGAACTGTAGGGAAATGCTGCCGGATTTTCCTTAGAATTGAAAAGTTGGCATATATTCACTAGTGAGATTAGACGTCCAAGGATGGGTTAGGTTGGAGTGATAATGACCTTCGGCTGCATGCATACATTTGAACATGTCACTATCTTAGCTAGCATGTGTATGTGTGTGATTTAAATATGTGACTTTCTTGCATGTGTATGTACTTAAATAATGATTGATACATTATAATTATTGGTTGTGTTTAATTAGAGGTCTTCTTGAATGAGATGGATCGTACTTGGATGTATGGTAGTCATGAATCGATTGAATTTGTTAACGGGGTCTCGAAATTTTGTAAATCTGCATTACAATATCAGCATTCTTTGGAGTAGTCGACTTTTATTGTCCTTGCTTATGTCGACTGTGGAAATGTGAGCAAGGTTGGTAGTATACATTTGCTTAGGAAGCATGTCTTCACCGTGGGTTTAGGCCTCAATACCACGTATGGGTTTGGCATGGTGAGGAGGGGATGTATATAGGAAGCTCTAGAGTAATGAACGATGTATGTGAAGAAAAGAAGGATTTAGAGCTCGTTGATGAGGTCGGGGATGAGAATTAGGATGATGAATATGCGGGTGATGATAGGGATCGGGTAGACGCGATGATACACGAGGTTGAAGATCAGTCTTGTAAACGACCTCGTATTTTTGAGTCTATGCCTGAGGCTGCTGAAAAGCCATTGTATCCAGGTTGTACAAAGTACACCAAATTTTCCGCCGCTGATAACACTCTTCAACATTAAGTTGAAAGCTGATTGGACGGACTCTAGTTTCACATCGTTGTTGGAAGTTTTAGCTGATATGCTCCCTGATGGAAATGAACTGCCAAAGTCGTACTATTATGTTAAGAAACTCATGTGTCCTTTCGGTTTAGAGTACGAGCAGATACATGCTTGTCCTAATTAACGATTGTGTACTTTATCGTAATGAGTATGAGCATTTAGATGAGTGTCCATGTTGTGGATTGTCGAGGTACAAGCGTGAAGGAGCTGGGGGTAGTGAAGGACCGCCATCTAAGGTGTTGTGGTATCTACCCATAATACCTAGATTTAAGCGCATGTTCTCAATTAAAGGAGATGCGAAGAATTTGAGGTGGCATGCAGATCGTAGGAAGAAAGACGGTCTGCTGAAGCATCCGGCTGATTTGCCTGAGTGGAGAAGTATCAACAGGTGCATAAGGAATTTGGTAATGAGGATAGGAATATGAGGCTTGGATTATGTACGGATGGCAAGAATCCTTTTGGCAATCTTAGTTCTCAGCATAGTACATGGCCAGTAGTTTTAGTGGTTTATAACTTGCCTCCTTGGTTGTGCATGAAATGCAAGTAAATCATGTTGTCGCTTCTTATATTGGGGCCGGAACAACCTAGAAATGACATAGATGTATATCTCCAACCGCTTGTTGAAGATTTACAGAAGATGTGGAACGAAGGAGTGTTAGTATTTGATGCGTATGCTAATGAGATGTTCATTCTGCGTGCCATGCTTTTCTGTACTATGAACGATTATCCAGCTTATGGGAACTTATCTGGGTATAAAACTAGAGGAAAACAACCGTGCTCGATTTATGTAGATGACATGAAGGCTAGACACCTTAAGGGCTGCAAACATGTCTATATGCGCACACGAAGGCTCCTCAGACGCGACCATCCCTATCGGTTTAAGAAAAAGGCATTCGATGGGACGGTTGAAGAGGAAGTTGCTCGTAGACCATTAACTGGTACTGAAGTTTATAATCAGGTTAAGGGCATTGAAACATTCTTTGGTAAACCTGCGAGTGAGGTTGATGGACTTACAGGATTATGGAAAAAGGAGTCCATTTTTTTGGAAACTCCCATATTGGAGAAATCTACTCGTCAGACATTGTTTGGATGTCATGCACATACAGAAGAGTGTTTGTGAAGCTATTCTTGCAACGCTTACGAATATTCCAGGCAAGACAAAAGATGTTAAGGCGTCACGATTTTACTTGGAAAAACAGGGGCTTCGACCAGAGTTGTGGGCTCAGAAAAGGGACGGAAAGAAGAAGAAAGTGTGGAGGAAAGGGTTGATGAGAAAACTGGGAAAAGAAAAAACAAGGTGGAGGATTCGGAGAAGAATTATTTGCCACCAGCTTGCTACACGATGTCGAGAGCAGAGAAACGAATTTTTTGCGAGCCGTTGTATGGCATTAAGGTTCCAACTGGCTACTCATCGAATATGAAGCGATTTGTTACCTTAAATGGTGAGTTGAAATTATCGAGTATGAAATCTCACGATTGTCATGTTATGATGCAAGTATTCTTACCGATTGCAATTCATGGGATACTTCCAAAGCATGTGAGACACACCCTTACATAACTTTGTTCATTTTTCCATACAATATGCAACAAAGTCCTACAACCGTCGACCCTCGATTTCTTATAGGCCAGATTAGTTTAAACTCTATGCAAATTTGAGATGTTTTCCCCCTCCCATTCTTTGACATTATGGTCCATCTCATTCTCCATCTAGTTCGAGAAATTAAGTTGTGTGGTCCAGTGTTTTTGAGGTGGTGCTATCCTCTTGAGATATATATGGGTACTTTGAAGGATAAAGTTCGAAATCCTGCACAACCAAAAGGTAGTATAATTCAAGCGATTGTGGGTGAAGAGGTCAGTAATTTTGTGGCAGAGTATTTTGCTAGTGTTGTACCTGTTGGACTTCCGACATCTCGACACAAGGGCAGACTTGAGGGCAAGGGTACAATTGGTTCAAAATTGAACTCACCTTCTGTAGAGAAGCATACACAAGCTCACTTATTTATGTTGCATCATGTAGCAGCTGTCCATCCTTATTTAGATAAACATATGGAGGAATTACGTGTTAGCAACCCTGGAAAAGCAATAAGGGCACTGAAGCAAATGCATAACAAGACGTTCATTGATTGGTTTCGTAAATGAGTAGTGAATGATTTGGATGAAAGTGTTCCTGAAACAATCAAGTGGTTAGCGTTTGGTCCTCGTGAAGCTGTACACTCTTATAAGGGTTATGATATTAATGGGTATACGTTTTGGACTGAACGTCAAGATCTTAAGTCGACATCGTAACAAAATAGTGGTGTTTCACTTGTGGTGTCATCTACACAATACGCAAGTTTGAAGGATAAGTCGCATATACTTTTCATATTTGCCTCTTTTGTTGCAAGTGGGTTGACGATAATCGACGTTGCGTAAAAAAAGATTATCCTTGCGGATTCACTCTTGTGGATACAGGTCGTCTACGTGAAACTCAGGAGCCATTTGTACTTGCATCACAAGTTAAGCAAGTATTTTATGTAACTGATCCTGATGATAATAAGTGGTCAATTGTTGTACCTGGCAAAAGGAGTATCCTCGGCATTGGTGATGTTGAGGATGAGGAAGAGTATGATGCATTTGAGGACATCCCAACTTTTACCTATCCTAAACATAGTGTGGAAGATGATGTGAATATGTCGGAGAACTATATGCATGTCTATCACATGGAAGGGATACATGTTGTTGAAACTCCTATGAAACGGCGGATGGTCAATAAATCATGAGACATATACTCATGTATGTTTAATTTGGCTAATTCGCTTCCAATTTGTATTTCTCGAGTCATTTAACTCCAAATTCTTTTTGAACATGATAATATGAGGTACAATGTAACTAATGTGTAGATTTTTAGGCTTATTTTTGTTGTTGGTTGAATTTCGGGAACAAAAAGGTCATTTTAGGCCTACACAGTAAGCTTCACGCACAATAACGTTTAGTTTCTTAATTATTTAGTTAAATATATGTGTAATATTAATGATAGCATATGAATTATAACAATTGCGGAGACTAATTTGTGAAATGCGTTTTTTTGTAGAATCTTTTCAATATCAAAGATGATGAAGCCAAGAACAATCTATTTCTATCCGCGGTTGCCGAGAGATTTAGAGATTTCAAGGCTAAGTTAGTGTCTGGGTGGATCACTAAGCGGAGGAAAGTAGTAGTTACAAAGAAGAAGAAAATCTACGGCGGAGAAAAGCAATCCGGTTCTCAGGCTTCACCGGAAACATCATCCGAACCCTCCAAATTACCATATCAGATATGGAAAACTATGAAACCTGAAGAGTGGGAAGCATTTGTTGCCAAAAATACTACCCCACAAGCTATTGTAAGAATATTTTATTAATATTTACTACACTTAGCTCCAGTATTATTGTATAACACCGTACCTAACCTTTGTTTGTAACTGTATGTTTTAGGCAAGACGTGAGAAAAGTAGCGCGAATGCAAAAGCTAGGAAGTATTATCATCATTTGGGTGCTCATTCGTACAATGAGGCGAGAGAGAAGTGGATGTTCGCCGATTACCACCACAATGGGGTTGACAACGGGGACTAGCTCTACGACCACAGCTACACCGGCTGGCAACCAGATAGAGTCCTCGATTGGTGGTGTTCGATGCATGGGGTTAATGCAAAGGGAAAAAGAGTTTTGCCTGATCCCGGTACTGAAAAGATAGCCAACGCCATTGTAAATACACAAAAAATGTCCTTTTCTTGTATTCCAAGTCATATAACCACAATTTTGTGTTGAATATGATAATATGAGGTAGAATGTAAATATTTACAATAATCATGTGCCCTACTTTAAATTATATTGAATTTCGGGAACGAAAATGTCATTTTAGGCCTATTTTCGCCTTTTCGCGTCCAATTCATAATTCTCGAGTCATTTAACTCCAAATTCTTTTTGAACATGATAATATGAGGTATAACATAACTAGTGTGTAGATTTTTAGGCTTGCATTTATTGTTGGTTGAATTTCGGGAAACGTAAAGGTCATTATAGGCCTATTTTGGCCATTTCGCGTCCAATTCTTAGATTTTGAGTCATTTAACTCCAATTTCTTTTTGAATATGACAATATAAGGTATAATATAACTAGTGTGTAGATTTTTAGGCTTGAATTTGTTGTTTGTTGAATTTCGGGAACGAAAATGTCATTTTAGGCCTATTTTGGTCACTTCGCGTCAAATTCTTAGATTTTGAGTCATTTAACTCCAATTTCTTTTTGAATATGACATTATAAGGTATAATATAACTAGTATGTAGATTTTGAGGCTTGATTTTGTTGTTTTTTGAATTTCGAGAATGAAAAGGTCATTTTAGGCCTATTTTGGCCATTTCGCGCCCAATTCTTATATTTTGAGTCATTTAACTCCAATTTCTTTTTGAATATGACTATATAAGGTATAATATAACTAGTTTATAGATTTTTAGACTTGAATTTATTTTTTGTTGGATTTCGAGAGTGAAAAGGTCAATTTAGGCATTCACGAGCGTTTCTCTCTTATCCTTATGTAGATTGGCTTGAAGGAAAAAGAGGCAACCGGTGAGTTCACTCCTAAAGCACACATTGATGCATTGCACGAAAATTTAGGAAAGGACCACAATGGACGCGTGAGGGGCGTAGGAGGTGTCCGCCTCGATTTGAGAAAGGTATTTGGTGATTAATACACTACAGTGACAAAATTAAGTGTAAGTAGTGTGAATTTGGCGGCTTCATTCTCGAAATGTGTTAAGTGCACGTACCTGATAAGAAGGCTAAGAAGGCAAGTTTACGTGCTGAAGGTGAACCAAATGTGTTGAATGCAAATGTTTCTATGACAAAGAATCCACTTATTCTCGAGCCAGAGGTGTTGCGAGGCCTTAGTACTCCATGCTCTTGGTTACATGAGTGCGCTAGCGATTTGCCTAATGGTAGTATAATAGAGGTTCCTTTGGGGGTGCAACAGTTCCACTACCTTGAAAAGTCATCGACATGGATTTCTAAGCTCGATATTAAAGAATTTTTATGTGGGGTAGAGTTGAGTGTTTCCATGATACAACCTTTCATGAGGTAATAAATAAGTATATATATATATATACATATACATATGCTTAATTAGTTTTCAATTCAACTTCCATAATAAGTAAGTTTACTTTTAATCAATATGATTTTTCAGGTTATTATACAATGAATTGCTTAGAACATCAAGTGAGTCAATGTTTGGTTTGTTATGTCCAAACATAATACCAGATGACAATTGCTTCAAAACAAAGCCGAAGTGAAAGAGTATCTCGATATGAGTTTCAAATCATTATCTCGTTTAGGATATCATCAGATCATCCTTGTCCCGTATATTGAAAAGTATGCTTGTTAAACCTGCTTTATTTTATTATTCGATAATTAAATTCACCTATTAATTGTTCTATGATTAATAACTATATTTCCTTGTTCTAGGCTTCATTGGAAACTGATTGCGATATGTTTGTCAAGTAACCAAGTCTACCACTTTGATTCTTTGCATCGACAACCACCACTGTCCTTACTAATCAAATCATTGTTAAATAGGTAGCCTAACCGAAACTAAATATATACGTACTTATTAATATTACACATTATTCATATATATATATATATATATATATATATATATATATATATATATATATATATATATATATATATATATATATATATATATATATATATATATATATATATCATCTTATCATAATGTATGAATTAATCATTTAATGTATTGATGTAGTGTGATGAAGCAGAATAGTGGAGTAGGACTTCGAGTACCAAAAGCTCCTGTTTGGATATCAATCGAGGTAACATGACTAATATGCTTGTCCTTATATAGAAACACTTTTCGCCACATACTACACATCTAACATGAATGTCATTGGATGCATGTTTTGGTGAATTTTAGTGTCCACAACAAGATAATGGAGTTGCATGTGGCTATTACGTGTTGAGGTACATGTTTGATATCATCAACCATTGCACTAACATCGATGATCTTCAAAAGGTATGTAACTAATTAGTATATGTTAGTTTAGATTAGATCGATGGGTAATAGTTAATTGGTTTAGAAACCAAAGTAGCACATATTCGCAAAAAATGACCACATTCTACCCCAAAATATTTACTTTGATGCATTTCATATAAATATGAGGTATAATAACTAGTGTGTAGATTTTTAGGCTTGCATTTGTTGTTGGTTGAATTTCGGAACCGTAAAGGTCATTTTAGGCCTATTTTCGCCTTTTCACGTCCAATTCTTAGATTTTGAGTCCTCCAAATTCTTTTTGAACATGATAATATGAGGTATAATATAGCTAGCGTGTAGATTTTTAGGTTTGCATTTGTTGGTTGAATTTCGGGAACGAAAAGGTCATTTTAGGCCTATTTTCACCTTTTCGCATCCAATTCGTACTTCTCGAGTAATTTAACTTCAAATTCTTTTTGAAAATGATAAAATGAGGTATAATATAACTAGAGTGCAGATTTTTAGGCTTGAATTTGTTGTTTGTTGAATTTCGGGAACGAAAAGGTTGTTTTAGGCCTATTTTGGCCATTTCGCGTCCAATTCTTAGATTTTGGGTCATTCAACTCCAAATTATTTTTGAATATGACAATATAAGGTATAATATAACTAGTGTGTAGATTTTTAGGCTTGAATTTGTTGCTTGCTGAATTTCGGGAACGAAAAGGTCAATTTAGGCCTATTTTGGCCTATTTTGGCCATTTCGCGTCCAATTTGTACTTCTCGAGTCATTTAAGTCCAAATTATTTTTGAACATGATAATATGAGGTATAATATAACTAGTGTGTAGATTTTTAGGCTTGCATTTGTTGGTTGAATTTCAGGAACGTAAAGGTCATTTTAGGCCTATTTTGGCCATTTCGCGTCATATTTTTAGATTTTGAGTCATTTAACTCCAATTTCTTTTTGAATATCACAATATAAGGTATAATATAACTAGTGTGTAGATTTTTGGGATTGAATTTGTGGTTTGTTGAATTTCGGGAACGAAAAGGTCATTTTAGGCCTATTTTGGCCATTTCGCGTCCAATTTGTACTTCTCGAGTCATTCTCCAAATTATTTTTGAACATGATAATATAAGGTATAATGTAACTAATGTGTAGATTTTTAGGCTTTCATTTGTTGTTGGTTGAATTTCGGGAACGAAAAGGTCATTTTAGGCCTATTTGCGCCTTTTCGCGTCCAATTCGTATTTCTTGAGTCATTTAACTCGAAATTCTTTTTGAAAATGATAATATAAGGTATAATATAACTAGTGTGTAGTTTTTTAGGCTTGTATTTGTTGTTGGTTGAATTTCGGAAACGTAAAGGTCATTTTAGGCCTATTTTTACCATTCCGCGTCCAATTCTTAGATTTTGATTCATTTAACTCCAATTTATTTTTGAATATGACAATATGAGGTACAATATAACTAATGTGTGGATTTTTAGGCTTCCATTTGCTGTTGGTTAAATTTCGGGAACGAAAAGGTCATTTTAGGCCTATTTTCTACTTTTCGCGTCCAATTCGTATTTCTAGAGTCATTTAACTCCAAATTCTTTTTGAAAATGATAATATGAGGTATAATATAGCTATTGTGTAGTTTTTTAGGCTTGCAATTGTTGTTGGTTGAATTTAGGAAACGTAAAGGTCATTTTAGGCCTCTTTTTTACCATTTTGCGTCCAATTCTTAGATTTTGAGTCATTTAACTCCAATTTTTCTTTTAATAGGCAAAATTGGCCTCAACACCCTAAACTATGGCGCAGGTGCACCAAACACCCCAAACTAAGGCTTATAGCCAAAACACCCCAAAGTATGGACTGGGGTGCATTGCGTACCATAAATGAGATTTCTCACCGGAAAGTTGACTGGCTCCGGGAGAATCTTAGTTTTTTAAATTTTTTTTGCTTTTTTCTCCCTTTTTCCTATTTTCTTCTTTTTCCTCTCTAATTTTTGTTATTACACCCAAAGAAGGCACGTGCTTCTCATTAAATCCCCAAATTCAGTATTTCTTCCCCAAATTCTTTGGGTTTCTTCCCCAAATGAACCCTAAAATCTGAAAATTACCGAAATTGAGATTCAAAGCCAGAATTCGCATAACAAGAATGAGTTCATCATCATCTTCAAGCTTCAAGAAGAACTCAATTACCAATTTAGGTAATGCAAGGGTTTTATGTCGACATCGATTGCCTGCGGTAGTTAAAACTACATGGAAGTTCAACCACAACCAAGGAAAACGCTTCTATGGCTGCCCAAAGTGGAATGTAAGCGCAAGCCAATTTATGTTTGTTGAATATGTTTTCTTTTTTTTTTGTTGCAATTTTAATTTGATTGGAAACAATATGTAAAAACAGGTTGATGATTGTAAATTCTTTGAATGGATTGACAAAGAGGATTATGGGCCACGTGCAATTGAAGTAATTAATGGTTTGACAGCTGATAATAATCGCTTGGAAGCTGAATTGAAGGATATGAAGAAGAAGAGGTTGAATGATATTGAAATTGAAGATGGTAGTGATGTTTGTAGGGGAAACATGGAGCTTGAAATTGCAATGAATGCACTGGAAGTTGAAAATAGGGCTATGAAGCAGCAAGTGAAGCTTATGAATGGCAGAGAGACCACTTATGTTGTTGCAATTTTAGTTTCTTGGATTTTTTTTGTTTTGTATTTGGGCAAGTTTTAGGTCAGATTTTAGTGGAAGAGAATCCAACCTAGATGCTCTTTATGTACTTGGTTTGCAATTGTAAAATGTCAAAGTTATGGAATGAAATGGTGTTGGTTGAGTGGCAATTATGTCTGTGTACCATATATGTCTTATAGCATCATAAACAAACAAAAATGGTTTCAACAACCAAATTGATTTCCACCATATATAAGAAAAGGTAAATACACAAAAGTTGTTCAAAAGGATGCCTTTGACTACTTAAAAAAACGAACCCCATGTTTCCATTACAAAAAGATGCTAATCCATGTTCTGAAGACTGACTTCTTCACCAAAACCAAAAACATTCACATGATTTGTTTTCAACACCCCCAATGTAAATATACAAAAAGTGGCTCAAATCTAACAACCAAAAAAATCGTACAATCTAGGGCTTACTTTGCTGCTGATGCTTGTGTGCCAAGTGCATCTTGTGAACCAGTTAAAATGGTGTTTGTGCCTTTCCTTGGTCTGCCCCTCCCCCTTTTAGGGTCTTTTGTATTTGGAGCTGAAGAAGCAGTCCTCTCAGCCCTGGTTCTTGAAGCAGCCCTCTCAGATCTGGATGTTGCTGAGGCAGACATCTGAGATCTGCTTCTTGCTGAGGCAGACCTATCAGGTCTGGTTCTTGCTGAGGCAGAGCTCTCATGTCTGGGCTCTTGAGTTCTTTCTGAGCCTTGAGTTCTTGTTGAGCCTTGTGACCTTCTGGTTGCAGCACTCTCACTCCTCCTCCTTTTATTAGCCTACCATCAAAAGCACATAGTCAGATCTATACAGAAAAAAAAAACTTAGAGTCCAATCAAAATTCCAGATCCAACTTACACCAGATGTACTTGGGTTGTCCTGAGATTTCATAGGACACTTCCTTTTATTGGGTTGCTTGGATTTACACAAACTGCAAGTCATAACCAGTCCATGCCTACTTAATTTTCCTTGCTTGTCTTGCCTCTCATGTGGTGCCTTCCTCCTTGCCTTTCTTGGTCTCCCAACACCAACCTTAATTTCAGGAGGATGCAGAGGAAAGTCCACATGCTCCCAATGTCTTTCCCCTCTAATGGGCTTGATAGAACCACTGTATGTCTCCATATACTTTGGTTTTGTCAGCCTTTCATCAACATATGCCTCACAGGGCACTCTAAGCCAATTACAAGCAGCAATGGCATGACAGCAAGGGATCCCATATAGGTCCCATCTCCTACAAGTACATGTTCTTTCTTCTAAACTGACAATTAAGACCTCCATTCCATGTAAAACTTCAAAATCATGGGGTCTTGAAGCTAGAACATGGCACTCTTTTGCATATTCTTTGTTTTTTTCTAACCTCTTCCTAATTCTTGGACATATGTTGTCCTTAGACCTCTCCATGATTGTTTTTTTCTGAAACAACCTCTCCATGACTGCCCTCCTTATATCCTCCAACATGTGTATTATGGGCTTGGACCTTGCCTCTAAAATAATCCACCCGTTGAAGGTCTCAGCAAGGTTATTTACTACCAAGTTACACCTAGAAGCTGTCCTAAATCCAAATCTACAAAATGATTTAGGATTTTGCTTCTCAAAGTCCTCCACAGCAGGGATAGATAGTGCACCCATCTCTTGGATAGCTTTGTTGTAGTCTACCCTTGTGTAAACATACACTGCTCTCCAAAAGAGGACTTCAATTCATCACCTCCATGTTTCTTATGCCATGGAGGATAGATATGTCGAGCACAGTGTCTGTGCTCAACAAGTGGAAAGAAGGTCTTCACTGCACTAATAATGGACTGCAATAAGAAGAAACAAGTGAGTTAATCTTTTCTTATGCTATGAAACAAATGCAGAAAATAAGTCAGTTTATTTACCTTGTGTTGGTCTGAAATAATTGTGCAGTCTTCTCCTCCAAAATCAGGCAAATCTTCCTTCAAGCACTCCAAGAACCAATTCCAAGATTCATTGTTTTCTGCTTCCACAACAACCCATGAGATGGGGAACATTTAGTTGTTCCCATCTCTCCCAATTGCTGCTAACAACTGTCCCCATAGGAATGTTTTAAGGAAACACCCATCTAGGCATATTACCTTCCTACATCCCCTCATATAACCATCTCTTAGGGCAGGAAAACTTATGTATAACTTTTGGAACACCAGCTCATCTTCATTATCATTCTTAGACACAGTTGTCAACTCATATGTAACTGCATCATCACTGTGTTTGAGCTCCCCAATGTATGATGCAAGCAATGAATAATGGTCAAACAAATTACCATGAAGTAATCTGTGAGCAATAGCCTTGACCCTATAACAGTTCCACTTAGACAGTTTTACCCCAAATCTTTGCATCACATCCTTCTCCAAATCCTTCCTTGGCCAATTAGGGTTGTCCTTGTATCTCTGTAAGTACTCTCTTGCAAACCAACTTGCCTTAGCCTAGATGTTCTCATAATCTGCCCTATCACAAGTATGATTAGGATTACAAGACTTCACAATCCATGATTTCTTAGGACCATCCCAAGCGCCATACAACTTCCACTCACAACCAGCCTTACACTTAGCCACAAGTTTCCTTGCTTCACTTTTCCACCATCTAATACTGTAGCCAGCAATCACAGCATATCTGTTCACCATATCCTTAAACACTTCAGGGGAAGGGAATTTCAAACCCACTTGCCACACAAGTTTTTTGAAATCAGTGTTCATATCCACAACCTTCACAACTGATTTCTTCCTCCTCCCATCCTTATCAACATCAGTCTCCACATCTGAGTTAGGCACTTTATCTTCATCACCCTCACTCTCACCCTCATACTCACTTTCCCACCCACCTGACAAAGGGAAAGACAGGTCCTCTCTCACTCTTGAACTACCAACACCATCATTAACCCTCTTACCTTTACTCTTACTCTCCCTCCTTTTCTTTGTTGCCTGCACAAACTCATCATCACTAGAACTCACCCCAGTTACATCCAGTTCATAACTTAAATCCTCAGAATCATCATCAGAGAACCCTGAACTATCACTCTCATGCTCATGCTCACCCGCAACCTCATGAGTGTGCCCAGCCACACCAGCCTCCCCATGAGTGTGCCCAGCCACACCAGCCTCATTCTCACCACCATCAGACTCTTCTAACTCACCTTCACTGACAATCCAATCTACTCCATCAAGGCTAAAATCCTGAGGTTCAGCTTCATTACCACTATAATCATCATCATCTGCACAAATACCATCCTCATCAACATGACCCAACCAGTCCTCCACATTAATGTAATCTGAAAAATGGGCTTGTTCATCAGGACTAGGTGAGGCTTGCTCATCAGGATTAGGTGAGGCTTGTTCATCAGGACTAGGTGAGGCTTGGTCATCAGGACTAGGTGAGGCTTGGTCATCAGGACTAGGTGTGGCTACTTGTTCATCTACTGCTTCCAAATCAAAGGGTTGTTCTGTGGCTAGTTGTTCAATTCTCTTATTGATTTTGTCAATTTTTGTTTGGGCTATGGTAGTAAGCTTTTCCTTCTTTTTTTTTGGTGTAGAAGATGGTGAACCAACAGGCTGTGCAAGAGGTTGGAAAGGTGGGATGATGACTTAAGGTGGTGTTCTAGGGCTCCTCCTAACTTGTGTTAAGTCAATGACCCTATGCACTTGAAGCTTCTTCCTAGGAGTGTGTGGTTTAGTTGGGTTTAGTTGCTTAGATATTGGGTTTTGTTGGTCAATGTGGGTTTTGTTGCTCATTGGGTGTGTTTTGTTGCTCAATGCAAGGGTTTTGATGCTCATTGGGTGTGTTTTGTTGCTCAGTGGGTGGGCTTTCTTGCTCAACAGTGGGTGGGTTTGGGTTTTCTTGCTCAATAGTGGGTAGGTTTGGGTTTTCTTGCTCAATGTTTATGTTCTCTAATCCAATCACTTCAGGCTCATCTACCCCATGGATCATATACACTTCTACCATCCCATTATCTACACCCACCTTGCAAAAATCAGTCACCTCCTTGTCAGTGTACACCCTAATCAAACCATGTTCTAAGCTTAACCCAGGCAAGCAGTAATACAAAATGCAATTTTGGTTATACTTAACACCTTCATCCTTCAACATGTCATGAAATTCAAAAAAACTCATATAATCAGGGTCTACATTATCCCAGTAATGTATTTCCCCTCCAACATACTCCCAATTTGAGTTCATAACACCCCCATGCCACATTTTAATTGTAAACCCTAAGTCCATGATCTTCACTGTAAGAAACAAACAAAATCTACCCTAATCAACAACAATTCACCCAAATTTCCTAATCAACAGTCCAATTGTTGAACTCATACAAATCGACAAAAACACTAAAACTACCGCATTCACTGAAAATCAAATAACTTGTTTGAATTACTTACCAAATTTGTCGCTTTCATTGGAAATGCGCAAAATTTTGTGCGATATTCCCTCTCACACTGAACTTTTTCTTCCAATGGCTTTTTTGCAGACGTCTCTTGGACTTCAGTTGGGGAAGGAGGAGGAAAAGAGGGGGGGAAGCAAGAAATGAAGGCACGTGCCTTCTTTGGGTGTAATAACAAAAATTAGAGAGAAAAAAGAAGAAAATAGGAAAAAGGGAGAAAAAAGCAAAAAAATATTAAAAAACTAAGATTCTCCCGGAGCCGGTCAACTTTCCGGTGAGAAATCTCATTTATGGTACGCAATGCACCCCAGTCCATACTTTGGGGTGTTTTGGCTATAAGCCTTAGTTTGGGGTGTTTGGTGCACCTGCGCCATAGTTCAAGGTGTTGAGGCCAATTTTGCCTTTTTAATATGACAATATGACGTACAATATAACTAATGTGTAGATTTTTAGGCTTCCATTTATTGTTGGTTGAATTTCAGGAACAAAAAGGTCATTTTAGGCCTATTTTCTCCTTTTCGCTTCCAATTCGTAATTCTTGAGTCATTTAACTCCAAATTCTTTTTGAACATGATAATAAGAGGTATAATGTAACTAATGTGTAGATTTTTAGGCTTGCATTTATTGTTGGAGCGTAAAGGTCATTTTAGGCCTATTTTGGCCATTTCACGTCCAATTCTTAGATTTTGAGTCATTTAACTCCAATTTATTTTTGAACATGATAATATGAGATATAATATAAGTAGTGTGTAGGTTTTTAGGCTTGCATTTGTTGTTGAATGAATTTCGGGAAGGTATATATTTTTTTAGAAGTATTAACTACGGTAAATGATTGAATTCTTATATTATGTGTTTTATTTCATGGTTGTTTTGCAAGGTTAATATGAATAACACACCAAGTTTGAAGGCCTTCACCATGGAGGAATTACATGAAGTTTGGGATGAGTTGGCAAGCTACCTTTGTGATGATTGCTTGTGATACATTTTGGAAGGATTTTGCGATATACTCCCTCCGTCCCAGAATACTCTTGACACTTATCAGGGCACGTAGTTTTAGATGATAAGTTGTTGTTTAGTTGTCAATTGTTATTTTATTGAAAAAGTAGATGTGATAGGTGTTAGTGGGTAGTAAAAGTAGTATTATTTTATTTAATGGAGAGAGAGTGTGGGCCTAGTTAGAGTTGGTAGGTAGTAGGAGTGGTTATATTCAATTTGGAGGAGAGAGAGTGTGGGTCAATGGTTAAAAGGTAGAAGGATTAATATAATAGTGGGTCATATCCAAAAATAGAAGTGTAAAGAGTATTCTGGGACAAATGAAAAAGGAAAGTGTAAAGAGTATTCTGGGACAGAGGGAGTAATTAGCTAGATCTAGTTGGTATTTTCCTTTCTTATATAGTTTTTAGCTAATACTTCCTCCATTTTTTAATAAGTGACACGTATTCCTTTTTAGAAAATATCAAAATAAGTGACACATTGCTATTTTTGGTAAAAATTGTTCAAGTTTATTACACTATTGTCATTCATTAATCACCCACCTACTTTAATTCATTTACTAACCCCCCCCACTTAATTCATTAACTTTCCCCCCAACCAAGTTAATGACTCCTTCCATTTTTCCACCTAACCCATCAGCTACCCCTTTCTGATATTATCACCCCCCCAATTCTTATGATCTTCAAACCCTAACTCACCCAAATCAAGAACCCTAAAAAATCGTCTACCCTAAATCTCAAAATTCTTGCTTCTCTCATCTTCTGTTCTTCTTCTCTATTGTTTCTTGTTAATAACCCTAAAAATCTTCCCCAATTTTTCGCGAATATTTTCCTTCTCTCATCTTCTGCTCGTCTTCAATTCCTCTACTGAAACTTTTGAAGAACCCTAAAAATCTACCCCTAATTTTCGCAATTCTTTGACTTCTCTCATCTTCTATTCTTCTTCATCTACTGAAATTTGTGAAGAACCCTAAAAATCTAGCCCGAATTTCTGCGAATTTTTTGCTTCTGTTGTTGTTGCGAAAAACCCTAAGTCCCTAATTTTTTTTGCGATGGATTCGTGGACTACTGCCGATTATGTTTTCGGTTTTGATACTGTTGAGGCCTCTAAAGAGTCTTGGTTATTGAGGAAATTAGATCGGCGTGAACACGGGTCTTCTTATACATCAACTGAGATTCTTTATGGTGTTCGTGGTTCACAAGAAACACCAACTTCAAAGTTTCGTTAGCCTGATGAAGTTGAAACCCCTCAAAACGATGTTGTTGAGGCTGGATCTAGGTTGCATGCTAAAAACAAGCTGGACTTTGGCGATTCTTCTATGTGTCCTCTACTTCTAAGTCCCCAAAAAAAGGCTCCTCAGATGTTTCTTCAACTGCTGTCAGTGTAAAAAGCAAAAACAAAGACAAAAAAAGTGAAAATTGCGTCATTCTTCATGGATTTGTGGTGATATCTTCTAACTCTTGCCCTTCTTTTCTTAGCTTAGATCTAGATTTCGTAATTTTTGCATGCTTTGAGTGTGGGATTTTGCTGTTGGGCCGATTGGCAATATCATGAATTTATTCTTGTATTTCAGTTGTTGATGGCTGTTGTTTTTCGGTTCTTTGAATTAGGGTCCCTTTTTTTTATTAAGCATGTTGATTTATGTTACGTTTTGTTGATTTAGGTTGCTTTTTGTTGATTTATGTTACTTTTTGTTGATTTAGGTTGATTTATGTTACTTTTTGTTGATTTAGGTTGATTTATGTTGTTTTATGTTGATTTAGGTTGATTTATGTTTACTTATGTTGATTTAGGTTTTATTTTGTTGATTTAGGTTGCTTTTTGTCGATTTAGGTTCATTTCTGTTTATTTTAGGTTGATGTATGTTGAGTTATGCTGATTTATGTTTAGTTAGGTTGATTTTGGTTGATTTATGTTGATTTAGATTGATTTATGTTTAGTTATGTTGATTTAGGCTGCTTTATGTTGACTTATGGGTCTCTTATGTTCATTTTAGGTTGATGTATGTTGAATACTGCTGATTTATGTGTAGTTAGGTTGATTTAGGTTGATTGATGTTGATTTAACATGCTTTTGGTTGATGTATGTTTAGTTATGTTCTATATTGATTGCTTTTTCTTGATTTGTGGGGCTCTTATGTTCATTTTAGGTTCATGTATGTTGAGTATGCTGATTTATGCTGAGTTATGTTGATTTAGTTTGATTCATGCTTAGTTATGTTGATTTAGGCTGCTTTATGTTGATTTATGGGTCTCTTATGTTCATTCTAGGTTGATGTATGTTGAGTACTGCTGATTTATATGTAGTTAGGTTGATTTAGGTTGATTTAGCATGCTTTTGGTTGATTTATGTTTAGTTATGTTCCATATTGATTGCTTTTTCTTGATTTGTGGGGCTCTTATGTTCATTTTAGGTTCATGTATGTTGAGTAATGCTGATTTATGCTAAGTTATGTTGATTTAGGTCGATTTTTGGTTCTGTACAGTTGATTTAATGGCCATTTGGTTGATTACACTTCATTGTACTTCATTTTGGTTGCTTTGAGTTAATATTCCATGATGTTTGTTGTATGTTTTTGTGATGGCATTGTTTTTAGAATTGGGTTCCTCAATGATGCAACACTTTATTACTGAACATGTAGCTAGGCTAAACTCATTAAATATGCCACCATCTGAAGTAGGGTGTTGCAATTAGGAGGCAAATAAGTGATCTAAAGGCTGTGAATATGACTTTTTGTTGCATTTGCATGAAACTATATGGACTGAGAGGTTGTTTTTGTGATTTCCTCTATGAAGAATGAGGTCAGCAGCTTTATATGCTTCCATGAAGTCATTATGGCCTTTGTGATTACTAACTGCCACCATTACATCACCCTCATTTCATGTTGTAAGGCTATTAAATGTTGTTTTTGCCTTTGCTATGTATGTGGATTGGGGACTTTCTGAGAGGAGAAACCAAAAGCAAATGTTTTAGCTTTAAAAAAACTGCCCAATGGAAACCAAATGATGACGCAAAAAGATATTCTTCATCCATTTCATACACACTTTACAAAAAGTTTACTTTTTGTAAAAAAAAGTTGGTGTTGCCTATGACTTTTTTCTTTAAACATACACAAAATGTTTACAAAAGGCCTCCTTTACTTGATGATGATGCTACTGTTTGATGCCCAAAATATGTGTTGTTTTTGCTGCTTCCTTACTGTGCACACAGTGTAATCCATGGTTCCAAAATGTTGTCGTTGCTACCATACTTGCTGCTGCCTTACTGCTGCCTATTCTTGAGTAGTCCCCTCTGTTTGGCTTTGAGTTGCATTAAAATCAGGGTCTACCCCAATGACGATGTCCTTGTTCAATTCATTTATTGTGTCAGTTACCAACTCATCTGGTAATTCAACATAAGTTGGTAAAAGACCCAATCTGTCAAGCCTTTTCTTGCCTTTGTGGGGGGGGTTTTTGTAGTTATTTTTAAGGACCTCAAGCATGATGTACATCAAATGTAGCCATGTATAGTTAATCAACCTTGGATCATTCACATTGTAGGCCTCTTCCACACTTTCCATCAACTTTTCAACTGAATCTGAAAAAGTTTGGTGTTGAATTGATTGAATTGCTTTAAAAAACCCTAAGTCTAGCATGTTCAAATCAGGAGATTGTGCTGGTTAACATATAAGTTTAATTTCAAACCCATCTTTGTTAGCTTCCTGTAGAAAGAGTGGATCATCTGGGGCAATGTGAGGCCTTGCATTATCCTGTTGAATCCATATTTGCTTGCATCCATCTGCTGGCCATTTCTCCCTTATTGTTGGCAGCAATTTAGTGACTATCTTCTCCCTTATTGTGTCCTTTGTGATGATTTGCTTGGCTTTGAGTTCAATTGTACCAGTTGGTCTATTACAAGACCATCTTTGAGCAGCAACTTCCTCTACAAATGCATAGATTCCCAACTTTCCATCCCAAATGATTCTATCCCCTATCCATAGCCTTGCAATTACACCCATAAACATGACCTTTGTAATGAAAGCTTTTGATTGGCAAGCCCTATATGGATCTTCCTCCTCTGACAGTAGGTAAAACCTTTGGGTTACCTTGCTCATGAAGAACCACTTTTCATCTAAGTGCACCATGTTGTATAGGCAATTAAACCTTACCTTTTGTGTGACTGTTTTTGGGATGCTTTGAGATAGAATTAACTTCATTCTTGCAATCTTGTGTTTTGGAGTTAATTTGGGTTTGGTTGAATTTGTGCGGCACCTTAGTATTCCCCTCTTGAGTAGTCTATAAACGGTGGAGCGACTTACTTCCAAAGCTAAAGCAAAGGACCTAAGAGTGGTCCTCTGCTTTAATGGAACCTCCCTCAATCTTGCTTCATCAAAAATCTTGGGTTTTCTACCACTGTTACCAGATTTCCTATTTACAACATTGACCTTTGCTCCTAAGTTTTCTGATTTTTTGCAAGTCTCCAAAGCCTAGCCAAAGTTGACCTACTGACCCCATATTTTTGTTGTATGGTTGTTAGTTGACCTCTTGGAAGAACCAGGGCTTCATTTGCACATGCAAATAGGTCAATGATCATTTGCCTTCTAACACAGTTTGGTACATTTGGTCTCTTTCCTGGGTTGGTCTCTTATTCTGTGTTCTGGACATCTTATGTCAAGTCTAACTCATGCTCCTCTTCATTTTCAGAATCTGAGGAATAATACCATACCTCATCTGATCTGATTCATTTGTTCCTTAATAAGCAGCAATTCTTCAACACTTAGATGCCGTTGTTGTGCATCCATTTCCTGAGCTTGTAGCAGCAACAACTCGTCTTCATCTATGTCCATATAGTCCCCTTCTCCATTCACCATCAGCCAAGCTTCAAACTCTGCATCCATGGTGTGATTGTGATGTGTGTGCAAGTGAAAACAAAAAAAAAGTAATTGTGCTGTGTGTGCGAGTGGCAGTGTTACTGTGAAATTCTTTGAGAAGAAATTTTTGTAAAAAAGTTTTTTTATGAAGTGTGTGCTTGTGACTGAGATTTTGTAGTGAGGAGTGTGAAAAATCTGATGGTTTATAAGTCCCTTTTGCTATAAATATGGGCAGTTAGATTGATTTTGGAGCCAAGTTTGAATGAAATTTGAATAGTTCATTTTGGAGCCAAATTTAAATGAAATGCAATGAGTTGGCATTTTTGTTTTAAAAAAAACCGGGTACCCATGTGGTATTGGGGACCACTTATCTTTATTAAGTTTGCAATTAATTCTTCTAAACATGTGGTCCCAACTTTCTCTCTCTTGGTGCGTTGGTTTCTTCCCACTTTCTCTCTGTGTCACTTATTAAAAAACGGAGGAAGTATGTTGGTATTTTGTCAATTCTATGTATACTTTTTATATTATTAATATATTTAAAGTTAATTATGTTTAAAAACTTGTGATATATTGCAATTCTTTTTTTTTTTTGTGGAAGGGAGGTGTTGGGTTGGCGGGGCTGCCACGGTGGGGTGTAGGGTCGGGGGTGGTGGCGGGTGGTGCTAGGGCTGGGCTAGGGGGCTGGCAAAGGGGGTGCTGGTGGCAATGGTGTGGGGGGCTGGCAGTAGGGGGGTGCGAGGCAGCGGGGGGCGGGGGGGGAGTGTTCTTTGGACTAGGGGGTGCTTCTGGGCTGGGGTCAGGGGGGGACTAGCAGCGGGGGTGCAGGGCGACGGGGGGGCCTGTTGGGCTAGGGTGGGGGGGCAGCAGGGGGTCCGGGGGCAACAGGGGGGTCTTCTTGGGCTGGGGTGAGGGGTCTTCTTGGCGAGAAACAATTTTTTTTTTTTTAAAAAAAAAATGGACACAAAGGGCTGCGGTTTGGGGCCTAGACCGCGCCGGGGTTGCGGTTTAGGCCCAAAACCGCAGCCCTTTGTAAGAAGGGTTGCGGTTTAGGCCCAAAAACGCAGCCCTTAGGGTTGTTTTGACCGCAACCCTTGACGTTTTTTCCACTAGTGCTCAGCATTATGATCTGTCAAATTTTCATTACTGTTAGACTGAGTGAGATCAATCCCTTCCTCTCTAATAGTCTCAAACAAATTTTATCTCCAGTTCATATTATTGCCAGGGTTACTTACTAATTGTTGCATAGGATGAGGTGAAGGATTCACCTAATTTGTAGTTGATTGTCTCAGCAGTGTTCTGATTGAAGCAATCCAATTAGCCACATGAGTTCGAGCAGCCTCAAAATTTGCTTTGTCCAGTTTGGAGGCATTCAAATCCGCAGACGCATGAGACTCATCATCCTTGTCGTCTTCCGATGTCTAGCTCAAAGCAGCCACATCCTTAATTTCGTTCACTTTTTTTTAAGTTTTTTCGCATCAATTGTTTGTGGTTTCTTCATAGGTTTTACTAGTTGTTTTGCCTTTTGTCCTGCATTTCCTTTCTTTGATCCCTTCGCCATAGCTCCAGCAGATGATGAGGATCAAAGCAATAAAACAGTGAACAATTCAATTTCTAGAAAGAGGCGGGAGTTTCTCTCTCTAGACTATGATCTTTCTTTTTTAATATCTTCACTTTCTTCAATCCTTATTCTCTTATATCTTTCTCTCTCCTTGATATGAAATACTCGTATTATATTTCCTGCATTACATGAGATCAAACACTAGTTAATTTTAAAATAGATTTTTATAGGTGTATGACATAGAAATCTTATCCTGATATATAATTCTAATTGTTGTAATGCGATAATAATTGTTACTTCATTCTAAAATATATAAGTACAACACTTGCCATATTCGGAAATTTCAAAATAAATACAACATTTTTGCTCATTTTACGAAGATTGTACTCATTTTACAATTTTTTTTTCTCATTTTATGTTTTTGCTCATTTAACCTTTTTATGCTCATTTTGCAACGTTTTTACTTATTTTACGTTTTGCTCATATTATGTTTTTTCTCATTTAACCCTTTTATGCTTATTTTACGTTTTTCTCATTTTACGGTCTTGGTCATTTAATATTTTCTACTCATTTTATAATTTTGCTTTTTTTTTCTTTTTTTTCCTCATTTTATGAAGTTTTTGCTCATTTTAAGTGGTTCTCACCATAAGAGGATTCTCATTAGAACTCATATATATATATATATATATATATATATATATATATATATATATATATAGGTAACTGGAGGCCTTTTAGGTAGGACTAAGGTTCTACACCAAAGCAAATCCTTGCGGGTTAGGGCCCAAAGAGGACAATATCTACTTGTGGCCCCCTAGGGTATTACAGATTGTATCAGAGCTGGCCCATCCCGATGTCTTGTAGTGCCTACGGGAACGGAGGCTCTTTAAAAGGAGGGGAGAAAGTACCTAAGATCTTGTCTATCCCACATCGGAAGTTGAGGAGATCGAATCCTTCTGTATATAGAGGTGGACAACTTAACCTAGTAGAGGCCTTTAGGTAGGACTACTGTTCTACACTAATGCAAATCCTTGCGGGCTAGAGCCCATAGAGGACGATATCTACTAGTGAGCTCCTAAACACCTAGGTGTGTTACACTCTTGGTAAGCATGTCCACTGGATTCTTAGAACCCAACACCTTTTCCTAACACAACACCTTCTCCAAATGAAACACCTTCTCTTCCACCAAACTACGAATGTAGTGAAAGCGACGCTGAATGTGTTTGATCCTACAATGATACATAGGATAGCCAAATGCACCGCACTTTGACTATCACTGTAAAGCACAACTCGCTCTTGATGTATCCCCATCTCATCAAGGAAATTAATAAGCCACTCCATCACCTTTCCTACCTCTGACATAGCCACATACTTGGACTCTGTAGTAGACGAAGATATACTTCTGTAACTTGGACATCCAACTAACTGTAGTACCACCAACAATAGAGATGTACCCGAAGTGCTTTTTCTTGTATCGATATCTTCACTAAGATCATCATCAACGAACCTCTTAAGGTTCACTCCTTTATTCCAAAAGCAAAGCCCCATACTAGAAATACCCTTTAAGTATCTAAGTAACCACTTCATAGCTTCCCAATGTTTCAATCTAGGATTAAAAATAAACTTACTCACAACTCCCACTGCAAAAGCAATATCGGGACTAGTAAATACAAATCATAGCATACATCAATCTAACAACTTTAGAAGCATAAGGAACAATGTCCATCTGCTCCTTTTCTTCATCTGTTGTAGGTGAATCTTCCCTTGTCAATTTGAGATCGTTCGGAAGCAGAGAATTCCTAGGCTTAGCATCTTGCACATTGAACCTGTTAAGTACTGTGAGAATATACGCTTCCTGAGATAACTTCAACATGGTCGTGGAACTATCTTTGAAAATCCTCATATCTAATATCTATGTCACCGCACCCATATCCTTCAGCTCAAATTTCTTTGACAGTTTCTCCACACCATTAACAACCTCCATACTTGTACCAGCAATCGGCATATCATCAACCTACAGAAGTAATTAAACATAATCATTTTCATACCTCTGAAAATAGCAACAATGATCACTATCAGCTCTTAAGAACCCACTGCTGCCCATGAAATTGTCAAACTTTATGTACCACTGTCTTGGAGCTTGCTTCAAACTATAAAGGCTTCTTTTCAGTTTCCACACCAAGTTCTGCTTCCCAAGAACTTTAAACCCATCCGGTTGCTTCATGTAAATCTCTTACTCCATATCACCATGTAGAAATGGAATCTTTACATCCATATGTTCCAAAAACATATTCTCTAAGGCAACAATAGCCAACAAAATGCTAATAGTAGTAAGTTTTACAACTGGAGCAAAGATCTCATTATACTCAATACGCTTCTATTGTAGAAACCCTTTCACCACCAATAATATCGCCTTGTACCTAATACTCCCATCAGGATCTTACTTCAATCTGAAGACACATTTGTTGCTAAGTGTTCTCTTTCTTGTCGGTAACTCAGACAACTCCCATGTCCGACTCTTTGCTAGGGACTGCATCTCATCTTTTATGGCTAACTCTCACTTAGATAAATCAGTCAAATCTTTATGTGACTCTGGTTTGCCTGCATCAGTTAGTAACAAATAATACATGGAAGGTGAATATCGAATAGGTGCTTTGATCACCCGTGCAGACTTCTTCAGGTCAACCTTTGAGACTATTTTCCTTGCACTAGAACTGGAGCTTGTAACTGGTGTGCTAGGAACAATAGCTACTTTTGAATCACTAATATGTGGGAGAGCCAACTCTCCCGAATTAGATCCACTAAGAGTGTGAACATCATCATCATATTGTTAATTCAGCCCGTTCTGGAATATGAACATCTTATCAGAAATGCCCTCTAAATCCACAACACCCTCATTCTCAACTCCCACTAGTTAAGTAACATCAGACTTAATACCATATACATCCTTGTACAACTTAGTGTCATCAAAAGTCACATCACAGTGTTTCAAAATCTTTCTACCTTTGGGTTCCAAAATCGATACCCATACTTCTCAAAAACATACCCAATTAAGAAACATTTAATGGTTTCTGGGTCTAACTTGTCAAGATTCTGTGTTTGAACATAAGCAACACAACCAAAATGTTTCAAGTAAGAAAAATTTCCTCTTCTTACTCCACACTTCTTCAAGTATCTTGAATTCCAAAGGAACAGACGGCCCTCTATTGATCAATAAAGTTGTTGCACTGACTGAATCTTCCCAAAATATCTTAGGTAACCCTGCATGTATATTCATACTTCTGGCTCTCTCCATTAGTGTATCGTTCATCCTTTCCGCAAATCCATTTTGTCGAGGTTTCTCTAGAGTAGTCCTCTTCAAAATGATGTCGTTCTTCTCATAGAGTTTCTTGTACCCTACCAACTCATACTCACCTCCATTATCAGACTTAATGCCCTTTATTTTCTAATCAGTCTGATTCTCCACTTCAGCTTTCCACTTCTTGAAAGTTTTTATGAAGCTCATATTTTTTCTTCATGAATTAGACCCACACTTTCCTACTATAGTCATAAATGAAAGTAACAAAGTACCGTAAGCCTCCAAGGGATTTAACTGGGGAAAGGACCCCATAAATCAGTGCGCACCAACTCTACCTTCTCAGTTCTCAACTGTTTCTTGGCTTTTGTGAAAGTAATATTTTTCTGCTTGCCATAAACATAAATTTTGCAAAATTCCATGTCAACTGATTTCAACCCTGAAAACTTGACACTCGAAGCTATAATCTTGATCCCTTTCTCACCCATGTGACTAGGTCTAGTATGCCATAACCTATTCTCATCCGTTGTGGTCACAACCAATATATTTGTACACCCTGCAGTTGTGACAATGTGCCAACCTTCGTTCCTCTAGCCACGATCACGGAATCCTTAGACATTTTCCATATCCCCCTCACCGAAAATAGTTTTGTAACCAATTGAGTCCAGCTGACTCACAGAAATCAAATTCTTTGCTAGACCTAGAATGTACCTAACACCATGTTGTTTCCAAGTGCCCTCCATCGTAGTCTTAATTAGGGGTGCTAATCGAGTCGAGCAGCTCGCAAGCAACGTGATATAGACATGGTCAACGCTCGGTCAAAGCTCGGCTCGAGTTGGCTCGGCTTGAAGTCGACTCGACTCGAAATTTTAACGAGCATGAGTTACGCATGACCTTGCTCGACTCAATAATAAGCTTGCGAGCAGCTCGATAATTTTTTTTTGAGTGAATTTTCTAATATTATAAAAAATTCTTTTTTTAGTAAAAATAATTTACCATTATTTAGAATCTAAAAGGATGCAAAAAAAAAAAAGAAGATAATATTAAGTATGTCCACCTATTCCCTAATACAACTATTTAAAATAGATTTTGGGCTTAGATACTGGCAGAAGAACACTTTCAGGCCCAATTCCCATGTGTCACTCTTCCACTTCTCATCTCAAACCGATTAACCTTAGGGGCTAGGATTCATTGCCGCTACCCGTCACTTTTCCCCTTCTCTTCGACTTACTCACATAGACACCACACTCCCACAAGCCACAGGCCACACCTACACCACATCAGCTCCGTCAATCTCACATTACTACAAAAAAACATTGAATGTTTGTAATTAAGATTTATTGATGTTATAGATCAAATTGTTTTTTCAATTTCCTATTTAGTCATTGTAGTATGTACTCTCTTTTCTCATTATTTGGGTAAAAAAAATTACATGAAAGAAATTTCTTGGGCAAAGTCAATGGCCCACTAACAATTGTTGTTATGTTTGTTATAAAATAAAAAGCACTAAAAACAGGAGAGGCAAAATATAAAATCGTTGAGCTAGTTTAGGAGCTAGAATCGAGCTAAACGAGCTCCAGCCAAGTCGAGCAAACTCGAGTTCGAGTCGAGTAGCGTCGCAAAATATCGATCACAAGCCAAGCACAACCTTAATGAGCATGTCGAGTTTTGATCACGAGTCGAGCAAGCGAGCCGAGTCGAGCTCGGGTCTGCTCGTGATAGACTAGCTCGAGTCTTAATCATCACATCTCCCTTCCCCTCAATTTCCAAGGCTTATCGTTAGCCAGATAAACCTTACCCAACTTCTTTGACTTTAAGTTATGAAACAACTCCTTATAAGGTGAAGAATGAAAAGATGCAACCGAATAAGGTATCCACGACCCTATGGGACTATCAATGCTCAGCATCAAACCATCCCCAATCTCATAAGTTGTAGAAAGAATTGATGAGTCGGAATCACTCTCCTGCTTTTCTTTGTGGTCAGGCTTGCCACCCTTTTTCTTGGGTTGTGGACACTACCTCTTTGGTTGACCCTTCCCCCTACAATTCCATCAAACAATTCCAACTCTGCCTCTAAACTTACTACGCCCCTTGACTTTGATCTATTTTGATATGAACCCCCCATTCCTTTTATTTAGGCAATAGTCCGTGCCAATGTCAATCGAACAACTCTAAGTGCATGTCTGTTAAGAACCTTCCACTTATCCTCTTCCATGCCTGAAGGATTCTTCTCATCAAGCGATTGATAAAGATTCTTTTGGTACAAGTACTCCTCCACTTGCATCTCCAAAAGGTGAATCTTTTCCATCAAAATTCTTGATCTTCCATTGTTCATTGCTCTAGTATTAGAAAATACTCCAACCAAGCTCTTGATACCAATTGTCAATCCTAGGTACGTCTATCAATCTAGAATCAATATCAAACAATAATAGAATAACGAATTAAATAAAGCACTAAAGAGACACAAAGGAAATTTAACGTGGAAACCTGAGAACTGAGAGAAAACCACGAACTATGCACTAGGAATCAAGATGAATATTCAATAGTGAATACAATCTCTCAAAGATCTCTCCTAAATCTCTCTCTCTAATCTTATAAGAATTATTATGATGAATAATATCTAAAAGTATTTATATGTTGATGAGAAAATAGGAAACCTAATAGAAGAAGAAATGATGAAGCGTCATAAGGTTAATGCACAACGACAAGCCCACGTCTTGGGCTCCACGACAAGGCTCAACTGCTGCCGCTAGAACCTGCGGCCACGGGGGAAGATAATGTGTGCTGGCAGTCAACAAGTGCCTTACTGGGTGCTGATCCTGCGGGTGCATGAAAGGAGCTCGGACAGTCAAAGGATCCCTCGGGTTGGGGTGTTCATGGGTGGTTAACCGTTCCAAAACAACATTTTGGTTCGATAACCGAAAATTTTAGTTCGCACTTTTTGTGAACCGTAACCGTAACCGTTTAGACCGGTTACCACCTAGCGGTTAACCATTTTTTGGGTACGGCTTTTCGATTAACCATTAACCGTTATTCAAGTTATACTATTATATTTTACTTAATGTAAATATATATATTCTATTTTTTTCTGCATATACTTTAATATTATATATACTCTAATATAAAATGTATTATAAAGTGGATAATAAATCCATTGGAAGACATAATAACACTAAGCATTTACTTCATTTCCTAATTATAGTGTTTATATTAGTACTAAAGTTTCCAGATAATCACATACTTCCTCTATTTCTTGTTACTTAGTAACAAATATTTGAATGAATGTAATTGTTGGGAAAAGTTTCAAAATAATTAAATAGAGAAAAAATATTTCGGTTTTTTGGTTAACCGTTCACTCAAAAATCATAACTGTAACAGTACCCGTACCATTTAACTGTTACTTTTACCGGTTCGGTAACCATACCGTTAAAACTTTTTTTTACCGGTACGGTTACCACCCATTTAGACCGGTTTTTCGGTTTCGATTTTTTATGAGCACCCTTACCAGCGGGTGCGGGACTTCCCCTGCGGGCTAACAATGATCGAAGTCTCGTTGACACACCAAGGTTGCGGACGTAGGCCATGAATCCCGCGGGCAGCTGCTATAGGTTGCTCGTGCAATGCCACGCCAATGCTAGACGTGCAACGATACTCACACTCCTTCTTCATCATCTTTCGATTATCGTCTCCACACAAATACCCAACAAGGGCATCATTACACAAAAGAAAATTGAAGGGAGATGGAGGTTGTAATATAAATAGGATGAGGAAGGAATGGAGAAATTATTGATGGATAATCCTAACTGAGGGTGATTAATAATTACTAGTACCAATCTTTTTCACTCTATCACCCGATCATCCCTTTTACGACGAAACTTATATTTATTACGTTTTAATCACATTTAATATATATCGTAATTAATACATTACCTCTGATATAAGTATACCCTCACTGTGATTCGCTGAACTTTACGTTTGCAGAAGAGTTGGGCCATTTCACTTATTATTTTAAGGAGAATAAAGTATCTATTAACTTTGTTTACTTTACTAATTAAAAAATGAAGTATAAAAGGTCAGAGTGATAGTGTTATTATACAGTATGTCTGATACGAAACAACCACTTGTTTAGTACTCCCCTTGCTCCTTAATACTTCCATTCCTTTCTCTTATATATACTTCATCACTACATCTATTTCTCTTTTTAGTAAATCTTAGGCCCTATTAATTCACCTCACTCGCTTAAATTTGTCAATACTACTACCACGTCTATATAGTACTTCTATCGTTTCTCATACTCTAACAACATCACATGTGTTCAAGGATATCAATAAAAAAATAATTATTAGAACTTATGTGGAATAACCGCATCCAACCACATGTCATCTCATTCTATAAGCTCATATGACGCCATGTAAGCTTTGACATTGCAATCCTATTTCTATTATAAATGACCCATAGAAAATTATATATGTATGAGGATTTTAGTGTATTGAACTATGCCTTGAATTAAATATCTAACGCTAGGATTAACCAAGCACGGGGGTCTCGCTGACCGGTCAGCGAGTCAAGGTCCAGGGGTGAAACGCCCTGGTGGGGGTTAGGGGCGTTTAGTATATCGAGTCTATTTTAGTTTCGGGATTTGGCTCATATGTTTAAGTTAATTAGTAGGTTACTATATAAACCCTATTATTAACCTCTGCCTCCGTTTTCTGTAATATGTACTCTCTATTAAACCTAATAAAATCATTTGTCTTCTGCCTGTGGACGTAGCTAACACATTGTTAGTGAACCATGTTAATTCCTTGTGTCAATTGTTTATTGATTTTTGCTTCGTTAATTGCATCTGTCACAACATACTCTTTGACCACCATCAACTTAGAATATCATCATCTTTACCACCAAGTTACACCACATCTTATAAGTAAACAAGTTGCAAATCCAACTACTAAATGATTTTTGCCACGTTAAAAAATTTGAAAAAAAGGTACAATAACAACACCATTAAATTTACAATTTACACGCCAGCAAAAAGTCAATTTAAATTGCATTTCTCTCTTATCCGTCGGATAATATATACTTGCAATGGTGGAGATATATAATTAAAATTTTATCAGATTCTTTATATGATGAACGTGATGAAAATATCGATAACTACATATATATATCACGCATGTGCCAAGAGTTTATTGCGCCACATGCCGCCCCCTATCATAAAGTTTACGTGGTGTTATGTCATAAGTGACATGACATTTCATAATTTAGTCTTTTATTACTCATAAATCAAAGCAAAATGTTTGTAAAAGAGTCTTCAACCCTTGCCTTTTCATTATAAAAGTGATTATACAACCATCAAGCTATGAATTATGCTTGAGATGAAATGTAACCCAAAACAGAACGTTCTTTTTGTTTTATTAAATTACTCGAGGCATCACCCTAGTCCCACAATTAGTTACATAAAGTATAATTAACATACTTTAAACTTTGTGCCATTTATAATTGATAGAAGTACTACTTCTCTTTCATAATACATGCACCATTTTCTCTTTTGAATGGTTCACAATACGTCGCTTTCTTTAAAACATAATCCATGTAATCACAAGATTCACAAACATCTCTTTCCTCATCCTTGGTTTATGTATCATATAGAAATGGTGCATGTATTGTGAAACGGATGTAGTATTAAACAACATAGTAGTACTTTTTATTTGCAAATTTTTTTTTAATTAGGAAAGATAATTGGTCCGAAGACTAACCCCTATTAGGCTACTAGCCTGCAGGGCACACCAGCTCAGAGGTTGGGTACAAGGCTAAACAGCTCAGAAGTAAAATGCCCTAATGTATTGTTAGTATGAGGATTCGAACCCCGGGCAATGCTCTGGAATTCGGGGTGGTACTCCACTGAGTTACCACCTCTCCCTCAATTTTTTTGTTTGCAATTGAAACACGATTTTTTTTTATTTGTAATGGCAAATAAAATACATTCTAAGAGTGGTGTAATAATTACACTCGCACGTGAGTAAGGAGTATTTGGGCCTTTTAGAGGATTGATTCACTTTATGGTGGGCCTAGACTCTGTCGGCCCCTTCAACACAGAAAGCCATCTTCTCCTCTTTCTGGGTCAGCCTAGCACGTGGATGTAAAAATGACTACGATATCAAACTTATTCATTTTCATCAGAGCTTTTGGGCCGTCCATCAGTGGGTCCCATTTAAGAGACTACTATTCTGAATCGTTGATTTATTTTTTCATTAACTTTTTTATTTTTGTCACAATAAAATTCTTGGATAATTGTTAATGTAAAATTAATTAATGAAAGAAATGTTAGTACCATTTAAAGTTGTGTTTGGCAGATATGTTGATGAGGGAATAGTTCTTTTTGGATGATGTCCACCTCCAAAGTGTTATGTACAGCAAAGACGAAAAAAACTTTTTCACCTTTCTTTCTTCCTTTTTTTTTATCTAAAATTTCTTTTTGAGTGTGTATTGACTGATCATAAAATACCTTGAGAGTTTGGAAAACATGATCACAGTATCGCGATGTTTCTTCTTTTCTGCTATTGTCTTTTTTATCACATTAGCTAGTCTGACAATCTTTACACATGAGAGAAGACACCATTTAGTAAGATGACTTTGTTTCTATTTTCATCCAATCATGTGTAGAGTGGCCAAACAAAAAATAATTCTCTCTCATTTTTATTAAGGAAAAAGGCAGGATACTATAGGATGACTTGTGACTATATTATTCTTGAAAGTTGAAAATACCTTATAGCACATGATACTTAGTCACTTAAAACTTAGAGCAACTCTAATGTTAGAGCAAAAAGAAAATTATCTTGGAGTACCACCTAGGTTTTTCTAGCTAACTCAAATTTAAGCCAAAACTCCCATAATAGTTAGCCAAATATACTTGTTGCTTGAGTAGATCCCACTTATCAATCATCTTTTGTATTTTATTTTTAATACAAATCCCAACTTATTATTAATTGGAACTAAATTGTAGATAGATTTTTAGTACATATATAATTTAGAAATGAATAAATAAAAACACAAGTTGAAAAAGAATATTTTAAACGTCTTGTTAAAACAAAGTAGCTATAAATTTAATAAAAAATCTGGAAATATGCTTGAACTACAAAGCCCAAAAAAATTGTGAAGGAAAAGAGCAACATAGGATAATTAGGAATTTAAACAACAACAACATTAATTAATGTCTTAATTAGGAATTTAAAAAAACAGCACATTAATTATCATCTTGGCTTTCAAAATGCGTCCAAATGTGCTCGATAATATTGGGAAGCACGAAATTGATGACGAATATGCAATATAGTCGTGGCCCGTGGGCCCTCTCGCACAATTTGCTCACCATGGAGTTGACTCCTACATGAGACGTGAAGCTTAACATTGGCTAGAAATGTGTGAAAAGTACACTATAAGTTATTATTGCTTTCATGAGTATGTTGTATTAGCTCATCAAATGAAATTTATCTGCAAGTATAATTTGGAGGATCAACATGAGCTAGACTTTGGATTACTTATTCACTTATTAGAAGGTGGATATCCATATTATTGGCATGGAATTATCATGGATAAAGCAACCTCCTAATAAGTTCTTGAGAACACTAGCTTTTACATGTGTAGTATGGAATCAAAGGGCTAAAGCCGCCTAAATTAAGGATCAAAACACAAGTCCAGCAGACTTTTGATGTGCAGGTAGTTAGCTGCCTAGATTAAGGTTCAAAACACAAGTACTAATTAGCGTCAAGATTACCAAATGAGAGAAAAAGGAAACTATTGTTACTAAAGAACAAGGAGCAGCAGAATAATCCACAAACAAAAAGACTGAATGACTGATGAGCGTATAACTACTTGGCATATTATAAGAAAGCTACCTCTTCCTTTGCTTGGGAACACCAGAATTCTAGCTGAGCTAATCCAGCTTTCACATATTCCCCATTACTAAGTGTGCATCACTCGCGATTCCGTAAGAGACTGAAAAAGAAAAATAAGCATGTTAAGTCTATCACTTGATGCAGTAAATCTCATATACTGGGAAAAGAAGCATAGAATCCACCTGTTGAAGAGTTGTACGTTGATATACGAGAATATCTGTGTAAAGATATCCTGACAAAGAACTGGAGGCACCTATTTGACCTCCCCCCCGCCCCCCAAAACAAAACAAAAAGGAAACAGACACCCAACGAGCACAGTTTCAGATTTAAATGACTGATGACAATAGATATATAGAGGTTGGACATAGAGGAGGAACAAAATACTTACAAAGTTTTCTTTCAGTATTTTGAGAAGTGAGTTGAGGCTCTCAATGATGTCCTGCCATTGACTTATAGCAGACTCTTTCCCAAAGGATAGACCTGATCTTAGGGAACCTCCCTTTCATATTCTATGTGCCTGCAAAATGGCATTTTGGTGTGACTCCTCAAAGTTCTTTTCTTATTACAAAAAACATTTATAGCTCACTTGAAACTCCTGCAACTACTAGAAATATCAACATCAATTACATAGTTCGCCCATATTCAGGGTCAAGAGAAAACCTCTTCTCTACATTAGAGCCAACCAAACCCCAATCCACCCACCCCCCTAAAGATCATAAGATACCAATGAAAATTCTTGATAGCATGTGACGTCCAAGCAGAATAATGGTGCAATCACGTTAAGGATGTATTATGATAGCAGCTAAAGAGCAATTACTCATGCTGAACAATTATAAATCAAGATTCCAAATTTCCAATCACCAATTGCACAATTTAAAAAAATAACACAAATAATTTGTCACAAAATCTCAATAAATTAACCTAATGTTTTGTTTGGATAGTAGAATATCAATTGAAATTCTGAAATTGAAATGAACCCTATTTTTAGATACCGAAGCATTTTAAATGATAGAATTGATCCAAATTCTAGAATGATTTGAAATAGACTAGAGATGAATTTATAATGTGATATTATACCATGTCATTTGAAATTTTTAGCATACGTTCATCTTTAGTTTACCACCATTCCTGCTTTTTTCGGAGGTGCCCCCTGCTCATACTCTAATCTCTTTCTAAAAGTTCTTATTGACAGAATCGGTATCTTAATTCCTTACTCCCATAGTCCCATTTATAACCTTCTCTTTCTCTATCCTCCAAAAACCTATGTTCTCTTCTTCTCAATTCCCCTACCAAATCAACATAAAGCCTGCAAAAGCAGTATCGTCTTGTCCAGCAAAGAGACTTGCCTTCAATTGCCTTCAATTGTCACAAAATATCTGCTTTCTGGTTCTTTAGCATCTCATAATAAAACATTGCCCTATTAACAGAGGTATATCCCAATCCTGTGTAGTTCAGGAAATAAAAGTTTGACCATAGCGAACCATGACACGTTACCTTTACCAAGAGACAGAAGACATCCAGAATTATGTACATATGTCATTTTGTGCTTACGGTGCCAAATTTTACCTAATATTCCAAAAGAAGTGGTAACATAGACAACTACCCGTATACTTGGTACCTCAAAGAGCCCATGGGGGGAGGGTCCAAATGGTAGGATGCTCTATAGAGCAAACTGAATTTATAAGCAATGCAATGATGAGAGAGAGAAGAAAGAGATAATAGCAAATATAAACTTACTTCCTTAAAGCAGCAAAAGCCTCAACTTTTTCAAGAGGATAGCCAGTTGAGAAGAAAGCAATGAGACAGCCGCACAAAGGCCAGCTGTAGTACAAAGTACATCAGTGACACATTCAAATAAAATCATAACTTCATATTTTTGGAGCTATAGATGGAAGAAATATGGTAACAAAATACTATTTCTCACAGGTTCCAACAAGAAATAACAACGAACAACCCATTCATTACAAATCAATGCATGTTTTTGGTGCTATAAATCAATATAATCATTAATCAAAATCCAAGAGGCAGTGCAACATACTTAGGGTGTCTTCTACTCAACTTACTTTGATTTATCTGAACGATTATGGACTAACTTGAACTTATCTTAACTTGTATAAACTGATTGAAACTTTTCTTTTTGCTAAATGAAACTTATCTGACCTTTTCTTAACTAATTGAACTGAACTTAATTTTTCTGACATAAAAATTCAACATAATACACTTTCAGATCCTGTTATAAGATAAAAATCTAAGTTTTGAGTTGAAACGATTAAAACTAACTGTTGAGTTCGATGGCACCAAGCTCAAGTTATAGAGGGCCGGCTACAATTTACTCAGTTCAAAGCATGGAAAATGATCTAAACCATACAAATTGCAAAATATCAATGGTGAGTTTTACTATTATTCATCTTATAGGCTAAATATGCATTATATATGGAGTAAGTGAAGCATGGTATACAAAATTTGCAAATAATGAAACAACTCTAAAAAAACAGGAGAGTATTCCATAAGCAAGATATCGGAAAACATACCTGCAGTAAACAGGGTGCATGGAAATTCCAGTTCGGAGAGTTGACCAAGATGAGATGAAAGATTTGGACTCCCTTAGAGAACATACTCTATCATGTAAGCCCTTGTCTCATTAAGTTCATTAATGTCATGAATTTTCCAGATCTAAATCCTTTAAGGGTGACCTGAAATTTCATATATAAAAAATTAGTAATGTCCTTGAAAGTTTCACTAAAAAGAAATACCATACGCAGTTCCATTTCATTTACAAATTAATAATTGTCACATAGAGTGTAAACTAAAGGTTCTGATTCGGCATTATACCCTCCCCCCAAGATTCATTGTTTTTGCTGCATTGTCCCTGTGTTAACACTGACACGCAAATCTTGGATTCAGAACCATTCCTTCGCAGTAGCTTAGCCTATAAGTGCTAGATCAATTAAACTGGGAAACTGGGCAGGTCTGCAAGTGAATGAAAATGGCATGTGGTGCAAGTCACTGAGAAAATTTTACAGTGACCCCCAATGATTGTGAAGAATGAAATACTCTAGGATCCTAGACCCAAAAGGCTGCAATATGACAATAAATTTCAAACTGACACCACAATATCGCACTATTTTAGGTAAGTACCTTTTTGGGGGACATCCTAATCTAGTAACTTGTCAAGATGACAATAATTTCTAGGAGAGTATAATCTCTATTATATAAGCCAATGGGGGGAGCAATGGTGTCCCCCTTTGAATTTACATATTTACCCCTCCATAACATACCATTACTCACATAAACTTACCAAAAAAAATCAACCAAATCTCTATTAAACCCAATCAACTCATATAATTGTCAATCACATAAACTTGCCAATAAAAAAAGATTTAATCAAATTAAATTTAGATCCAATGACAATAAAAAAATATGACATTCTCATTACAAAGACAACGCATATACAAAATTAATCACAAATACAAATTCCAAAAAAAAAAAAAAAAAATCAGTTTCTTCATTACTTGGATATGCAATTTCATCACTTATATTTACTTTAAAATGTTTTTAGATATTATTTGTAAGTATTTAAATACTTCTTACTCACTAAATGAAGGTGAACGTAGATACGTACTTTCATAATTTTATTTTTTATTTTTTTTAATACAGAGCAATAGTGTGCCTAAAATGTCACCGCACGCATAGCGTGCAGAAAAAGCTAGTATACCAATAAACAATGGTTGATCAAAGCGATAGCTTTTTTGTTTAAGGAGCATGATACAGAAGAATGTTACGAATTAGTCCAACTAGTAATGAATAGATCAAACATCAAGAGCACTCATATCCTTTGTTTGAGGGTGAAACTGGGAGAAAGAAGTTTGGTGCAAAGAAGTAAACATATTGGCAACACAAAAGTAAGTGTCTTACCCTGCATTAGGACAAAGCATTGTAGTTCAACATAAATAAAATAAAATGCATAAATTTTAGAAATGAATAAGAAAATGCTTTATGAACACATGTGCCAAGCAAGCCAAGACTTCAAGATACAGTGCTGAAAATTTGTCGTACTGGCTTAAGGAAAAATTACCGCCATAAACTCATAAAAATAGAAAAACATTCCTGCCACCATTAATAACTACATTATGTAACAGATTAGACAATATTAGCACCATATCTCAATACTATATTAAACTAGACAATGAGCTCTGCCGATGCCTATGTATAAATATTAGTTGACCGTTATGGCCTTATTGATAGAGTAACAAACATCGCAGGTTCAAATCAATGAGGGAGAGACGAGAGCGTTACGTTGAGGATATAATATCTTCAAAATGTCTTTAAAATAATTCCCTCAGTTTCATAATATAGTTTCTTCTAATATCTACGTATACATATATTCAGTTACCAATCCATTTCATAAAACAAAATATACCAACAATCGATAAATAAAAGAGTTTGCAATGTAGTCCCAGATGAACCCTAAGTTAGGATCACTCAACCAAAAAAAACTAATCCTACTAACTTTGTAAAGAAAAAAAAAACTAAATTTCGCAAACAAACAGAAAATCAAACACCAATATGAAGAACAATGGAAACAAACCTGGCAGAGTTGGCTCCGAATTGAATTCTTCCCCATGTGAATTCGAAATCTTGCCATTTTCGTGAAGTTCATCTCGCCAGTTCGCACACGAGCGACAAAATCACAATCATCAATAACAATATCAATATCAAAGATCATACCTTGAATAGGAAACAACACCAGTATCCCTTTAAAAATCATAGCACCTTTCAACGGCTTCGAAATACGAAAATTCGAAAGTGAATTAGGGTTTTCCGCTTCATCTTCTTCATGTGCCTCATCCATTAATTTAGGCCTTTTAGGCATCAAATCAACAACAGGTTCAACTGATTCAGAGTTTCTTCTTCTCCTTTTCCCCTTCTTTATCTGTCTTTTTACTGCTCTTAATTTTCTTCTCGGGTTTAGGGTTTCATGCTTCGTGCTCTTGATTTTCTTCTCGGATCTATGGTTTCATGCTTTGATTTCTTCGATTGGTCAATGCTTTCTCTCTCTTTCGATTAGTCAATTAGATTAAACCCTAGAATTAAAACAAAACCTAAAGGAGTTTGGGAGGTTGATTGAAGAAACAGCTTTTTGAATCAACCTATTGAATTGCGGCGGAAATGAGCGAGGGAGGGAGGGATGAACGACGGAGGGAGGGAGCGAAGGACAACAGAGGGAGGAACGACAAAGGTTTCAATTCAGAGAGCGGAGGACTAAAGGGAGGGAAAACAATAAAGAGAGGGAAGGAAAAGGACTGATGAGGGTCGGAAATTATTTTAGACTTTAGTACGGTAGTACATACAGTGCGAAGTTTCATGGATTGTGAGAGAGGTCCAAATGCTCGGGTTGATTAACCGGAGCATTTATTCACAAATGCTCGAGTTGATTAGTCAACCGGAGCATTTGACATTAAATGCTCCGGTTGATTAATCAACCTGAGCATTTGTGATTTTTTTATATTAAAATTCACATAAATGCTCGGGTTGATTAGTCAACCGGAGCATTTGATAAGTAGCAAATTAAAAGCACTTTTTTCCGCTAGTGTAGCAAATAAAATTTCAACTACTCACTCCAATGGTTGGGCTAATTGCTAAACATTTTTTTTATTTGCTAGCAAGTCCTTAAAATGAATCACTGGAGTTGCTCTTAACCTTCCGTCTTTTCTACCTTTTCTTATTGATACTAGCTTTAATTAGAACTGTCTAAAACTAACTAAGGCCAAAAAACCGATTTAAACTTATTGTGATGGGTAATTGACCTTTAAAAAAATGGCTATATCATTGATCTCTCTGCAACCGAAAATTAATCTGATATTAACCAATAACTAATTTGACCATATTTTCTATAATTAGAAGCAGAGCATGCATTTCACCTAATAATAACCCGCTGACTAGAAAATCGAACTAAACCCAACCTTAAACCGAGAAACTAAAATGCACACAAATATTGTTTAGGTATGGAGGGAATATTTGATCAATAATCTTACTTCTTTTTTTTTTGGTATATTGTAAAGTTAGGACACCCTTCTCTTAAGGGAGTATCAATAATCTTACATAGTTGCCAATAACTATTAAACAAAATAAAGTAATAATGTTACTTCTTGTCAATATAAGAACGCGGTGTTTAAAACGAGTTCAAAACAAAAATTATAAAATCATTGAATAATTTGCATTAAGTTTATTTATAATACTTTATGATTAATGCTTGATTTTATATTAGAAAAATATCTTGAGAGGAAAATTAATTACTTCATCTCTTAATTTTTTATATTATTTTGTAACTCTATTAAAATTTATCTTAGTTTAAGGTTATAAAAGAGTTTTCTTTGCCGTAAATTATAGCATAGTAAAACTACTAATCAGTCACTTATCTTATTTTATTATTATCTGATTAAAATATTTACTTATGAATGCTACAACATTTAAATCCTAAAATCTATTGTAAATTTTTTTCTCGTTCGTTGGAATTTAATATGTGCTTAAATGACTCTCCCAATGCATATGTATATATATACATGTGCATATATACATGTGTATATATATTTACTTTGTCCATTAATATATTTAATTATGTATTTGTAGAAATTATAATAAGTTGATATTATAAATATATTCATTAAAACAAATCCAACACATTTATATGATCATTCTACTTCCTCTGTTTCTTTTTCAGTGACACACAATTCCTTTTTATTTGAGAGTTTTTTTGTGAGAAGTGTGTTACTTAAAAAGAAACGGTTGAAGTATATATGTAATCACCTAGGAGATTTAAGGATTTAGATCTTATATCTCCTAACAAACTTTTATCCAAATCCTCCTCCACAATGTGAAGGAAACATGTCCAAATTAAATATGGTCAAAATATCAACGATAATTAAAACATGATACATGTGATGTCACTATATTTGACAGTTTTAAGGGATGCGATACATATATTGATCAAGATTAAAGTTTGTATTTTTCATTGTTACAGCAAGAATATTGTTGGGGAAGGAATTGAACATTATACTTTACTAGGGGAGATGGGAAATCTCACATACTTGAGCCAACCCTAATTCCTAACTTCAAGAAGATTTTGTGTACGCCAAATATAGCACGTGGTGATGCAACTTTCTTAGGGCTTTGTTTAACCACTCTATGTAAAGTATACAACGGTTATACAGTAAATTTCTCCAAACACGATAGGGACCCAGGAATAAGTTGTTAGGATGCATTTGTCTGCAAGATACTCCCTTAATGCACTCCTAAGAAAAGCAACTTTTAGAGAGGAAAAAGAGGTTACTAGTTGCTACAATGAGCTGGGAAAAGATGATGGAGGAGGTCATGGGAGGACTTTGGGAGGGCACGTGATGAGGCTTTTACATTGGCACAACGATCTCATTCTCTTCCCATAATATGCCCCATTTGAGGTTATCGATGGTTATCGATGCAGGTCAATGTTAAAAATGATTTATATATCATAGTGTTCAAGTTCAACCATTGGAGCTAGGTACTCCTTTGTTAGTGTTAAGCTTTTTTGGGGTCCCAATCCCTATAAATTTGATAATGAAGTACTCTTTTTTTAGTGACGTTTATGGGATGAGATAAAGACTATTGATTCTCTTGGATTTTGTCATCATCATACTCATCTACCCATAATAAGTGATCAGTTTAACTCAGAAACGATTAAACAAAATTTTTGTTATGAACAGAAAACGAGGGAGTAACATGACTCATGCATGGAGGCTAAAGATATGTCAGAACTTTAATTATAAAAGTGCTAGGTCGTCGTACCAAAAAAGAAAAGATAAAAAGGACTACGCCTCTTTAATCTTATTAGGGGTGCTTTTTAACTAATAGTCTTGGAACATTTAACAAGATCAGATGCATGGTTTACCTTTGCTATTCAATTTAGTTAACCTGATTTCATGGTGAAGATGCAGACTAAAAGAGCCGGTGCTGGATTTCGCAAACTAGAGTCTGAATTTCTGAATTTTTCCAAGGGAGGGAAGTGTTTTGAGGATATATAGTTAGCCAATTAAAACAAAAAATAAGAATTAATTTGTATTGTCATTAGCTCAAGTGACTCAACAATTAAATGTAACTATTAAGTATTACTCCCTCCATCTTTCTCTCTCAAACCCTAGCCTATCCTCTCTCTCTTTATCTCTCAAACCCTAGCCTCTCTTACCCCTTCTTCATCAGTTAGGGGCAGCCATGGATGATTTCATCCATGAGAAGCCCCTTTTCCCCTTTTATTTTCAGTTTTTAATTCATTTTCTTGTTTTGTTTAATAAATTAGTCTCTCTTTATGAGATCTTTTCAAACCCTATTATGGGGTTTTTAGTTTCTGTTTTGGAAATCTCCTTCTCCCTTATGGGAGTTGTGAGTATGATTTTTTTGTTTTTAGGTATGAGAGATGGTTCTCATTGGTTGAAGTTCGAGACTCAACATGAATGTATTAGAATCTCGGATGCGATCAACATGACTCGGTCAATAATGTTCTTCCCAAACTACATCAGAATGATAGACTTCCTCATCAATAGCTGCTTGATTCAGCAAATACAAGGGGGCTGCGCTGTATTGCTCGATCTGGTTCATTGTAGTTCCTTCGAAGACGAATTTGATTTAGCCTTGTTTAATTGTATTTTGTTTTTCTTTAATACCTATTGTAGATACCGTTTGACCTTCAATTAAAGAATTTTCTCTTTAAAAAAAAAAAGTATTACTCCCTCCATTCCTATTTGTTCTTCCTCTTTAGAATCTTTTTTAAAGAGAAAAAAGTCACAGTAGGAAGAACAAATAGGAACTAACGGAGGAAGTATCATATTATCCGAATTTATCTTCAATAAGAAACTTATTCCTTCGTCTTATACGTGTAGCTAATTGTCCGATGCATTACCCTATCTATTTCAAATTAGTTCGAACATACTAATATAGATAATTGTAGGTGATAAGTTGTTATAAGATTATCTATTGTTATGTTTTGGATGTGATATGAGCTAGTGATATTTTTTATCAAAGTAGAAAGAAAGTGAGATAATTTTTTATTGAAAGAGAGAGTATGTGTTGGTGTGGCAAATGAGGTAGGATTAAAGTATTAAGGGTGTGTTATTTTACCCTTATATTTGCTTATCTTATCTTAATTATTTTATATATTCTGAACGTTTCTAAATTTTTCTGAACTTTTCTTATTCATTTTGAACTTTTCTTATTTTTCCTTAACTTTTCTTATAAAGCTTTAAAGTTATGGATATTCGAGTACATGATGAAGTTATTACGTACGTTCCATGCATGGCATGCCAATATAGACTTACAAAGCATATGGATTATTTTTGTAGTGCAATTCTGGTTAATAAAGTGATATGGTGAAATGGAGATTGACATCTGCAGATATTTTTCTAAAATGAATTGCAGAAAATGAAGAACATAGAAGTAAGATATCCGTAATTGCCTTCTGTTTCCGCCAAGAAACTGGTTAAAGATGATAGTAGTGTTGAGAGTCTTGAAATCCGAGAAAGTCCAAGGTCCCGAGGAAGAGGTCTTCGACAATCCTACGAAATACAACGAAAAATTGGCCTAGGCGTGTTCCCTGGAAATCCCCTCCAACCCTCAACCCAGATTTGATTGAGGTAAATAGAGAGAAAATGAGTAAATGTAGAGAGACACACACTAGTTTTCTAGATAAGAATTGAATACCTTTTGACTGATGAGACAATACCTGTTTATAGTGGTTGGGACTTTCAATTAATGAAGGTATTTGAGTTAATTCCACTTGGTGGAGAATTGTCTTCCCTATAAAGGTAAGGGTGTTTAGTAATTTCGTCATGGATGAACCAGTCCATGAAATGGGTCTAAGCAATTATCCCTACACCAAATTATCGGAGTAAAAATCGCAATTTTAGGTACGGTAGACTGGTGGAATAAAATAATCACATTTTTGCCGTGTTTGAGCAGGTTCTAGGAAATACCATGGGGTGGGTCCGAAGCCGGATGGTAGCGGAGAAAGTCTTCTAGGCGCCCTTGTGCGCTTTCGTGATTTCTCGTCAACAGGCTTACAAAAACCGATGCTTGAATAAACTTCTTGCCCGAGTCATAGCCTCAGGGAAGGTCGTCACTTCACCTTCGGCAAGGGACCTTCTGAATTTGCTGAGGCATAGTCTCGGGAGTCAGGCGGGAAAGGCTACACCATCTTAAAGGTCTGAGATTTGCAAGTATGTTTCATTCAACTTTTTATTTAGTTAGCTAGGCCTTCATTTTCTTAATGCTTGATGGACGAGATATGAATACATATCTTCTTATGCCGATGCTTAGTACCAAAATGTTGGTGAGATAAGGCTTCGAGTGCTGGGAAGTTCATGATGATACTAGGGAAGAATCCCGAGAACCTATTGAGGACCCGAGTCGCCTATTTCTTCTTTTTGTTTGTTGGATCCGAGAGGGGCCCTTTCACACTTTCTTCGAGGGGTTTGTGAAGCACGAGTGTTTTCTCTGCGAGATCCTTCTCGCTGACTTGCTTCATGACTGTTGATAATCTGACATGCTTCATGTTCCATCCGACGTCGACTTGTTGTTGCGGAATATCTTCTCGGCCCTTTTCCTCCTGAGCTTCCTCCTTTCTTCTTTGAGTGGAGGGGTTAATTGAGCGTCAAGTCGAGGCCCGTGGTTGAGCTGCGGTATGTCAACTAGGAGTTCTTGAACACTTTGTTGCATGTTTTAGTAGAGTTGATTGGCTATCCTCTCTGGGTTAGTCGTAGTGATTATCTGAGGTGGATTTAGAGGAAATTAATTAACTCCAAGGTCGAGGTCGTTCTGCCTCATCTGGAGGGGTAGATCCCTCATTCTCCTAATGAATTGGTTCCACACTATTAGTGTGGTGTGACGATAGGACCAGAACTCTTCGACCCAAGTGAGGAGCTCTTGTCTTTCTTCGATCAGTTTCCATGTTGCTCTCGGTATGTGACTTTGAAATGTACCATCCCCACATATGGTGCTAGATTGTTTCTGCTAAGAAATTGGTCAAAGATGAGTAGTGTGTTGAGAGTCTTGAAATCCGATAAAGTCCAAGGTCCCGAGGAAGAGGTCTCCGACAATCCTGCAAAATACAATGAAAAACTGGCCCGGGGGTGTTCCCTAAAATCCTTTGCGACGCTCAATTCAAATGTGATTGAGGTATAGAAAGTAAATGAGTAAATGTAGAGAGAGATGCTATGGTTTTTCTAGGTGAGAATTTAATACCTTTTGACTGATGAGACAATCCCTATTTATAGTGGTTGGAAGTTTCAATAAATGAGGGTATTTGAGTCAACTCCACTTGGTGGAGGATTGTGTTCCCTAGAGATAGGGGTGTTTTAGTAATTTTGCCATGGATGGGTTGATCCATGAAATGGGCCCAAACACCTTCATCAATGTTGTAGTAAACATTATGTGAATTTTTTTTGTTTAAAATATACTCATTCTGAACCCTGCTTGACTCACTATGGTTCTGTAAGCAATCTGTAAAGGAATGACAAAGCAACATTAAAAAAATATCACTAATAAATGTTCGGAAAAATTCAAAAACCCTTATAAATGTTGATCAAGAACACCGGAATGCGATAATCTACCAAACGGACCACTAAACATATGGATACGAACTGCGATTATTATGTCACGTTCCTTGCTTGATACTACGATCAATATATCGAATCTAATCAAATCAAAATCATTATCAAGGGGAGTTACATGTTATCATTATTGATCGTCATGTATAATTACGCAAGGTAAGCAAAACATTATGCCACCTAAGATGACATCAAACTATCTAAGCAAAACTAAAAAGTTTTGTACGTTATCAAGAAATTCTAGTAGTATTTCACATATACATAATCGATTATAACATAGACTACATATCTTATAAATTTTTGATATTATTAATGCCATAAGTTTAATTTTCAAGAATTTATGGAAAACTAGATCCATATGATCAAATTTTAATAGACCTCCACCCAAAGTTAAAGTGACTTCCACAAATAAATAAAAATTATAGAGACTAATAGATGGAGCCATTAAGGGGGGGCATTTGTTGAATTACTCCTTATCAATGTTCCTTTACCTCTTGTGTAACTCAACAACTGCTATAAGTCATCTGAAACTCAATATAATTTATGTACTTGTAGTGTATTCCGTTAAACGTATCAGAGGACGTGGCAACATTGTTAGAAGATATTTTCAGTTTGTAAGTATTAAAAGATGTAGGTAAATTTCCTCATGTACCCCTGAGGTTTGACGTAATTCTCAAATTGGCCCTCACATTTGGGGAATTCTCATATACCCCTGAACTTTGAGTTTGTGCTCAAAATACCCTTACTATTGACGGAACCCTAACGCCGTTAGATTTTCCTCTCTCTCCCCCCAATTTTAATTTCTTTCTCCCCTCCCACCATCCTCTATTTATGAACCTACTGCAACCAAGAAGGAAGCTTTGTCGTTGGGCAGCTCGGCCCAGATTCCAACCAACAGTCACCAGCATTAACCACCGGCAGTGGCTGCAGAAGTAACCACGAAATGTTGTCAGCATGCGTCCTTAGCAACGACAACCACCAACATCAATGGAGGATGGTGGGAGGAGAGAGAAAATCTGAAGTTTAGAATGTCGTCAATGGAGGATGGTGGGAGGAGAGAGAGAAAATCTGAAGATTAGAATGTCATCACTAGAGGATGGTAGAAGGAGAGAGAAAGATTGGAGGTTCATCAACGGAGGATGGTAGGAGGGGAGCGAGAGGAAAACCTAATGGCGTTAGGGTTCCGTAAATAGTAACGGTATTTTGAGCACAAACTCAAAGTTCAAGGGTAACTGAGGAATTCCCCAAATGTGAGGGGCAATTTGAGAATTACGTCAAACCTCAGGGGTACCCGAGGAAATTTCCCAAAGATGTATATATGGTCTTCTAGAATGATTCAGACATTCAACAAATTCAGATAAAAGATTTTTTCCTTTATAAATTTCTGACCATGAAATGTTTCATGGTATCAGAGCAGATTGATTGACAAACTTGGAAGAATTTGTGAATTTGTACAATCCAGAGAGTTTGCTTCCAAATCCTTTCTTTCCATAGTTGAAAGCTCCCGAAAGTAGCAGGAGATTTATCGAAATAAGCAGACAAATTATTTTGATCTAACAACTTACTTATATACAAAAGGTTGTGTTTAAAACTATGAATAAAGAGGACCATATGTAGGATTATGTGAGGTGTAAGAAGATTAGTTCTAGATTGTTTACCAAGTTTTCTAGATTGTTTACCAAGTTTAATAGTTCCATCTGGCAAACCATCCTTAACTGATGTTTAAGGGAAATAAGTTTAGAAAATAAACCGATTTGGAAGCTATATGATCGGATGCCCCAGTATATATAAGCAACTAGAAAACGGGTCAACATTACAAGCAAGTTATATACCTGCAAAATTGCTTTGGTGCAAGCGTAGGAGCTATCTCCAAAAGAAGAGTCATGGTGCTTCTAAGCTTGAAGCACCTTCATAAATTCCTTAAAAGCAGACACCATTGAAGGATCCAGAGCGCTACAAGCAGATTTAATATTGCTACTCACAAACTTCAAAAGGGGAATGACCAAGCAATCCATCTTTTAAGCCATTAACATAAACGTTACTAGCAAACTTTTGTTGATTCTTGCCTTTAAGAGTAGAATACAATTCTGGACATCCTACTAACTTGAAACATAATTGGTCAACTGAATGACCCTTCATTTTCCAGTGTTCACACTATTTGTCAACCTTAAATTTCTTGAAATATTTTCTTACAGAATTAGAAAAAGAATAAGGCCTCGGAGAACGAGATTTTGAAGCCATAATAACACTCATTTTTGTAGAAACATGTCCATTTTTTTTACGCCTCTCAACTTGTTGCAAGACACGATCGATAACCCTTATTAATAATTGGCAAAGGATTAGCACTAAGAAGATTTGTCTTGACTTCTTCATAATCATTGTTAACTTTATCCGTTGATCTGCCTAAATAAGTTTTTTTCAACAAACTACAAGAACAAGAATCTAAAGCTCCACAAGATAATCCAAAGAACCTTCAAGCACTAGAAGTTCATCCTAAATCCAAGAACTTTAATTAATTGTATCCAAGAACTTGAATTAATTGTATGGCTGGATGGCTTATTACAAGATCCACAAGTTTCTATTCCAAAGCCCATTTCTCTTTTTATTTTTTTGCTATAATAAATATGTCTAATATATAGCTGAGAATGTTGTCTTTCAAGAGAGGACCAAACATCTCATGCTAAATTACCATTATGTTCGCTACCATGTGACAAATAATTTCCTCTATCTTTCTCATGTTAAATCTTCACTACAACTTGCTGATGTGATGACCAACCACTTGGCGCTGATCAACATCACTTCCTCAGTTCCAAGAATGGTCTTGTTCTCCAACTATATACCTCCAAGTCCATCTTGAGGGGGACTGATACGCAGTATAATTTATGCATTTGTATTATGTTGCTTTTTAGTGATGTATTTTGTTAGACGTATTAGATGACGTGACAACATTCTTAGAAGATATTTTCAGTTTGAATTTTTTAAAAGACGTATATAGGGTCTTCTAAATTTCTCCTTTTCTCTCAGTAAAATTCTGATCATGAAACTTCTCATCTTCCTCTAAAACCCGTGTTGGAAACTTCAAATCAACTTTAATCACTTAGAACATAAAAGCTCACGCTTACCTCGGGTATAGGCAAAATTCCACAAATTTATAAATTGGTAAACTTTTCTTTTTCCCTGACATATAAAAAAGTAAAATTATAATTGTATTTGTGATGCCATGTCATTTCAAATATAGGACACCAAATGGAAAAATATTTGATAAACAAAAGCAAGTATTTCATTCCTTCTTTTAAAATTGCAATTATTTTAATTTCACGCTTTCCAGCATATAAATTTGAGCAATAATATCTTTAATAATCAATTAATAAAAATTATAAGCAAATTAATATTTTAGAAATATACATTAAACTAATCCAACAACGTATTCATATTTACATGAAGTCATTACACTCTCTCTTCCTTATTGTTATTCATACTTGCTTTTAACACAGTTTTCAATGCATATATTTGAGCAACAATATCTTGAGATAAAAACCTTATAAAAATGTTATTAAGAATTGTATAATTTTAAGCTGCACGTTGGGACGAATCCAGCATGACCCCTCATGACTTTCTTTTGTTGCATCTATATTATATATGGCAACACATGGGGGACGCCAAAAAAATAGAAAAAGGGAAAAAAATAGGGAGATAAGTAATTGCTTCATTTAAACAAAAAAAGGGAAAAATAAAAAAGTACAACATTTAAACTGAACATCAATTTTTTGTAAAATCAAATGCAAAGACAGTCTTCCTGTTTTAAATTTCTAAACTTTTTATTTCGGGTTATTAGATGCAGTTACATAATTAATTTAATTTTCTATATGCTTTCGCACGCATTGCGTGCATATAAGGCTAGTATATATATATCAATGAAATCTCATGGCCAATTTTCTCTCTATGTTCTAAGTATGAACATAAAAAAGAAACATAATAAAGAACTAAATACTGTAAATATCAAAAAGTTGCAATTATAAAAGAATGAAAAAATTATAGTATAAATATTTGTTTATGCTGTTTTTTGCTTTAACGTTACAGGCTGATATTGGGATGTCAACAACCAGATTAAGATGACTTAAAGAAATAAATGTAGGGGGATCAACAGGGAATGACACAATGAGATGGTGATGCGGAAAAACCCCAATAAAAGTGGATAAAAAATCGCGGGTGGATATAAGTCCACCAATCCACTATATGTAACTGACGTCAGAGTGAACGATAGTAAATACACCCCAAGGAATAAATCTAAGTACAATTTGTGGAAAGTAAATGCGAACGAAGTAATAAGCAATGTTTAAAAAGTGTTTGGTATGCTTGAATGTTCATAGAGTAGTAGCAGTAGAGGCTTGTTAACTTGTGTTCTCTGCTTTTATCTCTACGCCTCTTATATCTCCTACCTTGACGCAATCCCAAGAATCTCGGATGTCAGTTACTGACGACTTCCCGCGCTCTTCCTATTTTTATGTCGTAATCTTTGACCTGGTCCTTGAATAATACTCAACGAGCACACTAACAGTCTAAGCTATGACCAAGTCTTCCTTGTTTTTTGCCAAGTAGTTGCGGCTCCAAATCCACGTCAGCGTCATGACGTTAATCCTAGCGTGAATATTAACCTGTAAAATTTGACCATAATAGTTTGCCCGCAATTGTCGAAATGAGGATGTCAGAAGAGTCATGAGATAATTGAAAGACTTATGGCAATAAACCTGCGTACTTAAAACATCTGTCAAAAAGATAAGAAACAATGATAAAAACCGAATAACCATTGCAAGAGATAACCTAAGGGTCAGCTGAAAAAGATAAAACGTAGATAAGATAATTTAACTTAGCAATCAATTCCTACTCGTTCCCTATCAATGATGACAACGGGCGTATAAAAATTCGTGCCACACTTTGTTCATTACCACACTCCAAAAAAAAATTTATCTCTCAAACTCGCTGATCTCCACCTTCTCTAGAACTCGCCGGAACTCTTTATTGGAAACGAACCGTTAACCAGGTAAATTTCACAGCTTTTCACTTGATTTTGCAATTATTTTACTTCTACCTAATGGCTCCAAGTAGGCATAGCATAAGAAACATTACCAAAGCACATGAGAAAGCAAAAAGTAAAGAGAAAATAGTTGAAGAAAAGAATGAAATCGATGACGAACAATCAACTATGTCTGAGGAAGATTTGATGAGGTTCTTAGACTTAGGGAATTTACCAATTGACACGACCCTAAGGAATACCGACCCGAACGAGCGTCCGAAAGACTGTCCTGATGACTGTGTAGTTCTCTACATATACCCTTTCAAAATTGGGTTTAAATTACCTTTTTCCCCTCTAGTGAGGGATCTCATCAGATCTATGGCGTAAGCCCTGGGTAACTCATGCCCTAGGTTTGGAGAGTTATAAGCGTCATAGATAGGGTGACAGCATCATGGGAGGATCCATTCATACTCCAGGATTTGATGTACTGCTATGAAGTTAGGGTCAAAAGTAGGAACAGATTGGCACTCCATGTTAGGGCCAAAAAGAATGCTTCGGTCGATGGGACACAATCAAACGACAGAGGCTGGTAAAATCGATACGTCCTCGTTAAAAAATCTTCTTTGGGCAACATAGGACGCTGCCTAAAAGGAGGTTGGAATGTAGAAGGTCTGTAACGTTTATTATCAAAAAAATTCGTTCGTCTGTCATTAACTCGGTGCTTACGTCTTTCTTTTTGCAGATATTAATCCAAAGGTGCTAGACTGTCGTGAAGGTTCCGATCAACGGTCAGAGGAATTATTACAAGCGATTGCAGAGGAACGCACATTCAAGAAGGTTACCGCCGCCGATCAATGAAGTTGTTAATCAATGGCATCAGGTATGTTTGTCGTTTCAAAATTTTCGTCAATTGTTTCCAACGTTTCCTTCTTAAAGTTCCTTCATTCTATCGCAACAGAAAACACTCAATCAAGACAGAGGGGTTCAATGGACGACAAGGCTATCGCTGAAGCGTTGGAGAAGAGGAAGAGGAAGAGGGAAAAAGAACACGTCGAACGATCGACGTCTATGAAAGCATCGCTGTCCTCGCTGACAACGTCTACGAAAAAGAGTCACCTTGTTGTTCATGTTAACGACGATGAAGTAGACATTCCCTTTGCTAAGATGCAAAATTCTGAGTTCTCTGCTCCTCCCGACAAGGAAGGTTCATCCTACACTGTCTATGTGCCCAACGACTTTATGTCGTTGAGCATATCTATTTGGCCTGAGGCTGAGAATCTCCTCTTTCCTGACGCTGCAAAGCACCTGCGAGAACATCCAATGCCAGGGCTAATGTCAGATGGCATTGAATTAATGTTCCAGGTATGTCAATTATCTTCTCTTTTAGATTACCCACGAAATAAAGTGTTTCTGATTATCGTTTTGTGCCCCAGGCATCTCATAACTTTCTGATGGCAAAAAAGGAAATGTCGTCGCTCTTCAGAAGGACGATGAAGGTCAGGATGGAAAGAACAGTTGTTTTCTAGTGTTAATGTTCTAGTGTTTAGTCGTTTGTTCTTACGCCTTCATCATTTAAACAGTTGTTTTCTTTTGTCTCAAATTCTCTACTTTGTTATACTTTTGAGTCACTCATGGGGGTGACTAGAACTTATGTTTTGTTGCTTTTGGGCCATTCATGGGAATGGTCATAACTTTTTGGATAATTTTATGCATGCATTTTCTTGTGCTTTAATCCTGCCGTATTTCTGGCGTCATATATGATCATTGCAGGTGCTCGAAACCTCGTTTGTAATTTACATTTGTAACCTAAGAAATGTACATAAGATATTACAAGTTCACTTACTTGGGTATTGCAGTGTATTTTGTTTATGATGGCTATACGTGATCACTTCTGTTATCACCAACTAATTCCATTTGTTGTTATAGATGTTACTAAACAAATTAACATCGGATCCGATGTCGCGTAAATACGCTCACTTTATTGACTAACTTTGTGCACCTTCAGTCTTATTGGAGAATATCAGCTACATCTGGGTACGACTCGTTATTTGTTTTCAACGCTAAAGTACCTGAGAAATAACAAATAGTAATTTTCTGTCGTTGTGATTTCAGCGACACTGTGATGACACATTCATCAATTATTGAAAAAACAAACAAAAAATAAACTAACTAATGTCATGATAACACTTAGCTAAAAATGGTATTTTTTGAGGTAGACAGCGAAAAAGGTGTTTGTCCAGTCGATGTGCGTGGTGTCGTTCGATTAACCCATAGGATGGATGCCCTTGATCATAATTTCCGGTATTCATACTACGTCCAATCCGAAACTTGGTAGTTCTTCTGCCCATTTCCCTTTACTGGCTTTGAGACGCTTCTTTAATGAATCTATAACGGTTTTGTTGCTAAACTCAGCTTGTCCGTTGGCTTGAGGATACCTTGTCGTCGACGTCAACAACGTGATATTCCATTCGTCGCAGAATCCCATTGTCATAAATAATTTCGGACGGTACTCCAAACCAACAAATAATGTTAGTATGTATAAAGGAAATTACCTCTTTGTTACATATCTCCTGGAACGACTCTGCCTCTATCCACTTAGAAAAATAATCCGTTAGTGCCAACATAAAGACCTTTTGTCCTAGAGCTAAAGGTAGTCTACAACTATGTCCATTCCCCATTTCATGAAAGGCCAAGGAGTTAAAGTTGGATGTGTCATACCTGTGTGTCATTGATAACTATCGCACTTTGTGACGTACCTGATTGCGTCCTACTTCATTGTTGGCCAATAGTAACCCATCCTTAATGCGAGTTGCATGAATGGTTGCCACATGTTCCTTCATGGAGGTCTTGTAGGACTTAATTCCACTGTCGCTTATCTAAACATCGCACGTATGACCCTGTTACGGACTTTTTGAACAATACTCCTTGGAAACTACGTATCTGGACGCTTTGAAGCGCAAATTTCTTGCTTCTGCTTTGTCGTCTGGCAACACATCATTAGTTAAATACTCTATAATTGGTTTGGTCCATCAACACTTACCTCGACATTGCCACTATTCGTGTCGCTCACATGGTCCTCATCGTTGTCCATTGTAACAGCGGCAACATCTGCTATTTCTGGTGGCTTACTTATTGCTGGCGCCATGAGATGGACAATTGGGACGGATGTAAACAACGAGTCTCTCAAGGATAAACCCAAATTGGCAAGTGCGTCAGCTTGAGTGTTTTGGTCTCTTGGTACTGCACTATACATAAAGGGTTAAATAACTTACTTTTATCCTTTGCGACCTCCAAGTATGACGCCATTTTGAATCTTTAGTGGCGAATTCTCCTGTGAGTTAACTGACTATAAGGAGTGAGTCACTGTATACTTTCAGCGACTTTGCCCCCAAGTCACTAGCCAAGGCCATCCCTGCAATTAACGCTTCGTACTCCGCTTCATGATTAGTTGCTTTGAAGTCGCAACATATTGCTTGTACTATCTTGTCCCCTTGTGGACCTGCACCACGAAAGTTAGATGATCCGTCAACAAATAAGGTCCAAGCGTCATTGCTGACGTGAATGATGCGAGCACTTTCTTCATTTGCTAGCTTCTCTAACTCTGGACTAAAGTCTGCCACAAAATCAGCTAAGGTTTGCGACTTAATTGTCGTTCGGGGCAAATACTTGATGTCATAACCGCTTAATGCAATCGCCCATTTGCCCATGTAACCTGTCAATTCTAGCCTACGTAGGACACTTTTTATCGGATAGTTAGTCATGACAACAACTGTATGGGTTTCAAAATAATACGTTAACTTTAAGGCTAGCACAGGTTTTGCAAGGGAGGAGTACCTGGTCTCTGCGTGTAACAGAGACTTACTGACGTAATAAATAGGGAATTGTTGGCTCTCTGCTTCTCTAGTGAAGATAGCACTCACTGATGCGTTACTGACGGCAAGGTAGAGTTGTAGCGTCTCTCCGTCGCTTGGTTTGGATAGTAAGGGCGGAGTGGCTAAATATTGCTTGAGTGCTTGCAGAGCGTCTTCATGCTTCTTCGTCAGTCAAATCCCTTATTTTTCCTTAGGACGTCATAGAACAAACAACTTTTGTCGGACGACCTTGATATGATTCAGTTAAGTGCAGCGACACGTCCTGTCAACTTTTGTACTTCCTTGACGTTCCGTGGTGATTGGATGTTTATCAATGCCTTGATCTGTTCAGCGCTTGCTGCTATTTCTCTTTGTGTCACGACGTAACCAAATAATTTGCCTGCAGCAACTCCGAATGTACATTTAGTAGGGTTAAGTTTCATACCATATTTCCTGAGGACGTTGAACGGTTATGATAAGTGCTAAATGTGATCGTTCGCCTTTTTAGATTTGACCAGCATGTCGTTAATGTAGACTTCCATTGTGTCGCTAAAGTTGTTCTTTGAACATTTGATTAACTAAACGTTGAACCTGCATTTTTTAGTCCAAAGGGCATAACCTTATAACAATAAATACCTTTGTCGGTGACGAACGCCGTTTTGTCCTGGTCGTCGGGGTGCTTGAGGATTTGGTTGTAACCAGAGTATGCGTCCATGAACATCAAGAGCTCATGACCTGCCGTCACATCTACCATTGCGTCTATGTACGGAAGCGGGAACGAGTCCTTTGGGCAGGCTTTGTTCAAGTCCGTGAAGTTGATGCACACTCTCCACTTACCATTTTTCTTGCTAACTGCAACTACGTAAGATAACCAATCAGGACACTTGACTTCTCTCACTTTACCTGTGTCAATCAGCTTCTGGACTTCGTCGTTTATGATCTGATTGCGCTCAGGTGCGAACTTGCGATGATTCTGTTTGACGGGTTTGTGCTCCGAATTGATGTTCAACTTGTGGGTGATCACGTCTGGGCTAATACCTGTCATATCTTCATGAGACCATGCAAAGCAATATTGGTTAGCTTTCAGAAACTCAATTACCTGATTATGTAGTTCAAGTGATACGATCGCTCCAATTCGTACGGCACGATCAGGGAAAGATGGATCAAGCACCACTTCATCAATTTGTTGTTCGTCGAACCTGGTACTGATCCACTTGTTAATTGCTAGATGGTCGCCTTTGACGGTTTGAGCGACGAGCTATGGCACTCTCGGGCAGCCTTTTGTTCTCCTTTGATTTCTTGGACGCCCTATTTGTGGGGAACTTAAGCGTCAGATGATATGTAGACGGTACTGCTTTCATCTTATGGATCCAAGGTGTGCCGAGGATCACGTTGTATGCTGACTGGTTGTTAAGGACGTTGAATTTGGTTTGCAAGTTGACTCTTTTGGCGTAAGTAGGCAGAACGATCTCTCCTGTTGTTTGTTGCGTTTCTCCGCTGAATCCTACCAGGACTATTGCTTTCTTCGTTATGTCTCTGTCATCATGACCTATGCCCTCTAAGGCGCTTTTGAACAAGATGTTGGTGGAGCTGCCACCGTCGACTAATACTCGTCGCAACAGGCAGTTACTAATTGTCAAGCAAATAACCAATCCATAATGGTGCTCTTCGTCGCAAACATCATCATCATCGAAGGTAATGAACATGCTTCCAATTTTCTTTCGTCATCTGACCTGCAATCTTTAGGAACTTTGGACGAGGGGGAACCTTCTCTTGCTATCCTTTTGGCTGCGAAGTATGTTAGTCTACAAACATCAGATCCACCAGAAATTACATTAATTACCTTAACATGTGAAGGGGATGTAGGCGGATTCTGTTTTGGCGAGTTCTTGTCAAAGGATGTTTTCCCTTTGTCCCTGGGGAGGTCTTGCAGATGTCCTTTGTTCAACATGAACGCGACTTCCTTTGTGAGAGCTATGCAATCTTCGTCCTTGACCATGATCATGATGGAACTGACAACATTTGGTTTGATCTTTCTGAGCATCGGGTCAATCACTTTTTCTTGGCCAACGAGCAAGAGCGCCGGTTTTCGTTAGGGCGTTTACTACACCTCCAACATCGACCGAAAAACCATACGACTCAACGTTAGGGTACGCATTGAGATTCGTCTTTGCATCTGTACCTGCACATTCTGATACGTCATTAACACTATGTACCTGAGTAGGACGCCTATAAGGATGAGGTCTCCAGTTATGTTTTTTAGGTGTGAACGTCTTGCGATCATTTGAGCTCTCCAATACGTGACGCGTCGATATGGCGTTGAGAATTGCATTGTCCTCTTCCAACCGCATCTGGGCTAGCGCTCTGGATTTAACTTCTTCGAACGTTGCGCATCTGTATTTAGTGAGGCGGTTGCATAACTTCGACCTGAGAACGAGTTATTTCCTAAAACATTCAATAGCAGTTTTAGTATCTAAATCTTTAATTCCAATCATTTCTTTATTAAAGCGATTATAATAATCGCGAATAGGTTCTCCTGGTTTCTGGACGACACCATATAAGTCGCTGATCTACTTTTCAAGGCTGCGACTTCCTTCGAATTTGCTGTAGAACATGTTGACCATGGTTGAGAGGTTGTCGATGCTTCCCGGCTTAAGAGATCCGAGCCATTTGAGGGCCGGTACGTTCAACGTCGCTCCAAAAGACTTGCATATGCATGCCTAGACCAAATGCCAAGGTATGGACGCTTGCCACATCCGCTACTTATACCGAGCTTCATGCTCTGTTGGATCGGTAGATCCATCATAGGTGGCGGCCAGGACGGGGAGATTGAGCTTCTTTGGCAGGGCTGCTTTGGCGATCTCTTCAACGAACGGTGACGCTACATGTTTGTCTTGATGCTCGACGACGCTTGGGGTTGGAGCTTCCGGCAGTTGAGATAGCAGTCGCATCATCTGGCGATTTTGCTTTTAGATCATGACCATTCTCTTAGCCATAATATCTCCTTCTTTGAGTCGACCGTTCTCAAGTGTTCGGTGGCTTCGATCTGCTTCGTCTTCTGCTTCGTCAGTGTCGTCTTTGTCTTCGGAGTCAGTGCTTTCTTCATCTGAAGCTGCATATTGGAGATGTCGTTGATGTTGCGAGGACGTTGTTATTTGAATGCCTTCGTCGATGCCAACTCTTCTTGCAACTTCTAAATTTGCTCTTTTGACGTGGTGAATTCGGAGGACAGACGCTCGTTGTCCTTTTTCATTTGCTCCATCTGGCTTTTATTTGCTCATAGGCAGCTTGCAATTCATTGGGATCCATTGGTGTAGGATGAGTTCGGACGCTTCGTTGTTAACGGAAAAAGATGTAATCTAGCTATCGGCCCCACGGTGGGAGCCAAATTGTTTATGTTGTTTTTTGCCTTAACGTCAAAGGTTGTTATTGGGACGTCAACAGCCAGATTAAGATGACTTAAAGAAATAAATGCAAGGGGGGTCAATAGGCAATGACACAATGAGATGGTGACGGGGAAAAACCCCAATGAAGGTGGGTGAAAAACTGCAGGTGGATATGAGTCCACCAATCCACTATATGCACCTGACGCTCAGAATGAACGACAGTCAATACACCCTCAGTAATAATTCTAAGTACAATTTGTGGAAAGTAAATGCGAATGAAGTAATAAGCAATGTTTAAAAAGTGTTTGGTATGCTTGATATTCAGAGAGTAGGAGCAGTAGAGGCTTGTTAACTTTTGTTTTCTGCTTTTATCCCTGCGTCTCTTATATCTCCTGCCTTGACGCAATCCCAAGAATCTCAGATGTCAGTTACCGACAACTTCCCGCGCTTTTCCTATTTTTGTGCCGTGCTATTTGACCTGGTCCTTGAATAATACTCAACAGGCACACTAACAATTCAAGCTATGACCAAGTCTTCCTTGGTTTCCGCCAAATAGTTGCGGCTCCAAATCCACGTCAGCGTCACAACGTTAATACTAGCATCAATGGCAACCTGTAAAATTTGACCATAACAATATCAAAATTCAAAATGTTGCAAATTAAAAAGTACTCCCTCTGTCCTAGAAAGATCTGAACACTTGTTGGGACACGTAGTTTAAGATAATAAGTTGTAGTGTAGTTATCATATGTTATTTTATTAAAAAAAGTAGATATGATAGGAGTTGGTGGGGTATTTTTTTTATTATAGGAGAGAGAAAGTTGGGTAACTTTTTATTGATAAAAGGTAGAGTGTGGGGCAAATATGTGTAAAAGAAATAATATATTAATAGTGGGACCATGTTAAAAATGAAAGTGTTCAAACTAATTTTAGACAAACATAAAATGAAAGTGTTCAGACTATTCTAGGATCATATTTTGGATTGTATGGTTTTTCCCCTCCAAGTTTTTCAATTGGGCTTACCGCTTAACTTTTAGTTCCTTACTCTTCATTGATGTTAACTAGTCCTATCTCACAAATAAGCCCAAAACTCTAACCCAAAGAGAAACATTTCCCGCCCCTTCTTCCCACTCCCATTACGATTGCCGCCAACTCTTCTCTCTCTCTCTCTTTGAGTTGGTGAAGCCATGAATTCAAGAGATGCAACTTTGATTTCTTCCGCTACCATTTTTGGTGTTGTCGCATCCGCCATTGTTTTTCGCTTCTTCTTCAACAAACCTGAGCAGAAATTTCAGTCTTCGTCCAAATTTTCTAAATCAAATGGAGTTCTTCAACGCACAATTTCTGCTACTCGTTCTCCTTTCGATCCTTCCAAGCGCCAAGGGTTTGAATTTACTCTGTTTACTATCGATTGTTTCTGATGAAATTGTTCGTGATTTTTGTTGAATTTAATCGTTTTTTGAGGTATTAGGTACTTATCTTGGGATGACTATTTCATGGCGATAGCTTTTCTCTCTGCTCAACGCTCCAAAGATCCTAATCGCCAGGTCTAATCTCTGTCCTCTTTTTCTCTTTTCATTTATTTTTTTGCGTGAAATTGACTTTTGAAACTTGTTATGAAGTTCATCTGTCTGTCGTTTAGATTTCTCGTCAATTGTTGGTCATAGGTTATATCTTTTTTTTTTAGAAAGTAAGTTGAAGTTGATATTAAAGTATACGAAATACAACAGTTATATAGTACAGGAGTCTAGCTAAAACTAGGAGCAAATAAAGTATACAAGGCAAGAGATAATATAAGAGATATACAAGATAATGAAAAAAATGTACAGAGATATTCACAATAATATCTTGCTAAGAGTATCGTAAATAATATCAAGTGATATGCTTGATATTATTTCCTATATGCCCCCGCAAGATGGACGGGGAATCGGAAAGTCCAATCTTGAGAAGTAAACCATCCAACCGTGGACGAGAGAGCGGTTTGGTAAGGAAGTCGGCAAGCTGATCACCGGTTGGGACATGAGTGACCCGAAGTGTGCCATTCTGAACCTGCTCACGGATGTAATAAAAAGCAATAGCAAGATGTTTCATTTTGGAATGAAACACTGGATTAGCACTAAGGTATGTGGCACCAAGATTGTCACAAAAGATAACTGGTGGAGTAAGTAATCGAACACCCATTTCAAGAAGTAAATTTTGTACCCAGATTAGTTCACTGGCAGTAGAAGAAACAGCCCGGTATTCGGCTTCGGTGGAGGATTTAGCAATGGAACGTTGCTTTTTGGAGCACCAAGTTACTGGGTTGCGACCAAGAAAGATGACGTGACCCATAGTGGATGTAAAATCATCACGATCCAGCCCAATCGGCATCCGAGAAGGCATGAAGAGTGGAAGGAGAGTCTTGGAAAATATTAATACCCTTGTCAAGAGTACCATTTAAATACCTTAGTAACCGCTTGAGTGCAGCCCAGTGATTAGAAGTAGGACAATGCATGTATTGTGAGAGCTTGTTGACGGCATAAGCAACATCAGGCCGTGTGAGTGTCAAATATTGGAGGCTGCCCACAGCAGCTCTGTAATCTTTCGGTTCAGCAAGAGGAACACCAGAGCTGGCGGTTAACATGTGATTAGTAAGCATTGGCGTGGGCACGGGTTTGGTATCTATCATACCCATTTTTTCAAGAAGATCAAGGATGTACCGATGTTGACTGAGAAAAATACCATTGGGAGTAGGCATTACCTCAACTCCAAGAAAATAAGAAAGAGAGCCAAGGTCCTTCAAGGAAAACCTGTGAGCAAGAGATTTGATAAAGAAATCAAGATGAGAGGGACTAGGTCCGGTAATAATAATATCATCAACATAGACGATGAGATAAATAGGAGTAGTAGCATGGTGAAGTATAAAAAGAGAGGTATCGGAAACACAACGCTTAAAACCTTGTCCAACAAGATAAGTAGCAAGTTCAGTATACCATGCACGGGGGGCTTGTTTAAGGCCATACATTGCTTTCTTTAACTTGCAAACATAAGAGGGAAAAGTAGAGTCAATGAACCCGGGAGGTTGGGCCATAAAAACTTCTTCATGTAAGGTACCCTGCAAAAATGCATTGTTAATATCAAGTTGTCTTAAAGGCCATTTCTGAGTGACAGCAAGACTGAGAAGAGTCCGAATAGTAGCAGGTTTAACAACGGGACTGAAAGTTTCAGTGTAGTCAATGCCAGGACGTTGTTGGAATCCTTTCGCAACCAAGCAAGCTTTGTAGCGGTCAATAGTACCATGTTGAGTATATTTAACCCGAAAGACCCATTTACACTTAACCACATTACGAACCATAGTAGGAGGTTGCAAATCCCATGTACCAAGAGAATGAAGAGAATGAAGTTCCTCTTCCATAGCTTTGCGCCAAAGAGGGTCCTTAAGGGCTTGGGTGATAGTTTTTGGAACGGGAATTTTGGAGTTTGTGGTGGTAAAGTGAACATATTTGGGGTTGGGTTTAAATACATTATTTTTGAACCGAGTAATCATTCCAGGGGGAGGGGGAACTAAACTGGTAGTAGGGGAAGAGGTGGGCAGGGGGGGAATTTGGGGTAGAGATGGGCTAGACAGTGGGGGAGTTCGGGGTAGTGTTGGGCTGGGCAGGGGAGTTCGATGGAGTAGGAGAGATAGGAGATGGGCTGGGCTGTGGAGGAATAGGAAGGGAGGGTGAGTGCCGGGAAGGATTAGGGATGGCAGCAGAAGTAGTGGGCTGAGAGGAGCCCAATAAGAGAGACGCTGAAGAGGAAGGGGGAGGGGAGTCAGGAGTGGGTTGGGAATTGGGTGAGCCCAAGGTAGAAGGCACGGAAGAGGAGGGTGAAAGTAATGGGCTAGAGATAAAAGTGTCTGGGCTTTCTGTTTGAGGTTGGTGGACTTGATTTTCAAGAAGGGGAAGAAAAAGAGAGCACCATGAATCTGGAGGAGGAGAAGAAGATATGGGCCGAATAACAAATGTGGGATAGGGAAATTCATGTTCCACAAACCGCACATGCCTAGAAGTTTGAGTAGTAAGATCAAGACAATGATAAGCACTTTGAGTTTTGGAATAGCCTATAAAAATGCAAGGACGAGATTTGGAGTCTAATTTGTGGGAGGTATAAGGTTTTAACCAAGGGTAGCAAAGACATCCAAAGCTACGAAGTTTGAGATAATTAAGAGGCGATTGGAACAAACAATGATAAGGCGATTTATGAGAGAGAGTAGGATTGGGGAGACGATTAATGAGATAAGAAGAAGTGGAGAAGGCGTAGGACCAATATTCAAGGGGTAATTGGGCATGAGTGAGTAAGGAGAGACCCGTTTCAACAATATGACGGTGTCTTCGTTCAGCAAAACCATTGTGTTCAGGAGTGTGAGGAGGGGAGGTAAGATGAGAAATATCATTAATGGTAAAAGAAGAAGCAAGAGCTTCATATTCACCGCCATTATCTGAATATAGAACAAGAATGGAAGTGTTAAAGTATTTTTCAACAAGGGCTTTATAGCGAATAAAAACATCACGAGTGTCAGATTTCTTTTTGAGCGGATAGAACCATATATATTTAGTGTGATGATCAACAAAGATAACATAGTATTTGAAACCATCAATAGAGTAAACAGGAGATGTCCAAAGATCAGTGTAAACAATATCAAGGGGGGAATGAGAAACCAAAGTTGATTGACCGAAAGAGAGTTTGTGACTTTTATTGCAATAACAAGCATTACAATCAAAAGATAAGGAACTTGAAACTTGAAGTAATTTAGGTTTGTGAGTTTGATGATGTTGGTGAGATTAACAATAATGAGAGGAGTTTGAAGATTAACATCATTAGAGATAGTGTTTGAAGCCATGGAAGCAAAGGTGGGGAAGTCGAAAAAAAAAAAATTTGAGAGGTAAATTATACCTGCTCTGATACCATGAGAAAATAAGTTGAAGTTGATATTAAAGTATACGAAATACAACAGTTATATAGTACAGGAGTCTAGCTAAAACTAGGAGCAAATAAAGTATACAAGGCAAGAGATAATATAAGAGATATACAAGATAATGAAAAAAATGTACAGAGATATTCACAATAATATCTTGCTAAGAGTATCGTGAATAATATCAAGTGATATGCTTGATATTATTTCCTATATTTTTATGATAAGGATGAACTTGTCAAATTGTTGCCAGTATTATTTTTAGGAACAATTTGAATTGCTGAATTAATTAACTTGATTTGTAGTGTTCGAGTGTGTTCTCTTCACCTTATTGCTCCTGAACTTTATGTGAACTTATCAACTTACCAGAACTAATTGAAACTTATCTGAATTTATTAAAACTTATTGGAACTTATTGAACGATATAGTATTGGAACTTATTGGAGCTTATTTGAAACTATTAGAACTTATATGAACTGAAACTTAATTTTCAAGGTGAAGAGAATGCACCCTTATATCAACGCTCACAAGCTGAATTATGCATAAAACCCTTGACGCAATTTCTGATGCCAGAAGTTTTAAATTGTTGCTATATGTAGGTTGGTGCTTGCTTGGTTAGCCAGAACGGTGTAATACTTGGTAAGATTCCTTGGAAAATTTCATGATTGGATAAACTCAAAGAGATGGATTTTGCTATTGTATGAGTTTAATATTTATAAACTACACATAATATGCTCTCTAGTCAGGCATTGGCTATAATGGATTTCCTCGAGGTTGTTCAGATGACAAGCTTCCATGGGCTAAGGTCGTACTCTTGATTTAAGCTAGTTCCAAGAGAATATCGACTTACTAACATTTAAAGTATCTTTTTCTGCACTTTTTAGAAGTCGAAAAGTGAAGATCCTTTGGAGACGAAGTATCCGTGAGTGGTGTTCTCTTTTATAAACTGCTAATTTCAATCTGTTTGTATTTTCTGGGGTGTGTAAATGTGGTTGAGTCTTTTTGTGAAACGTTTTTCTTTCAGTTATGTTTGTCACGCTGAAGTGAATGCAATTCTCAACACAAACCATGCATCTGCTGCTGGACAGGTAGCTGAAATACCCTTTTCTTCTCCTCACATTCGAATGAAACTCGACTAATTACTGAGAGTGTTGTATCCCGTGTTTCATCTTTAACGTACATATATTTCATTCTCACCAAGTGCATTTGATTGGTTTCTTTTTGTATTTGCAGAAACTTTATGTTACAATGTTCCCTTGCAATGAATGTGCTAAATTAATTATTCAGGTGATTCTGATTACCCTACTTTTATGGTTTTCTCTATGAACTGTGTTAGTGCTTATGCGTATGCCATGACCTTAATCTGCAAGCATGTATATGCATAAGAACTGTCATCTATCTTTAATGCAACCATAAACGGAAAAATGGTATTTTGGCAAAGATGAGAAAACATAGTCAGTTTGTGAGTTGATGTGATAGGACAAGAGGGGGAAATGAGAGGGATTATAGAGTGATCTCGCTTTGGAAGAAGCATTTGGATTTGAAAAGTATTATTCTTGTAGACTTTGACCACTGGTTGTTTTAAAAAATGAGCTCTGTGATTTCTAGACTGATTAGGATATTATGTAACAACTCGACTAGTTTCTAGTTCAGGCATGCGTTCGCTGTTATAGGTTCTCTGGTTTTGTTTAAGAGAAGTCTCAATTACTTAGCTCAGTTCTTTGCTAAATTGCTTAATTGTCTAGTCAGGTGTTTCTGAAGTTATCTACTTTGTGGAGAAGAGGCTACCAAATTCTGACAAATGTTACGTCGCTTCTCACAAGCTCTTATCAATGGCTAATGTGAAGGCAAGCGTCCCTTCCCACTAGAACAAACATTTATAATTGCTTTGTGACTTGCTGTTTGGTTTTAGTGCTCATACTTCTTCTCGCAATTTCTCCCTTTCCTTGCCAAACTATGAATTTTATGTAATGAAAGATATGGAGGGTTATAACAACAATAACCCGAAATAAGTTCTGCACTGATTCAAACGTATGCAACTTTACACCTCAAATATTAAGAAGGTACCTGACATGCAAGTTGTGTCAGCATAAATTCCCTTCAAGAGCAGGAATTATACTTTTATTGTTCTTAAAGATACATTATCGAAATCCCTAGATGAAGCCTGTTTGGCCACGAATAATATTTACAAGTAACAATTGGGGATAGATGATGATTTCATCAACTAATGAATGCCCTCTTCATACTTGTATACACTGGCATGACGCATGCAGAATTCAGAAACTCCTGATGCATTTTCTGACTGGTTTCTAATGCAGGTTAGGAAACATCAACCACAAATGGATCAGATAAGCATCAAATTTGAAGAGCCCTAAAGAATTGCTTAAAGTTCTTGCTGGAGTTGTAGCTTGTTGGTTTGCACCTCTGAAGTTGTATTAATGCTACAAATTGAACTTGGAAGCTCGCTTTTGTAGCTTGTTGGTTTGCACCTCTGAAGTTGTATACTTGTATTAATTACAACTTGAGCTTGGAAGCTCGCTGGTGCCTACACGGCTACAATCACCAAAATGTATTGCTAACTAGACTCTACCTTATAAGGAGGGGGTTTTTTCATACTAGAATATTATTGAAATCATAATCTTAAGTGCAGCTTTAGATTATGTTTGAGGTTGAGATGATGGAGTAGTGGTATCGTTTCCCACCTCATATCCCTGAGGTCTAGGGATCAAACCTCATAGGACTCATTTGAGGATTTTCCCTTATTCCCCCTCAGGTGAGTCCCCTTCATCTTACCTTTCCAAAAAAAATAAAAAATAAAAGCTTTAGATCATGTCTGACAGTATCTTATGGAGATTCAGGAGTCTTCACTTTGCGTTATGTGTCCTTGAGGAAAAATTGACCCATGCTTGATAAACCGACCCAAAATACCAACCCAAGACTCATTTTTTTTACGAGAAAATGACAATAAGTTGAATCAAAATCTGAAATAAACAGGCTTGACCTGAAAGTAACCAAATTCGAATACAATACACCGTACTCGAAGACAACCCGAAGTGATTCTATCCCACTTGAAATCTACCCGAATTATGATTACATGAACTCGACATGACGATTGTCAGGCCCAAAAATAACTCTAACTCGGAAAAACCTCAATGAAATCTACTTGAGATGAACTAAACCAAAATAATTATGACCCAAATTCGACATGAAATTAGTTAGAATCGAAGACAACTCGTAATTCAAGTGTCCTAAATCAATTCTACACAATCCGAGATGAACTCAAACATGATGGATAGCAAGTATCAATCTCAACTCTAATAAATGGCATACCAAATCTATATTTTAAAATAGGAATTCAAATATCAACATAAATTTAATTGCAATATTAACAACCAAAAATAAACAAACACAATAACTTGAACCGAAATCGCCCGAAAAACCACCCGAACAAAATTAAGACCCGTAAATTTCAATATAATTCGATCGGACTTACCCAATCCAATATTGACCCGAGCCCTACAACCCAAACCTGAAACAAATTCAATCTGAAGATTAAGTTGACCTGAAGTGACCCAACCCATGCCCAACCTGTTTGTCACCTCTAGCCTCTAGGCATTCATATGACCATATGGCCAGTATTAGAGGCTACAATGTAACATGAAGATTGTAATCTGCTTTATCAAGCATCAAATTACATACAGTTCTTTTCAATTGCAAGAGTTTTAAGTTTTACGTCTCTAAAACACAATTTTGATTATTGATATCTTTAATTATCTATTAGTAAAAACTATTAAAATCTAATGTAATTCAAAGATTACAAGTAAAAAGGACATGAAGTATCTAATTTCTGCTTCTGTTGAGAGATAATTGATCCATCAACTGCAGATTGCATTGTGTATGAGGTTCTACAAACTATAGTTATTGAAATTCTAAAAAAAAAATCATAAAAGAAAAGAACAGCGCCCCTATTCAAGATTTAAAGTCTACACTAAAAGTGCACAAAATTGTGCAGTTACAGATGTAAATTGGGTAGAAATCTTCAAAATTGTGCTCCGGAGTCTTTGAACACACCAGGGTCAAAAATCATTCTGAGAGATGGTATTTAACTTAGTTCCAGTCTTCCAGAGAATGCTCGAATCCCTATCCATTTAACATTTCTCTTCATGCAAAAACGATTCTCTCAAAAATAACCCTGATCTGCATTAAGTGCCTCCAGTTGTCTACGGAGCTCTTCAAGATCATCAGCTGTATCAGCACCCTGTGCATCTTGTTCCAATAGAGGTGCATGCTTGTATTCATCTGCAGCAGGGAGCTCATGGACAAGACCCTCCGGAAGGGAATCTGAAAGTAACTTTCATATTAGAAAACGACAACTCATGTACTTTTCTTTTTTAGTTTTTTGTATTTGCAACATTGAAGTAATTGCACAACAATTTAGGAGAGGAGAGATAGAAAGAGATAAAAGGACCTCCCATGTGCTAGGACAACCAAAGAGATGATATATTGCCAAAAATGTCAATATTGCAAGTAATATGCAACTTTTTAAATGGGAAATGTTGCAAGAAAAAATAAAAATATAATATTTGGTTCCATCACTGGAATGTGATATTTGTTGTCAATACTTAACATGCGTCCAATAAGACACACCAAATTACATCCTTCAATGTAAGATAATGATCTAGGGCTGTCTTATGAAATTGACAAAATTTACCTGCATTTCGACTTGCTGATCCTTCTGGCTCAATGTCATCGTCGACACTAAAAGATGGAAATACAAAATGGTCAATAAAACTCAAAGAATACTAAATCAACTTTAATATATGGTTATTTAAACAATGCCATCCAGTAGGTACATTTTTTTTAGGGGATCTAGTGGGCACATAGAATTGCTTTTAGTAACATCATAATTTGCCTTAATTTGTGTATCGGGAACTAAGGAAAAAGTAACCAGCACCTTTTAGCTGTAGACAGCACAGATATTTTAATTTGGTTTACATGTAATTCCATCACAGTCGTACCTGATATTCCACTCATTATCAACATGAAGAGGGATCTCTACTGCTAATGATGATTCTGCCTCCATCTTTGCTTTTGCTGCAGCATCTCTAGCAGGTTTTGCTAATATGTATCCTTTCTGAATACCAGAGAGCACATCCAGTGTAAAAACCACAAACTGAAGAAATTGGTCCTAAATATTTTTATAATGCAAATAATTCCACTCCTGCTCCCAATTACCTGTCTTTCCAGGCAGGCTGTATTTGAACATTGTTGATTTGGTTTCATTTCCATGGTTGGAAAATAGTCTTTCAAAGCATTATAACCCTAAAATCAAGCAACAAAGCAGAAACTGAAGTAACACACCAGAAATAGATATACATAATAATACAAAAAGTTGAACTTCTAATGCCCATTTAGCAAAGTAAAATCAAGCACTATTAGTGATGATGTTACATCTAATGTGTATAATTTGTTTCATAGCAACGTTGAACTTAATGGAAATTCCATCCTTAAACTTTGTTCTTTTCTATCATACAATTTTCAGTTTACTAGAGGTGGTATTGACTATTGAGTGTTAATTATATATGGAAATTGGCATGATTTTGTACAAAATTACATAAAAACCCATAACCATTACCACCATCTTACCACCAACCAAAAAGGCTGTAAATTTATACACACAATAAGACGAGGTAGGAGCAGATCTAGAAGCTTGAGGCGTGTATTCATCAGGACTAGGGTCAACAAAAACAGACCTTTGAAATTCAAACATAATTGTCTAGCTACAAATACAATTAAAAGCAAAGAGAAGCAAAAAGATGCGAAGAACGAAGGATCATGGCTAGGGGTGTAAGTGGACTGCAAAAAGTCCAGAGTCCAATCCAATCCAGTCCAAACTTGCCGGACTAGACTGGACTGGAAAATGTTTGGACTGGACTTGGACTCAAATTTTCGAATCCAAATATTTTCGGACTGGATTTGGACTCACTCCTTTAGAGTCCAATAAGTCCAATCTAGTCCAAAAAATATTTTAGTATATAATATATATATATATATATATATATATATATATATATATATACATATATATACATATACATATACATATATATACATATACATATACATATATATACATATACATATACATATATATACATATACATATATATATACATATATATTTAAAAAATACTTATTTTTTGTTGAAATTTTGGGCTTTTTAACATCCCCGCTCTAAATTCTTTTACGTGGCGCCAAAATTTTCACTTATCCTGCAAAAGTCTAAAGTGAGAACTGAATACTGAACAGGCAAAAGTTACTTTAACCCTTTTGATGCCATTTGTATTTGCAATTTTCATTTTATAAGACTTTAAAGTTGTATGTAACTTACTTTGTGGAATGGATGTAATGAGTCCATTTTTCAGATTTCAATTATTCAATCATGAGAAAACATTGTAAACCTAAATAAGGAAAAAAATATATTATATAATAATTGGACTGGATACGGACTCAAGAAAAAAGTTTCAGACTGGATTGGACTGGACTCAGAAAAAGTTTTGATCGGATTTGGACTCAATTTCTCGAGTCCAAAAAACTTTGGACTGGATTTGGATTTGGCAAAGTCCAATCCAGTCCAATCCACTTACACCCCTAATCATGGCTCATGATGTAGCAGTTTCAGAAAGACTTACCAAGTACCGTGAAACTTGTCCAAAATTCAGGAGGTATTTAAGTGTACTTTGAACAAGAAGGCCAGCAACAACCCCCTTAAAGAACAAGTGAACATGAATAGAGAGCATATCAGTAGAGGAGATTGTTCAACTCATCACAGTCTAGAGGTCAATGTGACAACATAGAATCATCAAATTGCACCAACAAAAACAGGCTTCCAAAAAGGTTTAATTCTGACATATGTATTCAATATGAGAAAGACAGCCACCAAACTAAAGCGTGCCTTAGTATGAAGGACAAAGCGCATGATGTAGTATTAAGGAGAAAGAGAATCATAAAACAAAAGGTATGTAGAATTGCAAATAGTAAGTTCTTTTCATCTTTCAAAACATTAAAGATACTTTCTCCGTCATTATTTAGTTGCAGTGTTTTGACTTTTGGCACTCTTCATTTACTAACCTTGATTGGAAATTCTTGACTACTATATAAAACATATTTCAGTTTTGAAGATGTTAGATTCATCTTAATGTATATTTTCAAATATCATTTGTTTTTAAAATTTTAACTAACACCACCTTTGTTTCTTATAACATGCAACATGTTGATTTTTACGCATGCCGATCATTAATTTAAGTGCTAATATATTTTCTTATTGATTAGTAAAACTTATAAAAATTAGATATTTTTAAATATATATTGAGACTAACCCGAAAACATATTACATCATAGGATTTGATTTCTATAAGATAGCATTAAAATGTGGTCAAACTTAGTATGTGAATAGTGCAATATTTTCAATGTTGCATGTATTAATTAAGAATGGAGGTAGTTTTAAATTAAGAGTATTGATGACCAAAGTTGAGCATTGCAAAATGTGCAAATCATTCAACGCAGAGGAAGTATAAGGTTTCTTTACTTTCAAGGAAATAAATAACTACCATTGTTGTTGGGAGAGAGGCAGCACAGACACCTTCACGCTTAAGTGTACGCTCATCAACTCCTGATGCCACAACCTGCAAGGTACTCATTGAAATATACAGTAATTTTCATTGCTTATGGATCCTATCAGTTGTTATGGCATAAATCAATAAACCAATGAGCTTACCAGAGGGGGAACACAGGCAAAACAAGCTGTTTCTCCTGGAATCAGCAATTGTATATGACCAGACACAGCATCCTCAGAGACACCTGCATAGGGAAACTTTGATATGAACTTCCAACGTTTATAATGAAGTTATATGTCTCATTTTTAATTACCAGATCACTGTATTAGTTTTAAATGCTTTGCAGTAAAACAATAAGAAATTAATATACTTTATAAGGAGGCAATTTCAAATGCAACAGTTTATGTCACAAGTAATTATCAAAATGTGTGCCAATTCACAAGATGACCATCCCTCTTTCTTACGCAATTTCCCCCCTTAGTAGGGTGTTTATCACTTGCTAATTATTGAGCAAACCAAATGATATCAAAATTACATACTTCTGTGCAGAAAAAAGAAAGGATAACACAACTCAGACAGAATATAGCAGAAGTATAAAGCAGAGACAGCTATTAGATTTTCCTTCTAAAGATAACATTGATTAAAAAAAAGAGAGTTAAAATTGTAGAATTGTGGCTATTGTGTGGTCTAACATAGGTAATTATCCCGACCTTCCACTAATGTCTGGTCACAATCATGGTGTCAAAAAAAGGCCGCATCGTATCGTATAGCCCGTGTCGTAAAGGTTTTCAAATCTACCGAACCAATATTGCCCACATTTTAAAGGTGTAAAAAACCCGCGTTTTAGGAAAGTTCTAGATATATCTCATGGTCTAAGCCGATATTTGGCAGTACGACAATCGCATCATCCCCGTTCTCGCATCACCGTGACCGTTACCGCGATCGTGACCGAAACCGCATTTTCGAACTATGGTCACAATCATACTAAAAGAATAATCTTATCTTTTTCATCAAAATTATAACTGGAATAATCCCTATATTCCCTCCAATATCATGTTCTATTAGTCTAAGTCATTAATATACTTCTGTTCTGGCAGGAAAATTTTTAGAAGTTTCGGAAGTACTAACACTTCTAATGAAAAATGGAAGCAGTAAAACAACCCATAAGTGAACTGCCTATTGTCCACAAATCACTTTGGCCAAAAAGCTAGTTTTTATCAGTATGTTTGACCAAGAGTGTTCCTATGGATTGCCAAATGCAATTCTTAAGTCACATTATAATTTTTTTCCCTTCTTTAGTTAAACAATGCCATAAGTCATACCCATGGATAAATCCAGAATTCGAGCTGAAGAAATAGAAACTTTAAGAAATAAAAGAACCACCATTCCTGTCTTCAGATATACCATAGTCCTTAAAAAAAAAAAAAAAGCCAAAAACAGAGGCTATATTTGACTTACCAGTGTTCATGAGGTCCTAGTAAAGACAAAAGATTCAACTTCAAATTCCACAATAGATAATACATAGTTGAAAGGTGAAAACAAAACACATGATTAACGAACGCTCAGCTCCAACAAACTACAGTAATATATTCTTTTGCTTCCAAGGAATTAGTCCATAGCTTGATCCTTTTGATGTTGTCCAGTAAAAATCATTTTGATATATGATGGAGGATTAGCCATGACTTTAACTTTTAAGATACTATAGTCCTCTCTCTAAGTGATAACCAAGTTCTAAAATCAAATTTTCAGTCAAAAGGTGTTGTGTCACAGCAACAAGAAGTAAAAGGGTAATATTCAAATCTTAAACTATTCCATCAAAGAAGAAGAATGCTCTCACATCACTCAGGCACAAAGTAGTAACAATTATGGACCACGCAAGAGATGATACTCAGTCAAGTGTGACCCTTGTACCTAATAAAAAAAACTAAATAAACAAAGAGTTAACACAACTTTAGTCACACAGAATGATACAGTAAGCATAAGAATCACGTTGCTCACCAGACTCCATCCATGTCTGATTCAATTCATTGCATGCCTACAAAACAAAAGTATTTCAATTCAGATGAAGTTGAACAGTCTGCATGCAGGATCCAAAATTAAAAACCAACAGAAAAGAAAGATAAAGTGAATTTATATTGACAAATGAAACCTGATTTACGACCATCCTTGCTTCATAATTGTCGACACAACTCAAAACAAGATCGACCCCGCAGCCTTCTTTATCTGGGCGGAATGTTTTCTTTTTTAAACTAGACATGAAAGTATTGAAGCCTTCCACTGTTGTTATATTCATCGTATAACTCTGAGAACACAGAAGAAATATTAGCAAAACAATGAAACAACATAAAAAAGAAGATTGTAGCTTAATTGATATCTAGACTATCAGCTAATCTAAGGTGCACCTCCAGAACTACTATAAAAGTCGTAACTTATGACATCTTTCAACATCATTATATATATTTATAGGTGAAATGCTCATGGCTAATGATGGGATCCTCTAATGGAACTGGAAGTATATTTTAAAACTTGAAATAAGTTGAGCAGCTGTATAAAAGAGACAATGAATACTCAAAAGATGAAAACCTCAAAACATATATTTGTTATGTTTATGAAAAATACAAATTGAAATTTTTAGAAATTAGTCTATCGATGAGAGATAGCATAGGAAACAGTGGAATAATTCTCCAGAGTTGCAGCTCCTATAGAAGTCATCTTTTGAGTTCTTCATCCAATCAAAAAAAAAAAGAAGTGGGATTAGGTGGCGAGAAGGAAAAAAAAATTTGTTCACATATGGATATCATATTACAGTGGGCATTTCTACCATTAAAAACTCCCAATGGAACAAAAGCTTAACTTCTCAGAAAGCTGGCGTTTCACTCAGATTTGGACGATGACTCCATCAAAGCAGAAGGAAAAAGGTAATTTCAATTTTCACCAGCTTGGACCCAATTTAAAACACACTTGCCTCAAGTACAACATCAGGATTTATATCTGATAGAGTCTGGACAGCAGCATCAGTCTTGGTCATACCAACCTGTAAACATCATCTCATGTATGTTAATAGATCATAGAAGTTGTGTGCCTCAAAAGAAAGCTAAATAACATGATAAAAATTCAATATACACGCAATAATTACAGTACAGTAGTAAAGTTACGGCAGAGGATGTCAGTATATGGAGCCAAAACTGTGCCCACTCTATGCAATATATTATCTCTAAGAGAAATAATGCAGATATGAAATAGACCTGCTCTGGACGGAAAAAGAGCCTATTCATGTTAGCCAATTCCACTGTGTCATAATCATAAAGCAAAAGCCGACCTATGCCACATCTAGTGAGCATCTCAGCCGCAACACTTCCAACTCCACCTATACCCTGTATTGGCAATGCAAAACCATTAGAACTTTCAACATTACCTGTGATTTTTATTAGATACCGTCATTAGTAGTTTTTCATTAAGGGAGGATGAAGAAGCATTAGCGAACTTTGTTTCATTAAAAGTATGTGCATTACTAGAAAAGTGAAAATGACTTTAGCAAAGGTAGGGAGTCTTTCTCATACTCATAACAAGCTAATACCATCTGTTTGTTCGCTAGCTCGGAAAGCAAATAGCCATTACATATGAAAACATGCGCATATCTAATATATACATTATGGCATAAGAGAATAACTTTCTTCTCCGAAGATGAAAATATTATCTCAAAGTAAAATCGACAACTAAAGTGACAAGGAATGCAGAATGAAACACATACAACAACTGCAACTGAGAATTCCCGTATTCTTTCATAATTAGCCACAATGCCCATTCGCTGAAGCGCCATTAATCGACTGTAAGGATTGCTATCTATAACTTCTGCACTCATATCCTGTGCACAACCATTTTAAAATCAACGATCTACTGTCAATGGTATATTCTTAATCTAATATTGCAACTCAAATTAATAAGAAGATATCGACCTTGACTTTGGAACGTCGGGCTGGTGCTGACTCTGCAAGGCTAGCAAGATGCTCCACTCGTAGTCGCAACTATAAATTTAAACAGTCGGAAACCAAAAGGAAAGATGGTGACAAAAGGAGTTAACAACGTTATCTTTTAGCATCATATATACGATGGAGTAATAAATCCGTCAATGCCTTTTCAATCCAGAGTCTTAGAAAAAAAATTATGAAAAATAAAACTTTTCACAAGCACAAAAGCAAAGTCAATATACCATAAAAACACACGTCAAATGCACTTCTAACATCTTTCCTAGCCCCCTCTCCCAGAAAGCCAGAACCTCCAAGGAGGAGCCAAGGAGGCACAGTGGTAACTGGTAAGGTTACACTATGGTAAAAATTGGTGCGCAAGGTTGGCATCTAACAAAGCTATACTGGTACCAAAATTGATAAAGCTTACAATTTCTATACAAACACTGACTGCTTCACTCCTTCAGAGTTCAATTCGACTATTTGATCTCCAGAAAACATATTTGAAGACGAGCATAAGCAAGGCACATGCGAATCTATCCAATCCCTCACACCAAACATCTCGATCATTTCCAATATATCCAATCTCTAGAGTCTAGCCACATTATCAATTTAGACAGTTTAGAGATCAAATTAGATCATGTAGCTGCAATTGCATGTAAGATTTTAATCATTTCATAAGACATTTCAAGCACTATGGAGATTGTTACATACGATTCCATTAATATTTGCATATTATACTATAAATCTTGTCTTCAAGTAAGTTAAGCACACGCAAACAAAATCGAAATAGCATGAAAATTAAGATGACCTAAATTCAGTAAAATCTGAGTAAAGTATCATATGCAATTGAGGCCTCAATTTTTCCAAAATGCAAAATTATGTTATAATTACAATGAGCGAAAAGTTGGAATTGACAATGCATTTTCCAGAAAGCAATTGTTCACTGAGTAGATCGATTAATTCAATGATAGCTCGTTAAAAAGTAAGATTGATTTTTCAAATAGAGGAAATGTACCCGATCGATGGAATTATGAAGAGATAAATCATGAAAAGATCGTTTGACATCTTCGAGATCGTTAAGCAATTCTTTCAGCTCTGCCTCCATGATTCCGTAATTGTTCAACTCTTTGAAATTTGATAGAGAATTTTGGGTTAGTTGAGTTTATTGACTCAAGTCCAAAATATTCTAGTTGTCTTCTTTGCTTAAGCTTGTTAAAGAACCGTATCACACAAAAATGGACCATATTAGAAAAAAAATCGATTATATCATACGAAAACTTACTATATCATACAAAAACTGACTATATAAAAGGTGGTTATATCGTACAAAAAATAATTATACCAAACGAAATCTGACTATATGAAATGATAACTGATTATATCATACAGTTTTCCGGTGCACAATAAGTTATTGTGAACCCGTTCCGTTCAAGTTTTTTTTTGAAAGAGGACATATCAATGAGGAGTTCATATACGTTATATATATGGACTTATTTACAAAATAACCCCGAGTAATTTCCTTTTTCCTCAAAAATCAAGGTTGGTCTTGTTGGTTGGGGGCCCTCCTTCCACCCTTGTGACAAAAATTCGATTTTTGCTCCTTGCAAAGTGGGATCCCCAATTAATCCTTGGTTCGAGATTCAAAGGGAAACAAAGGAAGGAGAACAGAAGGGACGACTAGGTTGGTGCGAGATGTCTAGAGATAGTGTTGAGTCAAAGTAAAAAGGAATGGATTTATCACAAGAATGAAGGGTTAGGTTTGTCTAATTTATTAGACCACCTACTCTAATAATTTGTGTAATGACTAATGGCTATTAGCTTTTTTAGTCAATAATCTCTAATTCTGTTACCAAACTCTAAAGGAGAGTTTGGTTGGAAGAGGGTAAGAGAAAGGAATCAGAAAAGAGAAAAGTAAGGAAAGAAATGGAAAACCCCCCATTTAAAACACATGTTTGGTTAGAGAAGGGAACAGGTTACAAAACTTTTATCTCTTCCTTACTTCTTCCCACTTCTTCATTGTTCTCCACCAATGGATGATGCAGGCTGTTGTGGTGGTACACGAGGGGTACTGGTGGTGGTACATTGCGGTGGTGCGCTTATCTTGGTGTTTTGGTGCGTGGGTGGTGCGCTGGTGAGAAGGTGGTGCTATGTGGGTGGTGCGGGTGTGCTGGTGGTGGTGCGTTGGGTCATGGGTGCTGGTTCACTAGTGGGATGGTGGGGTCATGTTTGGACGGTGGTGGGGTGGTGGTTTTTGGGTGGTGTAGGGTTAGTGGTGGGTCATTTAGTGGTGGTGGTGGCCAAGGGTAGTGGAATTGTGGTGGACAAGGTTAGTCAATGGTAGTTGTAGTATGAAGGAAAATGGGGGAATTCAAAACCTTAAGGGAAGGTGCGGAATCAATATAGAGGGTTATGGGGTAAATCCAAAATGAAAGGTAAAGGGAAAGGAAAAAAAAAATATCAACCAAAGAGCAAGTAAGGGAAACATGAATTTTGTAACCCTTTTTCCTTTCTTGAAACCTCCCCTCCTAACGCCTCCTAAGTAATCCATACTTGAATTATTTATCCTATACCTACGCCGAAAAAAGAGGAAAGGGAATTATGGAGGGGAGAGAGTAAAAGGGCTATATTGTTGTGGTCGTTAATAGATAAATGGGTCATATAGAGGTTAATCAAGGTTTAGTCACGGAATTAGGAATTAATGACTAAAAAAGATAATGGTTGTTAGTCATTGAGGGCATAGGCGAATTTTCAAGAAATTGAGGGATATATGTTGAATTTTGGAGGGTTGGAGGGTATTTGGTATTAGGGGTTACTGAGGCAATTGAATATGCAGCCTCCTTAAAGGAGGATGGAAATTACCTTGTTATATTGGATAAATTTTGCAAAGCTTTTGACATAGAAATATATAACAATGCTATAAGATGTCTTTGTATTGAACTTATTGTTATTTGTGATGATTGTCTCTACGCATACCTCAACTTAGGGAGCTAGTTATTTCTCTGTAATTGAATAATGTAGTATGTGCAATCAAACTAAATTAGTTTAGCAAATCAATTGTTTTATTTTCATTAGTATTAGGGGTTGATAAGAATAATGTAAAAGCTTTTTGTTAGAGCAGTTTGGCTCTAGTAGAAGTGGAAGTTTAAAGAAGAGGTTATGATGAACTAAAGGCACCAAGAGTAGTTGAACCTAAAAATAAGGCGATTGCAAATCTTGAGGGTGTCCTTTTCAAAGATCATAGTGTTGTTGATACTCAGTCGTGTAAGGGTCATGATCGTATGCATTTAGGCGTAGAACTGCAAGGAGCTATGGATATTGAGAAATCGGTCCGTGGATCTCATGAAAAGGATATGGATTTTGGGGAAGAGGTTAAGAGCAATTTATCTTCGAAGAATAGTAGTGGAGGATTAATTTTAGACAAAATGGATGAGAAGCTTGACGAGGAGGATGAATCTGGAGTGTTTTAGGTCTGTTGGGCATCCTGCTTGCAGACAACACCTTGCCAAGGTCGCCTTTGTTCAACAAAAGAAGACTATCAATGCATGCACACGAAGAATTCCCAAGTAGATGCAAAAAAATTGAGAGAAAGAAAAGTGGTACAATTCTATCAACCCCATTCTATTTCAATTTTGATGGCTCGCTTGGTCGCTCCTTCACTTCAAAAACTAATATCTTGATAGAGGCTCACACAATTGCAAGTTGAGGGAAGCAGAAGTCTCTAATCTGGCTCTCATTCTGAATGAGGGTCCTCTAGATCATGTCTCAAAGGAGTCTTTTAGTCTGAAAGGAGAACACCATACCATTCTAATTCCTCAAATGACGCAAAATAGCGAGGTAAGAATATATGACTCAACTACTCAATCTCAAGGGAATATGTACAAGTGCATGAGAAACTAAATAGTTTGGATAATCAACCTAAGGAGCAAGAAGAGAAAGGAAATCTAAACAAGAAGGAAAGGAAGCTCAATTGCAAGCAGACGAAGACCATTGGAAAAGTTGGTGTCAAACCTATTTCTATTTTGAGAAGAAAACATCAGGAAAAAAATTCATCAAATGTGATAATTCTCATGTGATCGAAAAGGAAAAGTGGTGCTCTACCCCTGTTGGGTCCCCCCACCCCCATGTTAGGAAAAAAAATATATTTTTAATCTTATTTGCTCTTGTTCTAATCTCGTTATGCGTCAATGTCTTTGTCAAGTTACAAATTCCCGAAACTAGCAAACTAGCATAATATGGTCCTAAGTGTCTGTTTGTTTTACCCCCTACCAAATATAAAAGTACATCGATGAGCATAAGAGTTACTCTTATGAAGTTGTAAGTCACCTAAACAAATAATTAAAGTTACCCACAAAAAGTTAAACGGATTTTTCACCAGGTACCCCTGTGGTATTTCAAAATTCATGGGGGTACCCATATTATTTCAAAAATGCACCAGGTAACCTTACTATTTCAATAAAATGCATGAAAAGCCCTTAATGACTAACGGTGCCAAGTTTCTGTTAGTCATTAACCCTAATTAACCCCTCTAACCCTAGTTATGCCCTCTAACCCTAGTCAAGCCCTCTAACCCTAACCCCCTAACATCTAACCCCTACCCTAGACCCTAACCCTAACCTCCACAGTCCCCGCGCCTCCCCCACGAGCACCCCCACCCCCGAAGCCCCCTTCCCCCCCCCCCTGCAGCCCCCCCTCCCCCCCCTGACCCCCGCAACCCCCCGATCTGCATCATCCTCAAACTGCCTTTGGAAGCTTGATTACCTGATAAAGGTTCATCTCCAAATTAGTAAAAGATTTCGGACGATCCACTTCACACACATGTTCCGACAAGCCAATCAAGTTGTTGATCATTTATCAAAATTAGGACACATTCTACCCAAATCAGCAACTATCATCAACCCGACAACTAACAAGTAACAAGTGTCTTTTCCAACTTCTTCGTTTTGATAAATTAGGAAAATTCCTTCAGAGAAGGATATCCTAATTTCCTCCTTGTACCTTTCAAAAAAAAAAAAAAATTAAAGTTATCCTTGAACTAAAAAAAAGTAACTGTCAACTTACTCTTAAAATTCATGGAATAATAACAAGGGATGTAATAAAAAGGTTCATACAAAAGTACATCCACTCTACATTAATTATGGAAAAAATGAATTTAAAAATAAACTCGGTAAATAAACCAGAAAAGAAAGATAAAGGAAAAAAAACTAAAAAAAAGGGTTTTTCTACATAATACCCCTGTGTTTTATGAAATTCTACGTTGTGCCAGCCTTTTTGAACTTTTCACATTGTATCCCTAAACTTTCAAAAATGTCACACAAAATACCCTTACTAATAACATTTCGTACCCCCAAACCCCACTTAGACCTCGATTTCTCAAGATCATACCCCAAACCTTAGTCAACTAACAAGGCTAAAAAATCTTACCTTATACATGCATTGTAATAAAGTCCCAAAATCTACTGTTTGGTATTTCATATAAGGGTATTTTGTATGACGTTTAAAAAGTTTAGGGGTACAATGTGGAAAATTCAGAAAGGTTGGGTACAACATAGAATTTCATAAAACACAGGGGCATTATGTAAAAAAACCCAAAAAAAAATGGGAAATTCCCATTGGTAACCTTGTAGTTTTTCGGTTTTCCAATGGTAATCTTGTGGTTTTCAAATTCCCAAAAATGACCTTGTACTCTTGGTGAATTCCCAACCGTTTTTCGGTTTTCCAATGGTAATCTTGTGGTTTTCAAATTCCCAAAAATGACCTTGTACTCTTGGTGAATTCCCAACCGTGACTTTTTCTGTTATATCTAATCGCTAAATCAATAAGCGCATATCGAAATATTTCTGGGATGCAAATTGAGGGGCATCTGATCGTTTTTTGCAAATTTCGACCTCAAATTTGACCCATAAAGGGCTAAATTGACACCCAAAACCTTGACCGAACTATTTTTTTCGGCACACAAAATAATGCAAGCAAATTGAGATATTTCTGAAACGCAAATTATTCCGAAAAAATAGCCCTGTAAAGGTTTTGAGGGTCATTTTAGCCTTTTAAGGATCAAATTTGAGGTCGAAATTTGAAAAAATGATCAGATTCGCCTCAATTTGCATTCCAGAAACATCTCAATTTGCGTGCATTGATTTAACAGTTAGATTTAACGGAAAAAGTTACATTTGGGAATTCAACAAGACTACAAGTTCATTTTTTGGGAATTTGAAAACTACAGAGTTACCATTGGAAAATCGAAAAACTATAAGGTTACCAATGGGAATTTTCAAAAAAAATGTAGATGTGGGAATCATGAGAGAAGTAATCATCATCCTTCCTGAAAAAAGAAAAAGTAATCATGATCCATATTATATATAAAAAAAAAGTAATCACAATTAATGATTGAGAAACAGAAGCCATGATATTCCCTCACCAGCACACCACTGTTTCAGATGTTGTACACCCGCGCGCTGAGAAATCTCTTTGTACAGTTTGAAAATTTGTGTTCTACCCCCAACGTCCGTTAATATATTTTTTAATTAGATTTTCATTTCTAATTAAAGCACCATTTATAGGTAAATAAAATCCTCAAAAAAATTTCAATATATAAGAAAAAGAACATAGTTAGTGGGGTTATAATTGATTCGTCTCGTTATTTATAGTAGGAAAATCAAACTTTTATAATTTTTACAAATATATGTAATTAAAGATATTAACGATACAAAACGTACATAGGCAAAACGTGTATTGGAGAAATGAAAAATCTATTGGAGAACACAAGGAGTACATGACATAGCGAAGCAAAGCACATCAAAAAACAAGTAAACAACCCGCTCGAGAAAGACTAGACGAATTTGTGTTACCCAGGTAAGCATTATGAGCAAGTAATATCATCTCTCTGAACAAAACCCTTTCAAGTAAATAGGATTGACAAACAAGTGCCATCAGATCCGAACCTATTCTACAAACCCGTACGAGGTACATTTCAAAACAACCAAAAAAAAAAAAAAACAAAGAAGCAACAAACAAAATGACTCCAATGCAAAACAAAATTATCCTCCACAAAGTTGATCGTCCTCTCAGCAATTTGTGCCTTTAATCTAATGGTGAAGCAAAGATGATATAGCAGGGGAAGGTGCAACTCGCGCCTTCAAAGTAATGGTGAAGTAAAAATGATATAGCAGGGGAAGGTTGATGGCCTTACTACTGCTCGTAATCGAAGGATACAATTTCTTCTTCAACACCTATGACCTCCTCACATTCAACTTCCTTAGCCTCGTATTCCTCTTCTTCGTCACTAACTTCACCATCCCGGAGTTTTTCTCTCTCCAATTTATCTTCTTCATGGTACTTCTTCCATACATTGATCCATGAACTCCATTCTTCCTTCAACAACCTCCTCTTCTCACGATCCTGTTCACTCAATAACAGAGACACATCCTGGTCCTCTGCTTCATACTTTTTGCTGTACTTCTTCAAGTTCTTTGCGATTTCCTCCTCCTTTTCTGGAGTCAACAAGGTTGGTGGTCTGGGACGCCATATGAACTGTGACATTGAAATAAAGCATCATAAGCTTTAGAAATCAATCCAATGAGATCAGAATAAAAGACAATCACCACCACGAACCATTTTGCAACAAAAATCTTACCCCGCAACTAAAACAATCAGGATCTCATCATCAAATTCAACGTCACCATCAGTATCAACTAGACCTAATTAATATGACTGTAACTCTGCTTTCTTACAGCTTGTATTAAGGGTCCCGTGGCATATATTCAAATCAAAGGGGTATCTGGACAATACCGTTTGCATAATAGACAGCAGAATACTTCAAATTCCTACTTCCATAGAGGGAAGAGCTAGATCATATGGTTGATTTATGACCATGCCAGAATGCTATACAAGAAAGGAGGATGTAAAATGGAGAGCATGGAACAAGTAGAAAAACTTTTGGACAATGGTAAGCCATGAAGAAGCACCCTTACTAACTATGTTTCATAAATAGACTACAGGGAGTCACACAGCAGCTACACGCTCATCTAACAAGCTTAATAATTTATACTAAACTTTCTATTATAACCAACTGAGCTCCAACACGGGCTTAACCAAAATTGACAGTTAGCATCAAACATGTTTTCACAGTCTAACAACAAAGATATACACCCTGATTTTCCTGACTATTGTCTGTAAAGTTCAAAAATCTATATAAGGGGCCCCAGGCATGGTTCCACTAAATCAATACTTATCCTACCTGGAAGAAATGGTCCTTCAGTATTCTGTAGAGTGATTTCCCGTTGAAGGACCATATGTGGAATCCATTCTCCATCTCATGAACCGAAGTAACAGCAGTTGCAACATACCTAAAAACGGATTATATGAAAACAAATTAGATGGTAGGGTAGTCTCCAAAACCATGAGCAATACAACAGAATACTAAGTAATTCTAATTAGCTACAAGTCTAAAATAAAATAAAAAATATTACCTTCCAGTAGGATCCCACTCGATGTCTGTGCACATGAAATGCTCAGTTGTGGCCATAGTTTCAAGCTCATCAACATTGTAAAATTCAAGCTGCCCGTTAAAACCCTTCAACCCTGCTAATATAATATAGCGACCGCCAGGTGACCAGTAAAGAGCATTTGCTTGCTTGCTCTTGAGAGTTGTGAGCTTAGAAACTCGGCCTGTGTGGTGAGCAGTCTTCATCGAGTAAAAGCTTACATCAGGCCTTGGATTATCACCATGGATAACAGCAAATCTGTGGCCTTTGGGCTCCCATGCAAACGCGATAATTTTATCATTCTTATTTTCAAGTTCCAAGACTTCGATAGGGATGTCACGTTCCTTTATACGGAAAAGTTCAAAGCCAGTATAAGTGCTTTTCTTGGTCTTCGTATACCTATCGACTCTAACAGCAAGGTACTCTCCATTGCTTTGCCAATACATTTTGCAATCACTGACACTGAATAGATTCTTCTGCCTGATCTCAACTTTGCTAGGGATTTGATAGAGACTCACCTAAAAGAAGTAGAAACATAACAAGATGACAATCAGTAGAGCAACGAATTCACCCTAGGCAACAAGCTACAGGAAGTAGATCCCCTGAAAAACCAAAGCCAACGGAAGTAGATAAAAAAAAAGGAACTTGCCTTTGCTGGTTGGTTCCCAAGCTCTGGAACAAAAAGTGCCAATATCGGATCTGTAGGAGACCAGCAGAAGTCCATAACATTTTCCACCTTTAAAGACTTTTTGTCTATAAGGCTAAAGGTCTCTGTTTCATACACAGACACGACATTTTTCCCAATTCTAGCAAAATACTTGTCTTCTTTTCCACCAGCCCATCTACACACATACACACATCATATCAACATGAAGAACATAACTAAAGATCAGACACTTGATTGACATTGAAGTTGAGGAGCATTACTTAAAAACAGGCCAATTGACACCAGTCAAACCACCAGTTCCACCAACTGCAAACTCATCAGCACTTCCTTTAAAATCTCTCCTCACTTTTCCCGTCCTTACATCAAAGATATTGATTATAACCCTCTGTAAACATAGATATTATGTCAATGTTATCCATAATTAAAACAGTTTAAACCAATTAATATAAAAAATGCATGCATCACTTTGGTGAGAAGCAAAAACCTACATGGGTGTCTCGCGGATTGCTTGGTTCATGGGTACTGTAAGTGACTAGATAGTTCTCTCCAGGAGAGAAGTCAATGAATTTAACCTACAACAAACACCATTTGGCATCAGCGAGAACATCAATCATATGAATGGTTAAACCTCAAGTAAACACAGCTACAGGCGAAAAGCAAACCATAGGATGAGCATAACGATGTATGCGATTGAAACCAGAGGCCCCGCCCCCAGACAGCAGCACCTTGACGGTGGACTGTAGCCAGATAACTCCCCAAAGGCGACCATTGAACATAGCTTTCAGTCCAAAACTGCAGAAATTGATTTACGGTTATCCAAATAAACAAAAAAGATAACTAAAATATTCTCTAACCATAAGGTCACAAATTCCATGGTCAAGAAAAAACAGGACCGAAAGCCAATTGCTAGCAAAAGTTAACATCCAAACTGCAAGTACATGTTGACATCTCATAGTGCCCCAAGTAGAAATATAAAAGTAATACTATAAGAGATTTAAGAACATACAGGACGTTTATAAACAGGATCAGGCTTCATTTGTCTAGCATCATTCCATAAGACCTCGGTATCTTGACCGGCACGAATGACAAACTGATCTCGAGCTTTTGCATCAGTTAGCCAATGTTGTAGATTTTCCTGCAAAGGTCATATCAACATATAATTATGATTAGAAACCATATAAGTAGATGACATAAGCTGCAATTCACCTAAAACTCTAAATATAAAACTCGAATCCAATGAAATGAAACAAACAAAATCTCACGACAATCAACATTACCGTAGGAGTATAAGGCTTAGTTTCTGGTGGAGCCCACTGATCAGGAACCTTCATAAACTTATCAACTTCATCGAACAAATTGAGAGAAAATATATGCGACTTATCCAACTTATACCCATTAGTCTTCTCCTTGGCAAGCTCAGCTTCCTACCACATAAAACCCCAAATAAGAAGAAAATTATAGCTTGCCTCAAATAACAAAAAAATGGCCCTAAACAAAACTTAATACTGAAAAATATGTTCCATGAACTAACTATACAAAGATTAAATTTCACAAAATAAAGCACCTAAATTGTCGACATTACAGACGAAATGTATAATATAGATAATCAATTTCAGATATTAAGGGCCTCTAATATTAGGGGCCTGTGCGGTAAGTCGCTTCGCACGCCTCGACAATTAGCAATTACCTGAGGTGTATTATACTCAATGAAGCAAAAACCAAGGCTCTTTTCAGTAGCAGGATCAACAGGCATCCAAAAACCATCTTCTTTAATGACACCAATTTGGCTATAAATCTTGCTAATAACACTTCCTAGCTTATCAAACTTCTCTTTGGGAACTTGTGGCAGATGATCCACCACAATTATATTTCCATAACCTTGGTCGAAATCCGAGTTCTCCTCTTCTCTAAGAGCTTCATCATCACTACTCAGAAAAATAAAAATTTACTGATTATATTAATACAAGTAATATCGAATTTATGAAACTAATAATAGAGGAAATTTTACCTCACTTTTGAAAACACAAAATATTTACCTTGGGATGCCGAAATCTTCGCCGGGAGGGAGACGAATAGAGTCCAAATCGAGTTGCGTAAGATCGACGCCAACTTGAGCCGCCATTGCATCAATGTCCACCGTCATGGTGGCTGCACTGGCAGAGGAGAGAGAGATAGAGCGAGAGCGAGAGCGAGAACGAGAAAGATTCCGGAGAAAACTAAACTAGGGTTTTGGTGGTAGGAGATTGAATTTCTTTTTAGTTTTTCCTGACAGTTATATTTGTTTCTTTTAATTCGAATAATATTCTATTCGGTTTTTCACCAGATATCCCGAGTTTTCAAAAAATTCACCTGGTACCCTCCATGTTTTCAAAATTCACCAGGTACCCCTAAGTTTCAAACTAATACACGGGGTACCCTTAAATACCCTCAAAGACTAACGGCGTTAACCGTCGTTAATCATTAACCCTAATTAACCTCTAATCCTAACCCTAATTAACCTCTAACCCTAACCCTAAACCCTAAATCAAACCCTAACCCTAACCACCCCTCCCCCACCCTCCCACCACCCCCCGTAGCCTCCCTCACCCCCCCCCCCCCACCCCTACCCCTTCACCGCCGCTCGACCGTCGCAGCCTCCTCCCCGCCACCGCCGCTCCGTCGATTTTCGTTGCTCCCATACCATTCTATTTTCGTCGCTCAGATTTCCCCCACCCCGTCGATTTTCGTTGCTCCCCTACCCGTCGATTTTCGCTCCCCATATCTTCATCCACGCCGCCGTCGATCTTCGCCGCCCATAGCTTCGTCCACGCCGCCGTCGATCTTCGTTGCCCGGATCTTCGTTGCCGCCCGGATGGTGGCTCGTGTGGGATGCCCAGATCTTCGGGACTTAGGGTGGGATGTGCCGAGAAAGATGGTGGGGAGGGGTGGGGAAATCGAGGGGAGTGGGGGTGGGGACGGGTGTCGATGGGGTAGGGAAGGAGGGGTTGTCTGGGGTGGGGGGGAGGGGTGTCGACGGGTGGGGGGGAGGCTGCAGGGATGGTGGGAGTGTAGGGAGGGGTGGTTAGGGTTAGGTTTAGGGTTTAGGATTAGGGTTAAGCTAAGGGTTAGGATTAGGGTTAGCATTAGGGGGTTAATTAGGGTTTAAAACAGAAAATTAGGGTTAATGACTAACGGCGGTTAACGTCGTTAGTCATTAAGAGCATCTGAGTGTATTAGTTTGAAACTTAGTGGTACCCCGTGTATTAGTTTGAAACTTAGGAGTACCTGGTGAATTTTGAAAACATGGAGGGTACCAGGTGAATTTTTTGAAAACTCGGGGGTATCAGGTGAAAAAATCGTATTCTATTTTAACCTTTGAAATGAAAAGTGAAAATTTAACCATGAATCCAACATAACACCCTTGTTTAGTATAAGGCTGACAATCAGGTCAGGTTGGGTCGGGTTCGTGTTTGGGTTAATAATAAATTGGCTGAAAATTCCTCAACCAAAACCTAACCCATTTAGTAAAACGGTCGAAAAACTCAACCCTGACTCGACCCATTTAATAAACGGGTTACCTTTATAACCACTTTAACCCATTTAACAATGATTATCATCATATTGAAATATTTGTTTTATTAAAAAGCTAAATGAGCAAGTTCACTACTGAAAGTATATGCATGTTTAGAGTTTGTTGGAATAATTATAACCTATTTTAGCGATATTTTACTACTTTTTAACTAAAATTTTGTTTTATCAATATATTTTTTTCGATAATTTTCTATATGTTTAAGTTTATAAGGTCAAAGCATGTCATTTTCAGGTCAGAAATGTCAACCTAAACCTAACCCGTATAATTAAATGGGTTAATCATGTCAAACCCATTTACTTAAATGCGTCAAAATTCAAACCCTAACCCGCTTATTTCGGGTTAGGTTCGAGTCGAATTGTCGGGTTGGGTCAACTTTTGACAACCCTAGTTTAGTATTTCAAAATAAAATATCATAAGGTCTTATAATTATATCTTATTAAAATATATTACATAAGTAGTTACATACCGTAGGTGATCATGGGCCGGGCCGGGCCAAAGCAAAAAAATTGCCCATTGACCGGGCCGGGCCCAAATTCGGGCCAAAAAATTGTGCCCAAAGCCCGTTATTTCGGGCCGGGCCGAGCCGGGCTTTTTCGGGCCAAAACGGGCTGGCCCAAAAAATTAGACTAAACTGTCTTTTTTGGCTTGTCCAAAGCCCGCAAAAAAAAAAGGGGGGCCCGCCCCGCGGCGGCAAAAAATCGCCCAAGCCCGCCCAAAATCGGGTCGGGCTGCGGCCGGCTGAAGTTGATCGCTCTATTACATACCTATCCTTTTATGATAATAACAAGAGACTATTACAAACATAACCTCTTACTCCAATTCCTTATAAAAAGCTAAGTTATTCTTTTCATACCCAAACTTTTAAGGGTTTATTTTTCAATATATCATGCAATTACTTATCGTGTCATTACGTCAATTTTTCCTCACCGGACAAAAAGTTACGAAAATTAACAACCCGGGGCATCGCCGAGAGACACTCACTAGTTCAATTTTCAAAAGCTACTCCAAACGCTACCTCTACCCCAAAACTAATATTTATACATTTTTCAAAACACTAGTTCAAACACCAAAAGCTACATCACCAAAAACAACTTTTCACCATTGCTAGTGTTTTAATCTCATTATTTTTTGTACAATTAGGAGTAGTGCTTTATATTTTCACTATCACAAAATTATTAGGATAAGCAATCTAATTTTAATATAACATTAGACAAACTCAAGCCTACATTCTCCTAAACAAGCCTATTCCATATTATTCTAACCCAACGTTGTCCCTAAATATCTCACATCAACCTAGTCGTCCCTTCTCTTTTCCTTTCTTGTTTTCCTTCGAATCTCGAACTACCGCGGACAATTTTAGAAAATAACCCGGCAATCTTGCCAAATGGATTAAACTAGTCACTAAATGGATTAAAAGATATGATTACTTAATGGATTAAACTGGTCATCGAATAGATTAAACTACTCACCATATTAAGAAAGGTGGTCCGTTATCTTCTTAATATTGGCTTGGGCCGTTGTCTAATTTTAAATTAAAAGTAGGTGATCTCTTACAAGACCAATTGTTTCACTATAAATATGATTAATGAGAATCATTCCAATTAGGGGAGTTTCACAAATCTAGTATATTCCACTAGCCTTATATGTACACGTACATGCGGAAGCAAAACAAAAGCTTACCTTTTTTTGAAACTCGGTCAAGTGAAAGAAAAAATGTCGTTCGGTTCTTTAGTTCACTTTTAATTGATGAAGAAGTTGTCATTCTAGTTTTTTAGTCTACTTCTTTATCGAAAAAGCCCAAAAATTAGAGCAGCTTGTAATTTTTTTTTTTAGTTGGGAGTATAATTGTAAAAGGGTGGACACGAAGTCTCCCTCTTCATTTACAAGAATAATATTGGCATGGATTCAACAAAATTTACCAGGAGCTTCATTAAAAGTTTTATATTTACACGCAAAGAGATAAAGCATCGTCCTTGATACCCAAGGAAACTAAAAAGGCTAGGAAAGTGTTTAATTCAAGCAATTCATGGTGCTTAATTACCCAAAGGTCATGTCCTTTTAAGCTTAATTTTTGCACATTTCACTTATGTTCAACTCAAGTTAGCACCAATAAGTTTAGTTCAACTCAACTCCATTAAGTTCACTTATTACTTCAAAGCACATTATTATCACTCCCTCTCGTTCTTTATTGAGGCTCTTACATTTGCACATATGCCAATGCATATCTTTGACTACTACTACATGCAATTACGTTTTAGTAAAAAATTATAACAATTTGATATTAATAAAGTACTCATTGAGATATGATACCAATCAAATAAGACCCTAAATGCCTCTATTTTTTCTTTTATATGGGGAAAATTTTAGAAGATTATATGTAATTCTAAATAGGTCAAGATTATAAGTAGGAACATCAATAGGGAACAAAAGATTTATTATTATTGTTGTTCCAAATTATACTATAAAAAAGTATACTTTGAATTTTCTTTTTGCACGGTGGGTGTTCGAGAGTCACTTGCTCTCACTTGAGGGGGGTGTTGTCGTGTTGAGATATTATTTTATAATATGTAATTCTTTTATATCTCGAAATTTGTCAGAGGATATGTTCTCTTCACTTTATTTTCTCTGAACTTATTTTAATTATTCTAAAATTTTCAGATTCAAGGGGTTCACTATTCCCCCGAGTCGAGAAATTTCTTCATTGACTCCTTCTCGGTCATAAGACAAGCGTTCTAGTAATTTAGCCGAAAAACGGCAAAGTATATTTTATTGGCACCTAACTTGACTCCGGAAATGATTCCCTCGGTCAAGAAACCAACTCGGGTAAAAAGCCCCTCGGCATGATCCCCTCGGAAGCAAGGGAAAAATTTGTCATGTGGTGCACGAGCGGATGTCGACCCACAATTCGGTCAAGGAGGCCCTCGGGTGTGATCCTCTCGATCAAGGACCCCCTCGGGCGTGGCCTAGTCGGGGGTGACCCTCTCGATCAAGGAAGCCCTTGGGGACGACCCTCCTCGGTCAAGGAAGCCCTCGGGTGCGACCTTCTCGATCAAGTACCCCCTTGTGAGTGACCAACTCGGGGTAAGCCTCTCAGTCGAGGAGGCCCTCGGGGGTGACCTTCCCGTTCAGTGAGGCCCTCTCGGTATTTCTTTCTATTCGGCCAACACAAAAGGCTCATCCCTTGTTCCTGAGTGCCTTCATGGCATGCTGCTCCCCTCGGCTTGCGATGTCCCCTCGGGTCGGTATTGTTTCATCGACCTAAGGCCCCCGCAACTCGGGCTCAAGACAACCAAGTGCTCAAGGCCCCCGCAACTCGGAGATGGAACCCCTCGTCCCCGGACTCGGATCACTCGGTCTCAGTGTGATAACCAACTCGGGTTGTAAGGGATGAAGCTATTAAGGCGCGCTGGACGAGCAATCTCAGCTTCGCACGCATGGAAAGCGCTCGGCGCACTAAACCCGCGTCGAGTGTTGCGTCGCGCGCATGATAAAGCGCTCGCCGCACCGATCCCGCGTCACTCTCATTTTGTCTAAGCGGCATGCCCGACTTACCCACTCGGTATTTGGAGCATTCGGCTCGGGATTTTCCCTGTTCGGCCCTTGGAAGCCCCTCGGTCATTGCACATCATTCGGCTAGGATTTTCCCTGTTCGGCCCACTCTACCTTTTATTATGTGAATGAAGTTGTACTTTGGGTGTCAATGCCAAATACATATAAAAACATTATTATTTAGCCAATCAACAAGCATTGAAATTCGCGGTTTTCACTCCAATTACTTGGCGTGGGGCTCATTGTTTGGGCCCATTTCATAGACCGGCCCATCTATGGTGAAGTTACTAAAATACCCTTACCTCTAGGGAAGACAATTCTCCACCAACCGGAACCGACTCAAATACTCTCATTTAATGGAAGTCCTGACCTCTATAAATAAGGGGTTGTCTCATCAATCAAAAGGTATTCAATTCTCACCTACAAAAATCAAAGCATCTCTCTCTCTACATTACTCACTTTCTCTCTCTACCTCAATCTCAACCGACTTCGGCGTGAGGGGCTATCCCGGGAACACCCCGAGCCGTTTTTCATTCTATTTTGCGGGATTGTCGGAGACCTCTTCCTCGACACTTCGGACCTTCTCGGGATTTCAAGACTCTCAACACCGCACTCATCTTTGACAGTTTCTAGGTAGAAACAGTAACAACATAGAAAGCTAAAAAAAATTAAGTGAAGCTAATATTTCAAAATAAATTACACCTTTTTTTACCGTTAAGATAAACTACATAATAAATGTAAAGATAATAATAATCTATATCTTTTAACGTGGGAAAATTAATTTAGTGTAAATTACTTGTATTACGCTATTTCATATGGCTTCGAGGATCGTGATTAAGCTAATGATAAGAAACAACTTGGCGAACACTTAACATACATATAACGTACAATATGCAATATCTTTGAACTCAAATGATAGGAAAAGCATAACTCTGAAATGTAATGAAAGACTATTTGATAAGGATTAACTTAGCCTTGGCTATTAATAATCCTTATTATTATCTTGTTCTTGTTGTATTTATCTTCTCTCTTATCCTTCCTAGCTAGATGTGCATATCTTACATTTACAATTTCCTCCTAGTTATTCTCTTATAAGCTATATCTCTAAGCTTGTATATCTATACATACGTGTTGCATAATGAAGGAAAGCATACATTCATTCTAAACATTCTCTATATGATATCAGATATATTGATCCTCTAAAACCCTCTCTGCTTATCTCTTGTTCTTCTTCTTTTTCGCCTTGGTCAATCCTACGCCTTCCTATCAAATTCCCAATGGTGCTGACCCAACAAAACCCTTCACTTTTCTCAACATTAATAACACCATAAAACTCACTCCCACCAATTACCTCTCATGGAAAATGCAGGTTGAAGCCATTCTCATTGGTCATGACCTTTTTAAGTTTGTCGACGGCACCTTTCCTGCGCCTTCTCCCACCATCATTATCAAGGAGGTTGACATCCCAAATCCCGACTTCTTGTTTTGGATTAGACAAGACAAGTTGTTGTTTGGTGCTCTCGTCGGCACTCTCACCCAAAATCTCATACCCCTTGTCTCTCAAGCTAGCACCACCAAGCAAATATGGAACATTCTCGCATGGCTGTATGCCAAACCAAGTCGGGGTCATATCAAACAATTGAAGGATCAATTCAATCGAATTGAAAAAGGCAACTGCACCATCACCGATTTTATGCAAGCCATCAAGGATTGTGCATATCAACTTGCGGCATCTCAACCTAGTAGAGGTCTTCTTTATATAGAGGTGGACATCTCAACCTAGTAGAGGCCTTTTGGGTAGGACTTCGGTCCTACACCAAAGCAAAACCTTGCGGGCTATGCCCAAAGAGGACAATATCTACTAGTGGGCCTATGGGGTGTTACAAATGTCATAGGATGTAATTGGGTATTTCGGATAAAGAGGCATCCCACAACAAACCAAATTACCAAATACAAAGCTCGTCTGGTTGCACAAGGCTTTCACCAACGTCTAGGTATTGATTACACCGAGACCTTTAGTCCCGTGGTTAAGCCTGCTACTGTTCGACTCATTTTATCTCTCTGTCGCCATTGCATCAACTTGATACTAATAATGTTTTTTTTGTAGGGCACTCTCACTGATGAAGTATATACATCACAACCTCCGGGATATGCTGATGCTAAGTATCCTAACTATGTATGCAAATTAGAAAAAGCATTATAAGGTCTAAAACAAGCCCCTCGGGCCTGGTACCACAAGCTTCACAAATTCTTGATTGGCTCGGGTTTTCTGAACTGCATTGCAGACTCTTCATTATTCACGTTACACTCAAATGGCTCAATTATCTATTTATTGGTGTATGTTGATGATATTATTGTTACTAGCAATAATCCATCATGCATGTCTTGAATTATTCATCACAAAATTGGTTGCTCGTTTCTCGCTCAAGGATTTGGGTGCTGTATCCTATTTTCTTGGTGTAGAGGTTCTTCCTCACTCTCATGGCTTATGTTTAAGTCAAAAGAAGTATAATTCTGATATTTTGTGCAGGGCCAATATGGAAGATGCCAAACCCGTTGCCACTCCGCAAGCCACTCATCCTCCTTTCACGCACACTCTTCCTGATCTAACCGAGTATCGAGCTCTCATTGGCAGCTTACAATACCTTGGTTTAACTCGTCCAGATGTGGCATTTACGGTGAATAAGTTAGCCCAATACATGCAACGCCCAATTACTGACCTTAGGCAAGCTCTACGATGTCTTCTTATACTTGAGTGGCACGCTCACATTGGGTTTGGTCCTTCACAAGGACTCTCCTCTTACCATTCATGCATTCTTTGATGCGGATTGGGCTCGTGACAGAGTTGATTACGAATCCACCTCGGCTTACATCGTATAACTTGGAAAAAATCCTATTTCTTGGTCATCTAAAAAGCAACGCACAAGGGCAAGATCTTCGACGGAAGTCGAGTATCGGACTGTCGCTAGTGCCACTGCCGAAGTACTATGGCTTCAAATTATGTTCAAGCAACTCGGCTTAGCATCCCCTGCTGCCCCCGTTATTTATAGTGATAATGCAGGTGCTACATACGTCAGTGCGAATCCGATTTTTCATTCAAAAATGAAGCATCTAGCCTTGGACTATCACTTTGTGCGAGAACATGTCCAAGCTAGTAAGCTGCGGGTTTCGTATATATCAACAAATGACCAGCTTGCAGATGTTCTTACAAAGCCCTTGCCACGCACACCATTTGTCTCTTTGACTCGCAAAATTGGGATCTCAACTTGGCCCCCCATTTTGAGGGGGGATGATAAGAGGATTGACTTAATCTTGGCTGTTAATCCTTATCATTATCTTATTACTGTTGTATTTATCTTCTCTATTATCCTTCCTAGCTAGTTGTGCATATCTTACTGTTCCAACTTCCTCCTAGTTATTCTCCTCTAATGTATATCTCTAGGCTTATATCTCTATATACACGTGTAACATAATGAAGGAAAGCATACATTCATTCTAAACATTCTCTATAATATTCCTTCGTGCCCAGGGAAACTAGAAAAGTCTAGGAAATTGCCTAATATAAGTTGTTCACACAAAGGGCTTGTTCTAGGATCCCCAAATCCCCACACTTGCAAGGGACTTCAACTAACATTATTAGAAAACAAAAAATGGTTTGTTCAATTCACCTTATCTTCACTAATTTTCAAAAAAAAAAAGTAAGAAAAAAAGAAAATTTTAGTAAATATAAGAAAAATTCACAAAAATAAAGAAACATTCAGAAAATATAAGAAAAGTCAGTGAAAATAATAAAGTCGAGAAAAAGTAGAGAGTAGTTTTGACAAGGTTAAAAGAAAAATTCTAAAACAAACAAGAAAAGTTCTAAAAATCAGGAAAAGTTTCCCGAGGACGACTTAAGACGCTACTCGGATGCCGAGTATGTCCAATTGTCGATACTTAGCCGTTTTTCGGCTAAGTTAGTAAGACACTCCTCTTATGACCGAGGAGGTGCCAATGAAGAAGTTTCTCGACTCGGGGGGGCTAGTGATCCCCTTGTTTCCCGAGGACGACTCACGACGCTACTCGGATGCCGATAGCCGTATTTCGGCTAAGTTAGTAGGACGCTCCTCTTATGACCGATGAGGTGCCAATGAAGAAGTTTCTCGACTCGGGGGGGCTAGTGAGCCCCATGTTCCCCGAGGAGGTCTCATGACGCTACTCGGATGCCGAGTAGGTGCCAATAAACTATACTTAGCCGTTTTTCGGCTATGTTAGTAGGACGCTTCTCTTATGACCGAGAAGGTGCTAATGAAGAAGTTTCTCGACTCGGGGGGGCTAGTGAGCCCCATGTTCCCCGAGGAGGTCTCACAACGCTACTCGGATGCCGAGTAGGTGCCAATAAACTATACTTAGCCGTTTTTCGGCTAAGTTAGTAGGACGCTTCTCTTATGACCGAGAAGGTGCCTATGAAGAAGTTTCTCGACTCGGGAGGGCTAATGAGCCTCATGTTTCCCGAAGAGGCCTCATGACGCTAATCGAATGTCGAGTAGGTCCAATTGCCGATACTTATTTGTTTTTCGGCCAAGTTAGTAGGACGCTCCTCTTATGACCGAGGAGGTGCCAATGAAGAAGTTTCTCGACTCGGGGGGCTAGTAATCCCCATGTTTCCCGAGGAGGTCTCATGACACTATTCGGATGCCGAGTAGGTCTTATTCCGATACTTAGCCGTTTTTCGGCTAAGTTAATAGGACGCTCTTCTTATGACCGAGGAGGTGCCAATGAATTAGTTTCTCGACTCGGGGGGTGGGCTAGTAAGCCCCATGTTTCCCGAGCAGGGTCTCACGACGCTACTCGGATACCGAGTAACCACAAATGATACTTAGCCATTTTTTCACTAAGTCGGTCGGGGCACTCCTCCATGACCGAGGGGATGCCATTGGAGAAGTTCTTGACTCGGGGGCTGACGAACACCATCAGACCTTCATCGAGTGTATTTATTGGACCAGATGATGGGTTTAAGGAATTAGCCCCAAAGTCGGATGAACGGATAGGGCAACCTCATTCCTTCCCGAAGCGGTCGTCCAGCGAGAACCTTAGAGAGACTCCTAGTCTGGATACCATGTCGGTCCCGGGAGGGAAGGAGGATTTCGAGATTGCGTCTTGCTTCTAGGTGCCCTGATATGCGGGAGTCCCAAATGTTATGTTTTTCGAGGCCGAGCTAGGTGAGCCTCATAGGGGAACTGAGATAAAATTCCCGAGTTGGGGAGATACTCAATCCCCGAGTTGGGGGAAGCCCCAAATTTCCCTAGTGGTGGACACAACGCTGTCCATTTGATCTTGCTAGGTGACTGAATTAGACCGACTCGATTCTCCGAGTTGGCCCTCAAGTCTCCCGAGTTGGGGGAAAGGGAGCCCCATATTTCCCGAGGGGTATACATGTGTGGCTACTGAGCCAAGCTAGGCAACGGATTGGCTAGGAGGGGGACCGAGTTGTTTTTCCCAAGTCGGTCTTCTTGCTTTCTCGAGCTGGGAAGAGTGAGTTCCCGAGTTCCCAAGATTTATGAATGTGGGGGTTCAGAGAGCTAATGAGCCACCTATAATCCCGAGTTGGGTGTATGGAGAATACTTAGCCGAATTTTGCTAAATGACGAGCTCCCTGGTAAGGCCGAGAGGATCATGCACCAACTCGGGGGGCTAATGAGCCACCTATAACCCTGAGTTGGGTGTATGGAGAATACTTAGCTAATTTTTGCTAAGTGACGAGCTCCCTGGCAAGGCCGAGAGGGTTACATACTCTCCTGACTCGTGGGGCTAATGAGCTGTCTAATCCCCCGAGCTAGATATGTAGGATGTACTTAGCTATATTAGCTAAGTGTTGAGCCTTCTGGTGAGGCCAAAAGGGTAACTGTCTTCCAGAGATGTGCTCGACTCGGGGTGGCTAATGAGCCCCGTGCTTCCCGAGGAGGTGCCTTTGGAGAAGTTTCTCGACTCGGGAGGTACCTGTTGAGGGCCCGAGTTGCATGTTCCTTCTTTGTGCTTGTTGGATCCGAGAGGGGTCCTTTCACACTTTCTTCGAGGGTTTGTGATGCGCAAGTACTATCCGCGAGATCCTTCTCCCTCACTTGCTTCATGACGGTTGAGAACTTGACATGTGTCCTATTCCATCTTACACCGAGTTGTTGCTGTGGAATATCTTCTCCGTCCTTTTCTTCCCGAGCTTTCTCCATTATACTTTGAGTGGAGTTAATTGAGCTTGAATATAAGGCCCTTAGTTGAGCTGCGATATGTCGGCTAGGAGCTCTTGAATACTTCGTTGAATGTTCTACTTGAGTTGATTGACCATCCTCTATGGGTTAGTCATCGTGACTAACTGAGGTGGATTTAGAGGAAATTAATTCCAGAGGTTGAGGCTAATCTGCTAAACCCGAGAGGTAGATCCCTCATCTCGCTAATGAGTTGGTTCCACACTAGGTGTGGTATGCCGACAGGATGGGAGCTCTTCGGCCTAGGTGAGAAGCTCTTGTCTTTCTTCAGTTGGGTGCCATGTTGCTCTCGGTATGTGACTTTGAGATGTAGCATCCCCACAGACGGCGCCAAACTGTTTCTGCCTAGAAACTGTCAAAGATGAGTGTAGTGTTGAGAGTCTTGAAATCCCGAGAAGGTCTGAAGTGTCGAGGAAGAGGTCTCCGAAAATCCTGCAAAATACAATGAAAAACTAGCCCGGGGTGTTCGGGGATAGCCCCTCCGACGCTCAAGTCAGTTGAGATTGAGGTAGAGAGAGAAAGTGAGTAAATGTAGAGAGAGATGCTCTGATTTTTGTAGGTGAGAATTGAATACCTTTTGATGGATGAGACAACCCCTATTTATAGAGGCTGGGACTTCCATTAAATGAGGGTATTTGAGCCAGTTCCAGTTGGTGGAGAATTGTCTTCCCTAGAGGTAAGGGTATTTTAATAACTTCACCATAGATGGACCGGTCTATGAAATGGGCCCAAACAGCTACCAAAACATCTTGTTTAAGCATGATTATGTCACATTCTATGTTGTTATATAATTCGTGTATAGAATTAGCAATGTGAAAGTAAATTAACATTAACTTCGAAAAAAGCAAATTAACATTAAAAACCTTACTTCTTCAAATATAATACATTAAGCTTCAAATGAATATAAACAATTATATTTCACCGGTATATAAGAAAAAACATAGTAATATGGGATACCAAAGCATACTTCCTTCATTGTTTTTATTAATCACAACATTTTCTTTTATGGAAGTTTACTTTTAATCACTACATATTCAATTTTTGTTACTTTTACTTCTTATATATCTTCTAATTGTTCACATGGCATTGGTCATAGGGGATATGAATTCGTTCTCTCTTACATGTCCGTGCATTTTTTGTTGCCCTAGTTAATATGTGTGTCTAAGGCATATGTAGTAATAAATCAATAACCACACAAAGTATGTCTTGATAAGGCTATATATTATACATGTTTTAGCCCGTTATATTACATTTTGGTATAAGTTTTGAGACTTATAATAGGTTTTTCCCCCCTCATATTTTAACGTTTTAAGAGTTAAGTTACTTGAGTAATAAAATTGTTTTAAAATATGAAAAATGTACTTAATAAATTACTTGCTTGATTCTACTACTACTTATACTTGCTAATTTAGTTATTTAATATTTATAATAGTGGTTTTAATTACTATGCAAATAATTTATTTTGGAGCCAAAGTGTTTATTACTTCATTAAATTATTTGGAAGAGTGACGGAGGAAAACTTTGGGTTTCTATACTCTAAGTGATACAACAATTGTTAGAAAGGTTGTTGGGCCAAGAAGCAACAAAAGACAGCAGCAATTTAAAAAGAGGGGTTGAGGAACAGAACAAGGGAAAAGAGGATATATAAAACCCTTGGTACAAACAACAGAAGGAGGCCTCAAGAGCCACGCAGACGAACAATACAGGGTGAGCACGAGAGAGGGGAACGGCAGACCAAGAAGACAGTGGTCGCCCGATTCATCTATACGAAGTTTTCTTTCTCTACTCTTGATTTATGCTATTAGATACTAGTTTTATTATGTCAATTATGAGATTTTCATTTTTAATTAGTTGTTTAATTTCAGATTCAATGACTAGCTAAATTTCTGTGTTCTAGGCTTAGATGTAGTCTTTTAATTTTCTATCAATGGATTGAATTATTTTTGGGTTAGTTTAATTTAAATTGCAATTTGTTACGATATTTTAGGCAAATATTATTAGAAGATATCATTTGCATATATTGTATCTTTATCTTTTAGGTAACTTTGTTATCTTTAGAGGTTTTCCTCAATAATGAGGATTGTATCACTGCCAATATAACGTGAGAAGTGGAATAGCAAGACACAAGATTTGGCCTTTGCCTCAAATCAGTTTGTCATGGTATCACAGCAGGTTATCAATACAACCTAAACTAACCCAAAAAAAAAAAAAAAAAAAAAAAGGCTGGCGATGATCCAACTCCTCCACCTTCCGCTAAAATCGAACCAACTTCTCCTTTCTTCCTTGGACCACAAGATCGTCCCGGTGACTTTATAACTCCGACCCGTCTCAGTCATGATAACTATGCAGATTGGGCGTCGGATATTCAACTTGCATTGGTTGCTCGCCGCAAGTACGGTTTTGTAGACGGTACTATCACGAGCCGGTTCCGCCATGTACCGAATCTAACTGGCATACCATCAACGCTATGCTTGTTTCTTGGATCACCAACACCATCACCCCCGAAGTAAAAAGTACTCTCACTAAATATCGTGATCCTAAGCGTTTATGGGATCATCTTCACCAACGTTTTTCTTTAGTTAATGGCCCTAGAATTCAACAGATTAAATCATCTATTCGCGTTGTGAACAAACTAAAACCATGTCTATATCCACCTATTTTGGGAAGTTAAATGCTTTGTGGGAAGAGCTTTCTCTTCTTGAACCCCTTATTACATGTACGTGCTTGTTCTAAATGTGATGCCTTTACTCTTCACTCACAACGTCGCGAAACCTCCAAACTGCATGAATTTTTAATGGGGTTGTATTCAGATTTTTATGGTCAATTGCGTACCAACATATTGTCCTCCGATCCTTTGCCCTCTCTTGACCGAGCCTACCATCTTGCTGTTCAAGATGAAAGGGTTCGTCTCTCACAGATCACGCCTCTTGACAAGGCTCCGAAAGTGCTCGGTTTTTCGGTTCGTGCCACTGCCACTGCTGGGCGTGGTGCGTCCTCTAGGCCTGTATGTACTAAGTGTCACAAAATTGGCCATGATGCTGCTTCTTGTTGGGCACATTTGACTTGTACTCACTGCAAAAAAAATGGACATGGGGTTACTCATTGTTATGAGATTCACGGGTATCCTGAGAAAAATAAAGGGAGTGGTCGTGGTCGTGTTCCGGCTCGTGCTAATCTTTGCTGGCCCGAGCCTTGATGTTTCGCCTTCCGATCCGGCAAGCAGCTCTTCTTTTAATCTTTTCACACCCGAGCAATGGAAGGCCTTAGCGGGTCTTATTGGTAACACGCCTGTTCCTTCAAACCGGTTGAATGGTGAGTTTAATAATCAATTATGGATCATTGATACAGGTGCCACCCATCATGTTACGGGAGAAAAATCATGGTTGTTTGATATACATGAGTTTAATTGTCCCGTTGGCCTTCCCAATGGCGATACTGTAATTTCCACCATGTCCGGCTCGGTTTGTTTATCATCTAAAATTACTCTTAAGAACGTTCTTTATGTTCCTAATTTGAGTTGCAATTTACTTTCTGTTCCACAGCTTAGCGATGATTTGCATTGTATTGTCCAATTTAACTCCTCTATGTGTGCTATTCGGGGACCCCATGAAGGAGGCGATTGGAACGAGGAATAGGAAGGATGGACTATATTACTTTACGAGCAATGATTCTATTCAACATGTCTCTGTCTCCTCTCGCTTCATCTCTTATGGCTTTGTGGCATCAACGCATGGGTCATCCTTCTGAGAAAGTCGTAAAGTTACTTCCTCCTTTATGTAATCATAAGGGTAGTTTACATCCAAATTGTGAGATTTGTTTTCGTTCTAAACATTCTAGACATAAATTTCCCACTAGTAACACTAGGGCTTCTAGAATTTTTGAAAAAATTCATTGTGATTTATGGGGCCCTTATAGGCATGTTTCATCTTCTGGTGCCCGTTACTTCTTAACTATTGTGGATGATTATTCTAGAGCTGTGTGGACCTATTTATTGGCTGATAAATTGGAAGTTTTTTCTATGTTTATGTCCTTTGTGGCTATGGTTCAACGTCAATTCTCTCAAACTATCAATGTCGTTCAAAGTGATAATGGCATTGAATTTCTTTGCTTGCTTGATTACTTTTTCTTTGCTACGGCATTCTTTTTCAAACTTCATGTGTGGGTACTCCTGAACAAAATGGGAGGGTAGAACGAAAACATCAACACATTCTAAATGTTGCCCGTGCCTTAAGATTTCAAGCTCATTTACCTATTTATTTTTGGGGGAATGTGTTCTTTGCCATGACTCATCTAATCAATATAACTCCTTCTTTGTTACTTCAAGGCAAATCTCCCTTTGAATGCTTGTTTGGTCGTCTACCCTCTTATGATGCTATCCAGTGTCTTTGGATGTCTCTCTTTTGCTCACAACCAAAAAAACCAAAGGTGATAAGTTTGCTAGTCGTAGTCGTAAATGTGTGTTTCTAGGATATCCTTTTGGGAAAAAGGGTTGGAAATTATATGATCTTGATACCAAAGAATTCTTCATTTCCAGAGATGTTAAATTTTTGAAGAAACATTTCCCTTTCTTAGTCCCGACGATGTCAATATTGTCTTCGGAAATCATGTTCCCGATCCTCCCTATATTCATTATGACTTTGATGAATTTGTTGATACCTCCACTCCTCCAAATGATCCGGCCCCTTCTCCCACTCCACACTTCTCTCCTGCGGTCTCATCTCCGGTCCACGGCCCCGGCTCCTCAAACTCGGCTCACCGGCCCAACATCCTCTTTAGCTCCTCAAAAAGCCATTCCTGGCCCCGGATCCGTGTACTTTGGATGTTGGCCCCCTTCTCGCTTTGCCCCTTCACCAAATTCCTTGGGCCTTTCTTCCTCTTCTTCAGCCCAGGCGTCCTTCATTGGACTCCTCTTCTCAACCTCGACCCCGGATATTTCGGTTTCATCCTCTTCTCATAATCCGGCCTTGGGCCGAGGCTTGCGTACAAAAATCCCGTCCACCAAATTACGTGACTATGTGACTAATAGTGTTATTGCTCCAAGTACAAGTTCATCCTCTCCTTCTTCCGGTTCCTCTCACTCTTCAGGTACTCCTTATCCATTGGCTCACTACATAAATTGTGACAATTACTCTGTCAATTATCGGAAGTTTCTTGCAGCTCTTATTTCTAAACAGGAACCACGTTCTTTTAAAGAGGCCATGAAAGATGAAGGGTGGAGGGCCTCCATGCAAAAAGAAATTCAGGCTCTCGAGGATAATGACACTTGGACACTTCAACCCCTTCCTCCAGGCAAACATGCTTTGGGTAGTCAATGGGTTTACCGCATCAAATATCATTCTGATGGGCGCATTGAACGCCTTAAATCTCGTTTGGTTGTTTTTGGCAATCATCAGCAGGCTGGGATTGACTACAATGAAACTTTTGCTCCAGTTGCCAAAATGACCACTGTCCGTGCCTTTCTCGCTATTGCAGCTTCTAAAAATTGGGAACTCCATCAGATGGATGTTCACAATGCTTTCTTACATGGTGATCTTGATGAGGAGGTTTACATGAAACTTCCTCCTGGTTTTGCTTGTACAGATCCTAATCTTGTTTGCCGATTACGCAAATCATTGTATGGGTTAAAACAGGCTCCTAGGTGTTGGTTTGCCAAGTTGGTTACAGCTTTAAAGGGGTATGGTTTCTTACAATCTTACTCTGATTATTCTTTATTCACTTTCACCAAAGGCACTATTCAGCTCAATGTGTTGGTTTATGTTGATGATCTCATCATATCTGGGAATGATTCCGCTGCTCTTTCTTTGTTCAAAGCTTATCTCAGTGATTGCTTCAAGATGAAGGATTTAGGTCCTCTTAAATATTTTTTGGGTATCGAGGTTGCTCGTAGTCCTTCAGGGTTGTTTCTGTGTCAACGCAAATATACTCTTGACATCATTTCTGAAGTTGGCTTGTTGGGAGCAAAGCCGTGTGGCTTTCCCATGGAACAAAACCATCGTCTCAGTCACGACATGAGTGACCTGTTTAATGATCCTGAGAGGTATCGACGCCTAGTTGGGAGGCTTATTTATCTTGCTGTTACTCGTCCCGATCTTGCCTACTCTGTTCATATTCTATCTCAGTTTCTCCAGGCTCCCCGTACGGCTCACTGGGAAGCAGCCCTCCGCGTTGTTCGTTACTTGAAAGGCACCCCGGGTCATGGTGTCTTACTTCGTGCTGATAGTGATCTCACTCTTCAGGGTTGGTGTGATTCAGATTGGGCTGCATGTCCCATTACCCGACGCTCCTTGTCTGGTTGGCTTGTCTTCTTGGGTCATTCTCCTATTTCTTGGAAGACCAAGAAGCAACATACTGTCTCTTTGTCTTCGGCCGAGGCTGAATATCGGTCGATGACCGCTATTACTTGTGAGCTTAAATGGCTAAAGGGGTTACTCTTGAGTCTTGGTGTTCATCATCCGAAAGCCATTCCTCTCTTTTGTGATAGTCAGTCAGCTCTTCATATCGCCAATAACCCCGTGTTTCATGAACGCACAAAGCACATTGAAGTTGACTGTCATTTTGTGCGTGATGCTATCAAGGACGGTTTGATTGCTCCTTCTTATGTTCCTACCACTTCCCAGTTAGCAGATATCTTCACTAAAGCTCTTGGCAAGTCCCAGTTTGATCTTCTCGTGTCCAAGTTGGGCATCTTTGCTCCTCATGCTCCAACTTGAGGGGGGGTGTTACGATATTTTAGGCAAATATTATTAGAAGATATCATTTGCATATATTGTATCTTTATCTTTTAGGTAACTTTGTTATCTTTAGAGGTTTTCCTCAATAATGAGGATTGTATCACTGCCAATATAACGTGAGAAGTGGAATAGCAAGACACAAGATTTGGCCTTTGCCTCAAATCAGTTTGTCACAATTTGATAATCTTGAGTTCAATTGCTTACTTTTGATAAGGGCCCTATCAATTGTATGTTTAAGGTATTGGATTATTAGCGAAAGTGAAAGTTCAATATTAGTTCATGTGATTATTAAACGCTAAGTAGTATAATTTTAGGAATAGTTATACTCTTAGGGTGGTCTTTTATATGAATTCTTATTCTTAATGAGTTTGTTCTAAATTTTATGACCACATAAGTAGGCATAAGATTAGTATTCAAATATATGTTTTTCGCCTTGGAAGAGGGGATAATATACATTAGGAATTCGACCATTGCGATCTAATTATTTTACCCTGCAATTAGTTTAATTTCATTGTAGAAGTTAATTGGCGAAATCTAAGTCCTAGAATTATTTCTCATATTTGATTCTTACCTATTGTTTGACGTTTAGTAGTTCATATTAATTTTGTTTAGTTATTATCACTATTCACAGTACCCGAATCGTCTAAATAATATTAGATTCTCTTAATTTGGTAGTTGATCATACCTCCTTGTGGGAAACGATACCTTGCTCACCTATACTATTATACTTGACCCGTACACTTGCGGAAATTGTAGGTATATTTTAGGCCGACCATGTCTCAACACACACATATATATACACGCACACATGAACAACTAATAAGTGTTATAAAAAACATTTTTATTTCATGAGAACGTACATACCCTTTCCAAACAAACTTACTTTCATTTTATGGGGGGTGGGAGAGGGGCCGGTGGAACAAAGAAACTTACTTTAAATAAGTTGTTACGAGCAATTCTCAAACAAATAACATGAGCAAAAAATAGTTGAGTAAAACAATCCTTATTTCAAAGTCATATATGCTCATTTGCAAAAAGTATATGATTTTTTTGAAATATATGTTTATTTTTTAATGACTAATAATGAGCAGATGAACGAAACATAATTGCTCGTTTATAAATAATTACCGAAGATGATATGCATATGTCATTTGTAGTATTTTTTCAACGTTATTGTAGTATTTTCTTAGAGTTTATTATATCGTATGGAGTATAAATTTTACAAAGTATGAATGACTTGTTTCAATAAATATTGGCTAATTATTATCATCACGATGTAATTATTGTTACTCGATTTTTTCATACTACTAATACTAAATATATTACTTACTATAGAGCAAGTGGTCGGCCTAAAATATACCTAAATTTCCGCAAGTGTACGGGTCAAGTATAATAGTATAGGTGAGCAAGGTATCGTTTCCCACAAGGAGGTGTATAATCAACTACCAAAGTAAGAGACAACTATTACTATTTAGACAATATGGGTTTAATGAAATGGTGATAAACTAGAACTCAAACTAACTAGTAAACTACTAAGAAACAATGACAGAAAAAATATGAAGTGTAACGAGAAATGAGAAGTAGTTCTAGGACAAGGGTTTCGCCATCTAAATTCTTCAATGGAGTTGAATTGATCGTCGGTTAAAAATATTTAGTTGCAATGGTCTGAATTTCCTAATATATATTATCCCCTCTTCCAAGGTGGAAAATCTATACTTATGCTAATCTTATGTTACTTCCGTCAACATAACAATTAGAACAAATTCATTAAGAGCATTAAATTCATTTAAAAGACCACCCCAAGAGTACAACTATTCCTAAAATTATACCACTTGAAGTTTGATAACCCCACAGACTAGTACTGAACTTTCATTTCCACTATTAATGCAACACCTCACACATACAATCAATTGGTCAAATTAAAAGTATGAAATCAATCCAAGATTATCAAATTGCATAAATATAATATAACCAACATAATAATTCAATCCATCAACATAAATCTAAGGACTACATCCCCATCCTAGAACATGAATTCTTAGCCAGACATCAAATTAATGAAAAATCCAATTGAATGATAATGAAGAATTAAAATCTAACATTGTGATTAAACAAAATCAACAATTGAATAATTAAAAGTTAAAGAAGTAGAAGAACTCCAATCAGATGAACTTTTGACTTCCGTCAATAACCCTCCGCAGCAGTGCGTCTTCTGATTGAGTCTGCCGCCTCCGCTCGCTAACTTCTTCTGTCTTCCTTTTATACCTCTCTGTTGTGCGTGCTCAAGGGCTTTGCTCCCAGTATCCCTCAGATTGATTAGATTTTCTCCTTTTTTAAGAAAAATAGGATATCCATCCTTGTAGATTAGTATTTTGGATTTTACTTCCTTCAATCCTCTTGTTCTTTGCCGTGTGATAGAGTTAGCCTAGGTGTCTTCCCCTCTTTTCTTTCTTCCTCTTTGTCTCTTTTTCTTATGTGAAAATAGTGTGGCTTTTCTTGGGCTTCTTTCTAATAATTTTGTTGCTTGTTGCTTCCTTGGGCTTTAGTGGAAGGAGTTCATCTTCCTTTCTTTTTTCCTTTGATAATTTTACCTACAAACATATCAATAGAGTAATAAACAAATGGGCTCTAACGAGAAGGTATTCGCGTAGGGCTGTTCAGAGTGCGGTCTGGACCGCACCAAACCGCAACCCAAACCGTTTTTTCGCGGTTTGGGTTGGTTTGCGGTTTCAAAATTGCGGTTTGGGTTATGAATTCAAGCAAACCGCGGTTTGCGGTTTGGGTTGGGTTTTAATTTTTGTAAACCGAAACCGTACCGCAAACCGCAATTTTATATGATTTTTAAAAAACATATATTTTTATCTAATTTAATTTTTTTAAAATACACTTCACAAGGTGGCATACACTACAACTGAAAAAAGAAGTTTGAGGTAAAGAACTTGGACAATTTTGATAAATTATTATTTATGTTTAATTATGAAGTCAACTTCATATTATTTAGACTCTTTATATTTATTAAGAAATTTCTTTTTTATTCTTAGATTACAAAATTAATGTCGTGGAGGGAAAAATGGTTAAACCGCACCAAACCGTTTTGCGCGGTTTGGTTTGGGTTGGTTTGAGCAAAAGTGCAGTGCGGTTTGGGTTGGGAAAATGTCAAACCGTATATTTGCGGTTTGGGTTGGGTTACATCTCAAACCACACCAACCCAAACCGCGAACACCCCTAATTCGCATAGTAAACACAAACCACTATTATAAATAATAAATAAAGTCAAATTAGCATATAAAACATTATAAGTATTGTGGTAGTAGAATCAAGCAAATAGTTTATCAAGCACATCTTATTCATCTTTTCATCAATTTTATTACTTACGTAACTTAACTCATAAGAACGTTAAAATATGAGAAGAAAACTATTATAAGTCTCATAACTTATACCAAAAAGTACTATAACGGGCAAAAGTCATGTATAAAATAAAGACTTATCAACTCCTCCACACTTAAGATTTGCTAGTCCTCGAGCAAAACATAATAAAAACATTAAGAAACCTCAGGACTAATGACATTATACCACCTCAAACTTAGTACGACAAAACTTAACTAATGAGAATTTAACGATGGACTAAAACATTTTTTTCTTAAAAAATATAGATAATACTACAATAATAAAGAACAAGAAAATCATTTTTTTTAAAGTTAGATTAGCAAGCCATGAACGCAGTAGACTAAGTGTACTCTAACAACTTGTAAGAATTCTACGTGTTTAAGTGCAAGTGTAAAGTATGGGTACCATGGTCGGAGGATTATCGTCTTTCAGTTGAAGGTTACTTTCCAGCAAAAGCATTGGATCGTTCCATTCTATCCACCCAATGGTCTCAAGATAGTACTTAAACTTATTACAAATTCTGCTTGAGGTAATACATACACATTTGAACTTTGAACTAGATAATATTATAAACTTGTTTTTGGATTTCTTTTCCACTTCTTTTTCTTTTCTCTTTTTTTTTTCTATTTTTTATTTTTCCAACTATTTTTGCTTTTTTTTTTTTTTCAATATAGAACGGAATAACGAATACATAAATTCTGAAGAAACATTCAAAGGGGTAAGCAAACCTACTAGGTACGCCTCCTCGACCTATGCCCCTAAGATAACTAACATACAATGTTTTCAAGTACTTCTCAAGAAATTAAAAGTGTTTGAATGGTCACCATGGAAAGCATTACCCATTAGGTAAATTAAAAAAAATATCGAGTCCGACCAAGTTCCCCACGACTTAATAATGTGATTCTAGCCTTCTTACAAGCGTAGATACAAATTTGCCTTTTAGAGCCAATTAGTAAAACTAAAGTCAAACTCGAGCATTCATGACTTTAAAAATCATTTTCGAAACCGAAATTCAATGGAAACATTTTTTTTCTTTTTTTTTTTTCATAAAATAAGTTAGGTTAGAATCCATGTTGAAATTTCTCAAATAACAAGTCGTCTTTCAAGGAAATATGAGGTGGCCGGTAGTTTAAAAATGTTACTTTGACACATAATGACCACATGAACCAGCAGCATACAACACACAAAAGCGAAATGCAATGAACTTGGTGCAACTAAACAACTGGAATCTGCAAAAATTTCAGCAGCATTTCCCCTAAAAATGGCCATATCCCAAATTTCAAAGTCAGATTTTTTTTGACATGTTGTTTTCACATATATAGATATAGATATAGGTATCCCAGCAAACAACAACATTCTCGGTCCATTTTCACCATTAATCCATTAAGATCAAACCTCTCCCCCACACTTATCCAACATTGTCCTCAATGTTTCATCAAACCAGATTCACGGGAAGGGGAAATAGAATCAAAATACTAAAAGATGGAAATACATAAACTTGGTGTATGATGCAGGAAGTTCCTGTGCAGCAGCAAACAGTAGCAGCAGCAACAGAGTGGGAGCATCTGGTTCACAGTCTGAATAAAATACGGAATGGCTGTCGAAGATGTGGCCTGTGGTGTGGCACCAAATGAGTGAGTGAAGCGGTGACCGTATTCCGGTTGAGTTTTTGTAATGTGAATGACTCTGATTTGGTAGCAAGAAGCTAGATATATAGTGGCTGCACAGGACACAGATTCAATGGCATGACAACAACTTTGGTTCATGTCCAGCTGTTATTATTAGCAAATAACCTACTACCTGCAAAATTTGAGTAACAGTAAAAGAACAAGCGTAAAATCAAAGCAAAATATGTAAATAAACAACTAAAAGTGCTTGGGTTGCCTCCCAAGAAGCGCTTGTTTTAAGTCAATAGCTTGACTTCCATCTAATGCTTATCTTTTGCTAGGGTCTTCTAAGGAGTAAGTAACTCCCTTAGGCACTAATTCACCTGCAAAATAAGGTTTAAGACGCTGTCCATTTACTTTAGAAGTCTCACTCTGACCTTGTAACTCAACAACACCATATGGATATACTTTAACAATGGTGAAAGGGCCCGACCACCTAGATCGTAATTTTCCTGGAAATAGCTTAAGGCGAGAATTAAAAAGTAAAACTTGTTGTCCCACCTCGAACTCTTTATGCTTAATGTGCTTGTCATGCCAAACTTTTGTTTTCTCTTTGTATATTTTAGCATTCTCATAAGCATCTAGTCTAAACTCCTCTAATTCACTTAATTGAAGCAGTCTCCTAGCTCCAACAGCCTTAAGATCCATGTTTAACTCCCTAATTGCCCAATAAGCTTTATGTTCTATCTCTACAGGGAGATGGCAAGATTCTCATACCTAATGGTGTCTTAAAGGTTGTCCTATAAGCCCAAAGTGAATCATCTATCTTACTAGCCCAATCCTTCCTAGAACTATTAACTGTTTTCTCCAAAATCAGCTTTAACTCTTTGTTAGCAAGCTCTACTTGGCCATTTGTTTGGGGATGATAGGCTAGAGCTACCTTATGAGTGACCCCATATTTACTTAATTAGAAGCTTATCAAGTGGCTTATTACAAAAATGAGAGCCCCCGTCACTAATTAATGCCCCAGGAACACCAAATCGTGAGAAAATGTGCTTTTTGATAAATTTCATGACAACCTTTGAATCATTCGTATGAGTGTCTGTGGCCTCGACCCATTTAGATACATAATCTACGGCTACTAATATATACATATTATTATTAGAAGGTGGAAATGGACCCATAAAATCTATGCCCCATACGTCAAACAATTCAACTTCAAGAATAATGTTCATGGGCATCTCATTTCTCTTAGATATGTTACCTACTCTTTGGCATCGATCACATTTGATTACGAAGTTCCTAGCATCTTTATACATAGTAGGCCAATAAAATCTAGATTCCCAAACTTTAGCTATTGTTTTGTCCGTACTAAAGTGACCTCCACACTCTAAAGAATGGCAGTGATGCAATATACTCTCAATATCCTCCTCTGGCACACATCGCCTTATTATACCATCAGAACAATACTTATATAAAAGAGGCTCTTCCCAAAAATAATTCTTAATATCCCACATAAATTTCTTCTTCTGTTGGTAACTAAAATATGGTGGAATAATACCACTCACTAAATAGTTTACCAAATCAGCATACCAAGGGACAGTAGCTATGGCCATCAAACACTCATCAGGGAAGCTATCATTAATTGGGATTTCAGAATCTGGTGCAAGAATTTTAAGTCTAGACAGATGGTCTGCGACACAATTTACAGTACCCTTTCTATCTTTAATTTCTAAATCAAATTCTTGCAACAAAAGGATCCAACGAATGAGTCTAGGTTTAGTATCCTTTTTATTCAACAAGTACTTTAGAGCTGAGTGGTCTGTATAAACTATTACCTTAGAACCAATTAGATACGACCTAAAACTTTTCCATAGCGAAGACAACAACAAGTAATTCTTTCTTAGTAGTTGCGTAGTTTAATTGAGCATCTGTGAGCATTTTACTAGCATAATAAATAACATGCAACTTGTTATCTTTTCTCTGTCCTGAAACAGCGCCAAGGGCATAATCACTCGCGTCGCACATCAATTCAAAAGGTAAAGACCAACCGGAGGAACAACTATAGGTGCTTTGAAATCAATTCTTGTTTTAACTTATTAAAAGCATTTAAACAATCATCATTAAAATCAAAAGGAGCATCTTTATCTAATAAATCACACAAAAGGTTTAGAAATTTTAGAAAAGTCTTTAATAAGACGTCTATAAAAACCCGCATGACCTAAAAAATTTCTAATTCCCTTAACATTGACAGGTGGGGGAAGTTTTTCAATCACTTCGATTTTAGCACGATCGACCTCAATACCTTTACTGGAAATTTTATGCCCTTGAACTATACCCTCTTGTACCATAAAATGACACTTTTCCCAATTAAGAACTAAATTAGTGTCTTCACAATGTTGCAAAACAAGAGAAAGATTGGCTAAACAATTATCAAAAGATGATCCAAAAACAGAAAAATCATCCATAAATACTTCCATAATCTTTTCAATAAAATCCGAAAATATAGACATCATACAACGTTGAAAGGTGGCGGGTGCGTTGCATAAACCAAAGGGCATTTTGCGAAAGGCATAAGTACCATAAGGGCAAGTAAATGTAGTTTTCTCCGATCCTCGGGAGCAACAGAATTTGATTAAAACCAAAGTACCCGTCAAGAAAACAATAATATTCATGACCTGCAACCCTCTCTAACATTTGGTCCAAGAAAGGTAAAGGAAAATGGTCTTTACGAGTTGCACTATTAAGCTTCCTATAATCGATACAGACCCTCCAACTTGTGACTGTTCTAGTGGGAATTAATTCATTATTATCATTAGACACAACTGTGATTCCACCTTTTTTTGGTACAACTTGCACTGGACTAACCCAAGGACTATCATAAATAGGATAAACTATTCCAACATCTCGACCATTTTAAAACATCCTTTTAAACTACTTCTTGCATGTTAGGGTTTAGCCTTCTTTGGTATTGAACCACAAGTTTAAAATCATCTTCCATTAAAATTTTATGCATACAAACAGAAGGGCTAATCCTTTTTAAATCGGAGATAGTCCATCCAATAGCCTTTTTTGTTCTCTTATAACACGCAACAATTTATCCAACTCGATCACCGGTTAAAGAAGCACTAACAATCACAGCAAAGTGTATTATTATCACCTAAAAATGCATATTTTAAATGTGCAGGCAAAGGTTTTAACTCAAGAACGGAGGGCTTGAACAATAGAAGGAGGAGGAAGAGGATTACCTTTTTTCGAGCTCCTTAAATTCATATACCTTTTTCTTCAACAGAGGACATGCCTCCAATGCAAGAGCCATTTCACTTACCTCTCGCATTATTATTTTTGAATCTGTACCTAGCAAATATGTCTCAAGAGGATCTTTTAAAGTTATCTTGTTAGACTTCTTTACATCTAACTTATCAAGCAAATCAACTCGAAAGACATGATCAGTGAAAGAAGGATATTTTCCAACTTTAAAAGCATTAAATTTAACCTCCTCATCACCAATGTTAATTTCACATCAATAACAGCCCCTGCAGTAGCTAAAAAGGGTATGCCTAGAATAATTGGCACTTCAACATCTTCATCCATATCAAGAATAATAAAATCAACCGGAACTATAAACTTATCTACTTTCATTAAGACATTTTCAATCACACCTAGGGGATATTTAATTGACCGACATCAAGTTGTAATGAAACGTAGTAGATCTTATATCAGTCAATCCCAACTTTTTGCATATTGACAAAGGCATAAGAGAGACACTCGCACCCAAATCACACAAAGCCTTTGAAAAATTAATGTTTCCTATTGTGCAAGGAATAGAAAAACTCCCTGGATCTTTCAATTTAGGGGGAAGTTTGTTCTGAATTACAACATTACACTCCTCAGTCAAGGCAATGGTTTCATAGTCTTCCAATTGCCTCTTTTTAGCAATAAATTCCTTAAGAAGTTTAGCATATGTAGGTATATGTGTCAATGCATCGACAAAAGGAATGTTTATATGCAATTGCTTGAACATTTTCATAAATGTTTCATATTGATTTCCATGTTGTTCTTTTTAAGCGTGTGAGGAAAAGGGATAGGGGGTACAAAGGGCTTAACAAGGGGTGGTGAAGGTAATTTTTCACATTATGTTTCAACATTTTGTTCGCCCTCCTTTTCATTTCTCTGATCTTGATTACTTTCCTCATTTGACTCTTTTACCTCTTCTAGTTGCTTACCGCTTCTTAAGGTTATAGCCTTGCATTTTTCTTTAGGATTAACTTCCTTTTTACTAGGCAAAGCTCCTTGATTCCTTGAATTAATGGCATTAGCTAATTGGCCAAGTTGAACTTCCACATTTCTATTAGAAATAGCAACTTGGTCTACCTTAGACTCTAACTTTTCAAATCTTTGACAAGTAGCGTTAGCCAATTTTTCGATAGCTAATTCCCATGATGGTCTACTTTCTTGTTGAGATTGTTTTTGATGGAAACCAGGTGGAATTTGTGAGCTAACATTAGCATTTTGTTGTCCTTGATTCCTCCAAGAGAAATTAGGATGGTTTCTCCATCCAGGATTAAAAGTATTGGAGTATGGATCATTATTAGGTGGCCTATTAAAATTAGAAACAAATTGAGCTTGTTCCACATTAATGCATTCATTGGTCAAATGTTCACCACCACACAAATTACATGTCATAGCACTAGTAGAAACACAATTAACATTATTATTCATTTTACTAAATAAATTAACCAAATTGTCTACTTTTGCATTTAACATATTAATGCCTTCCACCTCGTATATACCAGCAGTTTTCTTAGGCTTACTCCTATTATTAAACCAAGTGATAATTATTAGAAGCCATTTCTTCTAGCAATTTGTTTGCTTCCTCTATAGTTTTACCCATAATTGCCCCCCACCAAGTGCATCTATGGTTATTCTAACCGATTCATTAAGACCATTATAAAACGTTTGCACAAGCAACCAATCAGGGACACCATGATGAGGACATTGACGTTGTAAATCCTTAAACCTTTCCCACGCCTCGACTCCCCATCATATTGTGCAAAACCAGTTATGTCATTTCTTAGTTTAGCGGTTTTACCTGGGGGAAAATACTTTCTAAGAAAGGCACCTGATAACGCGTCCCAAGTTGTGAATGAACTAGGTGGATTAGAGTTTAACCACTTTTTTGCTTTATCTTTAAGTGAGAAAGGGAACAAACCAAGTCTAATAGCATCATTAGTTACGCCATTTAGTTTAACAGTGTCACATTTTTCAAGAAAAACGGTTATGTGCTCATTAGGGTCTTCATTATCTAGTCCACTAAATTGGTCTTGCTGGATAATACGTATCAAAGCAGGACTAAGTTTGAAATTATTAGCAGCGATAGTGGGTCTTACTATACTTGAAGGCGCTACACTGGACTTAGGCATAGCAAAATCCCGTAGAGACTTCGTGGTGTTGTTGTCGTCTCCCATTTCTACCAGTTTATTGTGGAATTCTTCAGAAAGAAAGTGCTCCAAATCCCAATCTGGCAGGCTCTGTATGTGCTCCAACCTCTTCTGTTTTCTGAATGCACGAGCAGTTCTTTCGATCTCTGGATAAAAGGGAACCAAAATACGATTAGTACGGGGCATAAAACTAATAATAACAACTAACAGCCAGTGTCTAAGACTGCCAAAATGTCACAAAAAGACTAAAGTCTAATCAGGTAACCGTACGGAAGGACACAATCAACTATTGCTTGCTTAGTTTAAACTCACTTAACCAAATACGAAAAACAATAAAATTAAAAATTAAACAAAATATAAGTCTAAACTAATATAGAATTCTCTTTAATATGATATTGATTATTGCTTCCCCGGCAACGGCGCCAAAAACTTGGTCGGCCTAAAATATACCTAAATTTTCGCAAGTGTACGGGTCAAGTATAATAGTATAGGTGAGCAAGGTATCGTTTTCCACAAGGAGGTGTATAATCAACTACCAAAGTAAGAGACAACTATTACTATTTAGACAATATGGGTTCAATGAAATGGTGATAAACTAGAACTCAAACTAACTAGTAAACTACTAAGAAACAATGACATAAAAAATATGAAGTGTAACGAGAAATGAGAAATAGTTCTAGGACAAGGGTTTCGCCACCTAAATTCTTCAATGGAGTTGAATTGATAGTCGGATAAAAATATTTAGTTGCAATGGTATGAATTTCCTAATATATATTATCCCCTCTTCCAAGGTGGAAAATCTATACTTATGCTAATCTCATGTTACCTCCGTCAACATAACAATTAGAACAAATTCATTAAGAGCGTTAAATTCATTTAAAAGACCACCCCAATAGTACAACTATTCCTATAATTATACCACTTGAAGTTTGATAATCACACAGACTAATACTGAACTTTCACTTCCACTATTAATCCAAAACCTCATACATACAATCAATTGGCCAAATTAAAATTATGAAATCAATCCAAGATTATCAAATTGCATAAATATAATATAACCCACATAATAATTCAATCCATCAAGATAAATCTAAGGACTACATCCCCATCCTAGAACATGAATACTTAGCCAGACATCAAATTAATGAAAATCCAATTGAATGATAATGAAGAATTAAAACCTAAAATTGTAATTAAACAAAATCAACAATTGAATAATTAAAAGTTAAAGAAGTAAAAAAACTCCAATCAGATGAACTTTTGACTTCCGTCAATAACCCTCCGCAGCCGTGCGTCTTCTGATTGAGTCTGCCGCCTCCGCTCGCTAACTTCTTCTGTCTTCCTTTTATACGTCTCTGTTGTGCGTGCTCAAGGGTTTTGCTCCCAGTCAGGGGCGGATCCAGGAATCTGAATGAGGGGTAGCGTAATATTACGGTAGTATAGAATACAATTTTTGTTTTGAATTTTCAAGGTATAAAATCTGACGTATTTTAATTGAAGAAAATTGCAATGTTCAAATTGATAGAGATAATAGTTGACTTATTCTCTCATATTATCTTCTCGTAACTTATTCCTTGTATATCTTAGTTTGTTATTCTTCATCTTTATCTTCTATATATTCTCTCCTCTCTCGTTGATAGTTTCTAATCTTTGTAACCAATTGTATTTATCATCTCCTTGTATTTAGCTACATAAGTTGTATTATAAATAGCTTATGCTCATCAACAGAAAGATTATCAATTCTCAATCCTTTTACAAATCGAGTTAAAAAAATATATTTCACCATTTGAATTTCATTGCAGCAAAAAGTATACATTAAATTTCAGATCTTTAGATTTGAAACCCAAAAATAAACAAGATTCTCCTTTCCCCAGATTTCCTTTGACATTGCAAAGCATTATAGTATTCAGACGGTTTATATAGCTTAGCAAATTGCAGTAAGTAAAGTGCACATGTATCAGTGTATCCGTGTATGCGCCGAAACATTTGATCATCCACATAACACATTTAACTGTCTAACAAAACATGAACAAAAAATAAGGATCTTTGAATTAGAAAAAAAAAAATAGAAAAAGAATTAAGAGAAAGAAAAGAAGCCATTGATCATCCTAATGAAATTCGACCAAATTAAACAAACCCAGACGCAAAATAACATAGAATAAATATAAAATAGCTCATATAATCGTAATTATCAATAAAAAAACACAAAACCCAGTTGCTTTAGATTTTAGAAATAATGTCTGGATCTAATTAGCTTCAATAATAACACTGAACAAGAAAATAAATAAATTCAAAGCATACTCAAATTAGAAAATGAAGTAATGAACAAAACCCAGATTATGAGATGTATTCATTAAGATGAAGAAAAAACATACCAAAATCAAAATCAAAATCATTAGATCTCAAACCCAAAAAAAAGGAAGAAGCTTTGAACACATGAGAGAGGCAGACGAGGGAAGGAGGAGAGAGAAAGTAGAAAAGAAAGTAATGGGCTTGGGAGTTGGGACAGATGACTGAAGTAGGTTTCACACGCAATGTAATGTACTGAGTACTGAGTACTGAGTACTGACTACTGACTACTGACTACTGACTACTGACTACTGACTCTCTTCCCTTTTCTTCTTTTTTTTTAAAAAAAAAAGGGAAACTCAATTTTTTTTTAAAAAAAAAAGGGGTAGCACGTGCTACCCCTTGTTACTGTGTAGCTCCGCCCCTGCTCCCAGTATCCCTCAAAAAGATTAGATTTTTTCCTTTTTAAGAAAAATAGGATATCCATCCTTGTACATTAGTATTCTGGATTTTACTTCCTTCAATCCTCTTGTGGCTGCCGTGTGATAGAGTTAGGCTAGGTGTCTTCCCCTCTTTGCTTTCTTCCTTTTTGTCTATTTTTCTGATGTGAAAATAGTGTGGATTTTCTTGGGCTTCTTTCTAATAATTTTGCTGCTTGTTGCTTCCTTGGGTTTTAGTGGAAGGAGTTCATATTCTTCTCTTTTTTTGCTTTGATAATTTTACCTACAAACATATCAATAGAGTAATAAAAAAATGGGCTCTAACGAGAAGGTATTCGTATAGTCAACACAAACCACTATTATAAATAATAAATAAAGTCAAATTAGCATATAAAACATTATAAGTATTGTGGTAGTAGAATCAAGCAAGTAGTTTATTAAGCACATCTTATTCATCTTTTCATCAATTTTATTACTTACGTAACTTAACTCATAAAAACGTTAAAATATGAGAAGAAAACTATTATAAGTCTCATAACATATACCAAAAAGTACTATAACGGGCAAAAGTCATGTATATAAAATAGAGAATTATCAGCAAGGTACCATTTGGAGAAATTATCTACTACTGACACCGATAAAAGTGAGGACAATAATATCAGAATTCAATTTATGTTTGTTATTGTCTTTTAAAGTGATTATATAATTACATCATGTACATATAAGTAGTACTGTTCGTGGGTTGGGTTGGTGCGGTTGGTATGTAACCCAAACCAAACCGCGAATATACGGTTTGACATTTTTTCAACCCAAACAACACCGCACTTTTGGCCAAACCAACCCAAACCGCACCACGCGAAACGATTTAGTGCGGTGCAGTTTAACCATTTTTCATCCACGATATGATTTAGTAATCTAAGAATTAAGATTTCTTTCATCCGCGATAGGATCAAAAGATATGTGAAATACCTAAAAGAAGTGAATAAACCCTACCCTAATCTATATGCCTTTTGTTAAGTGTATTTTGTAAATCAAAATAGATAAACTTTATTTGAAAAAATCATCTAATTACAGTTTTGCAGTTTACGGTGCGGTTTGGTTTTACAAAAATTCAAACCCGCTTGAAATCGCAAACCAACCCACAATTTTAAACCGCAAACCAACCATAACCACAAAAAAGGGTTGGGTTGTAATTTGTTGCGGTCTAGACTATACTCTTCCCTCTGGACATCCCTACATATAAGCTAGTCCCTACATATATAACCACAAATAAGGTGTTGATGTGTTTAGATAATTGTATACTTATGTTTTATGACATGTTTGATATGTTTTCTTTATGTATAATTGTTGAATTTAAGTTAGGGTTTGCAAAGGTATTTTCATGGTATAACAAGGGAAGGTTTAGTTTGATTAAGAAATGGATTTTATTAAGAAATTAGGCTATAAACTTTATAGGACAACACAACATTACAGTAGAAGTGCATCAAGGTTACGCTTGCCTTCGAGCGCTTCGTGTATCATGATTTAACAAAATCATCATAGAGTACTTCGTGGTACATGGGTCCATATTTAGCCACAAGCTCGGATCCGGCGATATTTTTCTAGTTTTTTTTTTCGGGATTTTGTAGTCGCAACAAATGCTTGGATTTTTTGGAGTTTTGGCAAATGAAGTTGTTCCCTTTTTTTTGGGTTTTATAGTTGAATAAAGACATTGTAATCAACTATTTTGAGAATGCTTGAAAAATATTTTTTATTATTTATGGTAAATTGCATTACACTTAGACAATAATTAATTTGGAATGAGGCTTATCTACGTGATTTTGGGATTTATTAATCCTCTTTAGTGATTGATTTTATGATAGTTAATAGAAGACCGTCATATATATGACTTTGAAACTGGAGGAAGAAGTTCCAAGAGCTTCCAAAGCTTACTTTTTTTTTATATTTTTAATATAATTTTTTTTCATGTGTAAATGCTCTCAGGTGAGTTAACATTAGGTTAACTGGCCGGATTCTCAATCACAGGTCCCAAAGGGTGAAAAAAGGTCCCAAAGAGTGAAAAAGGTGATAGTTTGGATACCCATACGGAATCAATGAGAATAATGTTTAACCCCTGGTCACAACCCCATTAAACATTATTTACTCGAACGCGAATAGTTTGCACAATGCCCTGAACTTTAGAAACCTCTCAGCTTCCCTGACTCATAAGTCATACCCATACGGAATCTGAGGCTCCAATGGTTCTTCAAAGCTCGTTCCAGGTTTTTTCTTTTTCCCTAACTTTTGTTGCGATTTTTAAGATGTACAGCATGTGATGATTCATGCGATTGATTGATTTTATGCAGTTGTTATTGTGTGTATCATGAATTTATTTCATGTTTTTTCGGGACGTTCCAATTTTTGAAGTGTTGTGACTAGAAATCTGGAATGAATGACCCCTGGTGACCGCCCCTCTAGGGAGGGGCCGTTCTTTGTTGCGATGTATTCCATTTCGAATTGAATATTGTCACTAAGCAAATAGATAGAAAGGATTCTCGATTGGTTTTTTGCCCGGGTGGAAGGGGGTTTGGGGGAGGGGATTCGATGGAATTTATTTCTTGTGTTCTAACGTTACACCTTGAGAGCATCTATGCAATGCTTAGTTTCCGTAATTCTACTGGTGGAAGTTAATTAATCTATGGCCTGTCGCATAAAGACCTTAACATGAATATTTTTGTTATATAGTCTATTGGTGGAAGTTAATTAATCTAGTAGCAACGTAACATATCCGTTTAAAGCAACCCTTATGGAATGATTAATAAAACTGCCTTCTTCCATTGGAACTTTCCATGTGCGTTGATCTTGTTGCATATTTTTTTTTTGGGAAAGAGAAATTTCATTAATTGAAGACCAAACGACATCTATAATAGGTATTAAAGAAAAATAAAATACGATCAAATAAGATTAAAACAAACTCATCTTGGATTAAACTACAATGAACCAGATCGACCAAAGTAACGTAGATCCACTATATTTGTTGAATGTTGCAGCTATTAATGGAACCGTGTATCATTTTGGCATGGTTTGAAGAAGAACATTCTTGATCTAACCGTATTCGAGCTTCCAGTACATTCATGTTGATAGCCTTAAACTTTAACCAAAGAGAACGATTTCCCATACCTACAAAGAAACAAACTAGACTTACAACTCCCATAGGGTAGAAGGATACCTCAATAACATAGAAGACAAAAATCCCCATAGAAAGGCTCGAGAAACTCTCATAAAAAGAAACCATTTTATTCAATAGAACAAGAAAATAAACTAAAAACTGAAAACAAGAGGGGAAAAGAGAACATCCATAGCAGCCCTCATAGATGCAGAGGGAAAAATAGGAGAAAAAGGGGCGGCGAGAGAGAATAAGGGAGGTTATCTTGTTGCTTATTGTTACTTGTGCTGGACGTCTGTATATGCTGGACGTATCATTAGGTAGTTATGTTTTGCACCCTTGTAAGAAGTTCAGAACGTCATGATATGATGTGGATCATTCCTTTCAGGAGGCTAAGCAAGCTAATCGAGGTGAAAATCCAGCTCGATTTCAACGTACAGATTTGTGGCGCCCTGTATATTCTTGGTTGGAATCGTTAAAATTCATATGAGCTGATTAAGTCCAAAGACATATCTGACTGGCTGGCATTGAACCCTGAGATCAGTGATCAGTTGGGCTCAAGATATTCTCGTTATCATTTGATGCACTACTTAAAAAAATGTCATATGAAGATATTGAAGAAACGGAAGGTAATTGTATTTTTTGTTACTTTCTTACTGTTCGCTGCTACGACATATATTTTTCTCCGGGGTAGCTTTCCATTTTGGTCTGCTTATGCATGTGCAACCTTAAGCTATCTGCTCATGTGTATGTTGTGAATTTTCCTGGATAGGGTGTACTACAAAAGCCTAGTGAAGCAGCACCCTTGACTGTTGGGCATCTCCATATGCCTAAACCGCTGCCCATGGTTCCGTGTATGTTTCCCTTTAAGAGCAAAATTGTTGGATTGCTTCAATTTCATTGTTTTTGTGCATTCATGTCAGGGTCTGTTTTCTTCGCGTACTTAGGAATTAGAAGAATGAAGAAGTGTAAAGAAATTGTTACTCCATATCTAATCCATGTTATTGGATCCTCAGTTCTTTGTTTATTTTTGATATCCACCCTACATATTGATTTTTTGTTGAAATGATCTAAGAAAGTTAGTAAGGTTGAAGGAACGGATTGATCATCTTTCTATTTTATGTTTATCTGAATTGTAGGATGCATAGATATTTTTATATCGAATACCAGATGTTCCTTGGCCACAACCCCTGGGTAAACATTAAATATTTCCTTTATAATACTGCCCACACTCTTGAGAAATGCAACACTTTGACTTTTGCACTATTCACATGCACCACTTTGACCGTATATTTTAACCAATATACATTTTTTTTAACCAATATATTGTTTACAATGTTATTGGACTTGTCTTAAAGTATAATAAGTAAATACAATAATGGTCAAAGTTGTGCTTGGCACTTGGCAAATTTGAAAGTCAAAGTGGTGCAATTTTTTAGAACACATGAAGCATATAGAACTTCTCTATGACTTTAGGATACGAAAAGGCCATTGGACCTTGCCTGTAGGTGACACAGTATCAATATTGGGACAACTGTTTGGGTACCATAAATCCATGCTATGTCAATTCGCGACGTTCTCTCTCTCTTTTTCTTTTTTTTTTGCATGAGTGAAATTAGTATGTTCCCCTCACTTCGAAAGTTTGAATACTTCTTAATAGATTTCTTAGCAGCATCAGCTACCTTACGGTTTTCTGATCTAGCAATTGATAATTGCTGCGAAGTTCAGGATAAAAGTCTGGGATTCGATTTTCCACCCTTTAAGATCTGTGGCTTTGTGTCATATAAATGGTAGCTCTCGAAACTTGGATCTTATGGGTGGTGATTGATAAATGAATTGGCTCATAAATGCATGCAAGCTCGTGTAGCGTACTTCTGTTATACTCGAAAGATCACGTTCCTTGATGAAAATTTGAATTGTGTTTCGAGATTTGCTTAGTAAGTAGTAACTACGGTACTATAGTGCTGATATAAATAAGATGATTGTGGTTGTATATATTGCTTGTTCCTAGAATCTAAATTTATTCCAAGTCTCTTGCCTTAATGCCAGTTGATTAGCAAGATGAACTTGAGATAGTTGCGCTTTATGCACTCCACTCCATTGGTCATTTATAGTCTAAGTTGTGTCCAAGCTACTATCCGCTGGATCCATAAGGAAGTTTCTCAAATTCCTTGAATCTGCCAATATTAGACAGAGTAGGCAATCTAGGGATTTTGATTGAATTCATGAGAGTGATATCATTGTTTGACAGCCCCCTTCCACAGTTCTTTTACCACTGAATCCATGACAAGTTTTGATATTAGCTTGAAGAATATCTTTCTTCCATGTTCCATCAATTTGAATTATGCTTGTACTGTCTCGAACTATTTAGGGCTTTAGGCCTATAGTTAGGGTTTTGAGATTCTAAGAAATGAGTATTATTATTGGAGAGGGTTGTGAGCTCTTTTATCAATTCGATTATGACTTCTTGCTTTGGCACATTGCATAAGGACCTTGTGTGACCAATTTATTCTTGTTATTGTCTAATCATGCTGTTACCTTCTATTTTCTTTCCTTTTTATCAAATGACAGATGATCCATCAACGAATTTGCCTAAAGACAGTGACCTCTATCGAGTGAAGCGAGAGGAAGCTTTGCACAAATATGAGATGTCAGTGCTGTAACTTTTTATTGTTATATTATCATCTGCATTTAGTTGACTCCAATTAGCATTGTGATCTTCAATATACTCAGTATCTGTTTCTCACCGATATGTCTGCATTTTGGTAGAGTTGGAGAAGCAACTTTATGTCATTATCCCAAACCAAAACGTTGCATAAGAATCTTGATCAAGTTATGTGGATCAATTTGGCTTACGAAAAGTCACATTTGTTTGCTCCTTGTTGAGCATTATTAAACAAACCCCGGAGGGGGGGGGACCCTTGGAGATTCATGGCCACCAACTGATGCGACTACGCTTGCATTCGAATCTGGCGGCTGTTTTTCTTCCGCGATGATTTTCTGTTAGAATTTGGTCGTTAGGAAACAAAGTGCGGCTGGTAAATCGGGCATGTCTATGCTTCATATCCTTCCACCACATTCAATCAATATAATTCCAGTTTTATTCTGTGTGCGTTTATAGAATTATATACTGTGCTGGTTTTTTGTAATTTACGACAAGCTTCAATTATCTTAGTTGTAGGGAACTTTAACTTGATTCCAGGAGAAATTATAGTTGAGGCTTATCAGTAGAGGGCTCGGGTTGGCATAGTTTATAGTTGGTAATTGGTGGATCGGTTCAGGATGGGGTGAGTGAGCTTCGGATGTTGGCTCTTTTAGCTTAAGGCATTTCAGATCACGTGATTATATGGATCTTGGGTCGGGTGGGTAGGAGTTGGGTAGGATAAGTCTTGTGCTAATCTCAAATTTCGAGTTAGTTGGGATAAGTTATCACTTAATTGTGTTTAGGCTGGATTATCAGTTAATTGTGTTTAGGCAGGCATATGCAACTCATAAGTAGTGCTAAAGCTTGACAAAAATACATTGCACAACTTGACAAAGAAAGTCGTATTGATGGCCCACATGTTGTTTCAAAATCTCACGTATAAAGAATTACAAATACTTCCTCCATTTTTAAATACTTCATCCGTTTCATATTACATGCTACGCTTGCAAAATTGCGGACTCCAAGGCAATTTTCTTAGTGTAGAATTAAATGGAAAGGGGTATGTGATTATTTTAATTAATAATACAATTAATACATTACATCAACACCTAGGATCCACTAGCACCACCCTACCAGCCGCCACCACCTTGCCAACATCACCGCCACAACCTCTCTGACAACACCCGATCAACACCACCACCACAACCATCCCGCCACTACCCTGCTAACACCACTGCCACAACCACCTCGCCACCACCACAACCACCCCGCCACCACCATCTACCAAACTTCACAAAAATTTCACCATAATCCTTCTACTAAGATAGATCTAACCCTAAACAAAAATAAAAAAATGGAAAGAAGGAGATCGGAGGAGAGAGAAAGAAGGAGAACGAAGAGTGAGAAAGAGGGATATCCGATGTCGACCACTGTCGCAGACACAAAGACGAAGACATAGATGACCACTGTTAGTGGAGATATACAAAGATGAAGAATTTCGCGGTGATTGAAGGTGGATGGTGATAGTGGTGGTAGAATTTCGTTAGGGTTTGATGATTTGTGGTAGAATTCGCGAAGATTGATGGTGGACAGTGATGGTGGTGGTAGAATTTCGCGGTGATCGAAGGTGGATAGTGATGGTGGTTATCGTGGTTGTTGGACATGGCCGGCGGATTTTTCGGAGATGATTTTCAGCGAGGGAGAGAGGCATAGAGGGAGGAGGAGGAAGAGGAAGGTGTGGTGGCTGGTGGTCGTGGTTGTTGGTTGTGGAAGAGCAGAAGGTGGGGTGTGGGTTGTGGAAGAAGAGAATAAAGGTGGCTGGGATATATAATTGAGTAGTTAGGAGAAAGATTAAGCAGGTTTATAAGTTTAATTATTTTAGATTAGAGTATGTAATCAAAACTAAAATTATAAAGTAAGGGTATCTATGTAATTTTACAGCCCAAAACTTACTAAATAAGGAAAGAAAAAAAGTGTAGCATCTAATTTGAAACATCCCATTTAGGAAACCGTAGCATGTAATATGAAACAAAGGAAGTACTAGCAACATTGCATAGTAACCATTATTCATTTACCAACTTTTATCACATATTCTCTCACAAATCTCTAAGAAAAATTATAGTAAAATGTGATTGTATTATTTGTCTTAATGCATACTTTCATAATATCAACTTTTTATAATTTTTACTTGTATATAATTAAAGATATTAATGAACAAATTAGTGTATTGGATAACGTGTAGGCATTAAATGTTGTATGTATTTAGATTCAGATGAAGTATAAATTTAAGTACTTCTTGGAGGGATGAGGAATTGACTAGCTAAACTTCATGCAAAATAGAAACCGATTTAGTAATTTAACTTAATTAACATATTCCAATGCATAGTTACTGTTATAACATACAATATAACAATGTTCGAAAGAAAAAAACAAAGTGCAAATGTAAAGGTTTGATCCCACATTTATACAAATACTTATATAAGATCGTCTTCCCATGATTTATGGTAACTCGAGGGTAACCATTTACTTCAACATGGCCATTTCTCCTTAAAGTGATTCTTTTAAGATTAAAGGTGACCCCCCATATTAAAGTGAATAAGTAACGCTTTTAACTTAGAAAGTTATCCTTAAAACGTACCTCATTATTTTTGGGCAAAAAGTGAGGTGGTCTTACACTAATAATATTGTAAGGCGGACTTCTAGAAAACTTACTACAGTCAAAATAGTCTAACATTTGGTGATCTTCATTGTTAGTTGGTGGCTTGGTTGTCTTGGTCGATGGCTTGGTACTCTTGATTCCTTGTAATACATTAATGAGTTAAAAGGATTAATGAGAATTTTTATAGCTCAAAATTTGCCTAATTATTTACTTAATAGTCCATTGAATATGAAGATTATTTATGTAATACCTAAACCTACCTTTGGCGCTTCAAAGTGATGTCCTTCTTGACTCTAACCTCTTCCATAATGCCTATCCACTTGAACAACTATTCAATCATATCCTTTTTGAGGAAATTTGAACTAAAGTAAGCGCAAGCTAAGTTATCAAGGAACGGAGGTCAAAGATAGAGAAAAACGAGACAACGGATTCCCAAGTGTATGTTGATGAAAGCATACAAACAAATGGAAAATGTTGTATATCGATGATTCAGAACTGAAGAATAAAATTCCAGGAGAGGTGCATGGCAGTGCGTACTCAGTTCATCGTGAAAAGGACAACATGATTCAGGATATAAAGAGGTACTTTTAGTGGAAAGTGTTGAAGCAAGACATACCGCAACATGTCGCAAATTGCAGGGAACTGAAGTTTGAGGGGAGAAGTTTATGAGCAAACAGGATGTGTTATTCAAATATTGGAAGATATGTTGCAAGCTTATGTAATAGAGTTTAAGGGTTCATGGGAAGGTAAATTAGCATGGACATAATTCTTCTATAACAATATCTACCAATCGAGTATGGCTTCGCATGAAACTATGTATGGATGTAATGTTGAATACTTATTTGTTGGGATGATCTGAGCCTGGGATTCCAGTAAGGCGTGAGTAAGATTATGAGACTTAGAAGCAAGTGCGAGTAATTCGAGGGAAAAAGAAAAATGAAAATAGCTAAGGTTTTCGATTTGGTTCGGTTTTTGTTTTGAAAAACCGAAAAAAACCAAACCAAACTAAACTTTGCGTATCCAATATGGGTTCTGTTTTTATAAAAACATAAAGGGAGGTTTAGTCAGTCCAACCAAACATTTCCCTTCCACTCCCATTTTATCAGCCCGTAATAATTAAGAAAACCCTAGTTTCCTCTCTCTCCTCCCCAACCCCCATACTCTCCTCCCCAACTGCTTCATTCTCCTAGATATCCTCACATCTCGTCTCTCTCTCTCTCCTCTGTTTCTCTCTCCTCACTCCATTTATGGATCTCGAAATCATTGTGGCGGACTTCAAATTGGGAGCTCGAAATCGACAAAGAAAGGGGGTATAATAAACGTTTTCGAGAGGAAGAAGATGAATGTTATCGAGAAGAAGAACCGAAGAACATCTTGAATTTTCTTTATCTTTTTTCATTATTTTTGTTAATTTTTATCAATTACCTTTAGTTCTATCACTTCAATTTTAAGCTTCAGTTGTGATTTGAAGTAATTCTTCTATGTTTGATGATTTGGAACTTGAAATTTTCTTAGTATTTGTAAGATTTGGAAAACAATTTTTTGCATCATAAAAGAATTTCGGCTTTTTCGGTTTGGTTTGGTTTTGGTTTTAAATTTACGGTTTGGTTTGGTTTGGGATGAATTTTGGTTGGATTTGGACTTGAAATGTGAGAACCGAATTTATTTCGGTTTGGTTTGGTTTTACCCCAAAACCGAACCAAAAACCTAACTTACACCCTTAATTATCGGTATTGTCTTTAAGTTATCTTGAAGATTGAGATTAAGGGTTGATTAAGCCAAAATATTTTCATTATGGTATCAAGTATATTATGGGAGATTTAGTTAAGAATAACTAAGATTTAGGAAGTGGTTAGGAGATAATTCAAGCATTAAGAGTAATACAAATTCTAGATAGTACCTAAGCAAATGAAAAGGTGATTTTACCCCCATTAGTAATTCAAAACCACGAAATTACCATTGCCCATTCTCTATATATAAGCAACCAAGAATATTTGATTTTGTTCAGCTAATTCCACTTCACAAAAGCTCCCAAAATCTCTCACCATCTCCTATCTCTTTTTCTTGCCTGCTAGTGTGGTTCAAAGGCGAGAACCATAACTGTCTTTTGATAGCTTGTTCTTGCTGGATTTTTGCTCTGAATCGTGCATGCAATTCTTGTTCTAGACTCCCCAAGTCGTCCTCCATAGCGAGGAAGCATCAAATTCGAGGTTCTAGATTAGTAGCATCAAAGAAAATCAAGGAAGGTAAGATGTGGTTGAGCTATTGCCACTATGAGGTTTTTAGGTTATAAATTTGATTATTTTGGGTTAGCTATTGAACGTTTAAGCCATGCATGTTGTGTTTAAGGTATTAGGAGGTTGCTGGAGGAAATCTAAGTTTGGGGTAAAGGAGATTCAGTTCCTAAACATCAGATTAAGGTACACAATGACCACCCTTGAACTTTACTTTTTCTTATCTTATGTACTTAACAAATGATTATGGAAATTGTACAAATTATTAAATATACTATGATGTATGAATATACTGATTTGCATGTGAATTTTAAGTGACGGTTTTGAAGTATTACACGTTAATTATGGTGATGATTTTCGAATTAATAACAGTTGCATGTCAAGTTTCCCTAAATTGGTCGAACCTTGTTATTAACTTACTTGTGCCTTGATTATTGATCTCGTTTGCGGGTGGGTTCTCATGCTATGATTTTGGGAGATTCATGACTTGATTATGAAACAAAAACTTGCTTTGTTTTTCTATTATATGCCATGAACAACCTAAGTTTGATGTGTAAAGAACCTCTAAGAAATTGGTTATGCCTAGCCACCTTTTCAAGCTAATAAATGTTGTTACCTTGGTTTATTATGCTCATTTGAAGATCAACTATATGATGTATACATCCATTCCCTTATTATCTTATCAAATCCTTAACCATGCATACGAGCTACAATGTAAACTCATGTCTAAACGCTATCTTTTTGACCCAAAACTCTTAATCATGAAAATTGATATTTGTTTACTTACGTGGCATATCTTTCTCCTATGATTAAGATCCTTTCTGCAAGATCTTACTTATTGTCCTTATCTTGTTAGTTAACCTTTTAAACAATCCTAAACCGCACTCGGAATCCTTTGAGAATTCTTATTGGAAACCCCTTTTTGGTAACTCTTGTTGGAACCTTGTTAATAAACCATTCACTCTGTAATAAGGGGAATTTGGCATGACGAAGCGTATTCCAAACGTATAAATTATTATTGAAAGTTAAGTATAAGTATAATTAAGTTTTGTTTATAAGGGGAAGTAGCTCCGTAAGCAGTGATGAACAACATTCGTAGATCGAGTATTGTGCATTATGTGTCTGGAGCGAGTATTACTCTGAAGCAGGTATTGCTCCTTTATGTAGGGTCATGACCCAAAAGCCTTGCAAGCAGAATATGGAAGGTGGGGGAGACGTCCCTCAAAAGTTTGGAGATGTGGCTTAGCCCTCTCCATTCGTGTTCCTTCCATGGAGTTGTGCTTTGTTTGTGATAAGTTTTAAGAGTATTATTCATGTTATGTATTGAGTGTGTTATGCGATATCTTGAGATAAATCTTGGGAAATGACTTTGGAATATACAAAGTATATCAGTAGTAACTTAAAGGAAAGGATCAACGTATTACTCAGCAAGTGTTAACGTATTTTTGAGGAAGTATCAATGGAATTCTAAGCAGATACAAATGTTTTTATGAAAGTTATAAGTCATCTGCTTTGAGTATAAATAAGAATCAGCTATGTAATGCAGCCACCTTATTAATTTATAAGTAGGACTTGTGTACCAGCGTAAGCTTATCTGTTTTGTTCTTTGAACCTGTCCGGGTGGGGGCAAATTCCTCTGTTTTGCAGGATTAGAGAGAATGTTTGAACTAGAGCCTGTGTGCAAACGTGAAGTCGTGATCAATGTGTTTAATCCTATGCTATGAGTGTAACACCCCCAAATTACTCAATTGAAAATAAATAACAAATAAATAATATTTGAGTAATTTAAGAGTATTACCACCACATGACTTTCACGCTTTCGGCAAACTAATTATTAACCACTATATAATTTGCGACGGAAGACTTAACCAAAAGTACTAATCACTTTATTACTGAAAAATAAGTATTATTCAAACTTATCACAAATAAAGCGTCCTAAACTAGGTGAAGATCCCCTTCAAAGAATGCTCCCATGCACAACAAGTAATTACCTGCAAAAATGCTTACCAAAAAAGGTAAACAAGGCAAAGCCAAATAGGAAAAAGGAAAATATGCGTCACTATAAAACTGAATAAGGTACGTATAAGACACGTAATACATTTACTTGTTCGTAACACTTTTTATTTCGAAACCTCCTTAACTAACATATCAAGAATAACTTTTAAAAATAAACTCTTGCTAAATAACTGGATTAGAATAATCTTAAAAATAATTCCTCTTCTTATCACCCCTTCCTTAACCTAAGTGTGCACACCCCCCTAAGCTAGGCATCGCATCACAGATCTATATCAAGGGGTAACACTAATTGTCAACAAGTGGACTTTGAAGCATAAACCCTTCTTGACGTTAATCAAGCAGTAATATAATAATACGATTTAGTAAGTCATGGATAATTTTCCTTTTCTCATAAACAACTTATGAACATACAAAGTTCATAAAACCATTCAACCCACTCCTTGTAATAATAATTTAAATTTATGAAAATGATAACAAAACATTCATATAATATGATTGATGAATTCATTTCTTCTTTTCATTTCCGAAAGTGAATAATAAAATGTTGTAACCATTTTAAACTGAATTTCTAAATCAATTCAACCGTTAAATCAACAAACAACTTTAGCACATACACTAGTAGAAAAATGATAATTTGTGTATGCTTATTTGCGTCCAACGCAAGAAAACTTGACGTAAATGCTCAGGAACAGACGATTTGCATCGGATCATAGTCAACGTCCGACACAAATAAGCACAACAAATGAATGGCACGATAATTTGCATCGGTTTGCTAGGAGCACGTGACGCAAATGATTAATGCCAAAGGCTATTTGGATCCAACGATTTACGTCGGTTAGGCCTAGAGGTTTGACGCAGAGGATTAAGGCCTTCTGGATCCAGGGGTTTGCATCGGTTGGGCTTCGTGATCCGACGCAAATGATTAAAGCAAATGGGGGCATTAATAAACAAACTATTTGCTTCGAACATGCCTAATATGCGATACAAATTCTTGTATCAGGCGATTTGCATCGGATCATCTAGGCCCATTCGACGCAGATGATTGGCCCACTTATTTCTTTTTCGAGCATCCAAGTCTTAAACACTTACTCCCAACTCCCTCCACTCCCACTCTCACACTCTATCATGCAAATCGAATTCCCTGAGTGCACTCACTCTCGCCGGGAAATCCCATCCGTCGTTACTCCGGTGAATCCCCTCTCACCGGCAAATTAGTCTCAAGCCCTAAAATATTCGGTGCACTCTCCCCTCTCTCTCTCTATCTCTCTCACACAATTCGCTGAACTCTCCACTTCTCCGGCGAACCAGAAAAATCTGCTTGTCTCTCACTATTCTCTGGACGTTGCCGTCCCTCTCCGTCGCCGCAAGTGGGTCGTAGTTAGGCTTAAGTTTTGGGTTAAATTTCAGAAATTTCAAGGGATTAATTTGTGGGTCATCCTCTACTGAGCAGGAGTTAGGTCATTTTTCTGGTGGCTGGCTAGTGGATTCCGGCATGGGAGGTTAGTTTGCTTTAACTTTTATCAAAAATCCTTTAATTACTCTTTAATTATTGTTTATGGTTATGCATATTGAATTTGTGATTGTGAAGTTCATTGCAATTTGGGTAATTAAATTTTGCTTTGAATATTATTTTTGGATTTGTGATTGTTAAGTTGTAGGCTTAATTGTTGAACTCTAATATATGAAAATGAACTTTTGATATTATTGTGTTAGTTTTATTAAACTTGAAATATGGACTTGCCTATATAGGGGGCGAGAAATCTAAGGAATGGATTGGTTTTATGATTGTAAAGATGTGGGTTTAGTTATTATTGAATTCTAATATATGATGTGGGTTTGTGATTCTAATCTATAGATGGGTTAATATTGATTTATAATATTATGGGTTAGTTTTGTGATTATAAATATGTGATTGGGTTTGGTTATTACTATCTTTTGTTATACGAACTATGAATTTGTGTATTGTTGTGTTAGTTTCTCAATTGACATATGGACATACCTTAATGGGGTGAGGCGGGAAATCTAAGGAATGGATTGGTTTGTGCTATTTAATTGCAATGTACAGTATTGGCCTAGATACCCGTTCGAGGATTACTCATTAGGAGTAAGTCTTGAATAGTCCCCGGTTTGGGACTGTCTTTGAGTTTCTTATCTCAGTTAAGATGTGAATGAATGTTTGGTTTTCGATTCTAAGAAAGATATTGTAACGCCCCGACTTTCGTACATCCTTATCAAGTAATCAGGATTAGCAGCGGAAGACTTAACTTAGTCGGCGCGCTACCGCCGTACTTTCCACTTGGGGAAAATACAAGGTGACATTTAACATTAACTTATAGGGACAATACTTTGATTTGACACTCTTTAAAGAATCACTTTAATAATAGAATACTATTTTCTAGAAATTTCGGCAGAGTTTCCTTTGTAAATTGGACAACCCAAGTGGGAAAATGTTTGAGAAACCTGTTACAATTAAAACAGTTCCAAATCCATAACTCAACGCTTTCGTGGAGCAGCAGCATAAGGGAATCGTGGGTGTTAGCAATAGATGTTACTTTTTATACTTTCAGATCGTTTCAGAATGATCATAATGTAAATTTTACATAATCGGAAATGGTAAGCATATCTCATACCTTTAAGTACCTTTAAGAATACATAACATAAGCATAGCAGAAGTATATCAGAAGCATAGCAGTCTTTTCGTATTCTATATCATTTAAAAGTCACTCATACTTTGAGACTGTTTCAGAATTAAAAGGTATACTTTGGCATATTCAGAATACATGAACATATATCATAGCAAACATTTCATATTTCGTCATTCATAAGAACAAGAGTCATCTTTTCACACTTTTCGATCCTTTATGAGACAGAAAATACTATTCCATACTACATCCATATAATAAGCTTATTAGTGATATAGGTCACATTTTCGACTATCGTCATTAAACATCATTCAACTCTAAATATTTCTCGCAATAGTCCAGTGATACACTTTTCTTAGCTTATCAATGTACTAAAATATAATACTAAACCTGATATATAGTTAACAAATGTACTTTAAATGTCATGTAATACCAAGTTGTCTGAGAGTCATTACATTATCTCAATTCCAACATAGTATGAACATCACTTGAAGACATATACATGGTCTCTTTTAGGATGAGTTACAACTTGTTACGTAGTTTGCTTAGTTAACTTATGTGATAGAATACTTTGAATGCCCTTAACTAATAATCTAACCTCATTGAATTCATTCTTTTTCAAGACACTATATTATCATGTAAGTGAAACTCCACTTTAGTTTAAAAGCACTTAAGAAAGTAATATCATTATAAAACCACCAATTGTCGAAACTCATAGCTCATGTCCAAAACACATATAACATACATTCGATTATCAAATTCCAAAACTTAATTTCCTACTTACGTTTATACTTGGAGTCCTTTCTACACATCAATGGGATTTGATTGCACCAAGAACCTACACCTTTCGGGTATTTTAGCTTAATCTCAAGCAACAAAATATTGTTTACCACAAACGCCCAACAACATCATCTTATAGCTCAATCAGATTTCCAAAAGCAGGACTCAACAGACATATAATTCTCAAAACATGCAGAGAAGGAAATTGTAAGAATCATAAATATTCCTATCATATACCGCCAATAACAAATCAATCATGAACAACAAAATTTATCAACACAATCATCATACTATTTCAATCATATTTCCAGAGCTAATTTCTCAATGTATTCAAAATTTGTAAGAATCAATCATTGAAATCAAATGAAGAATAGAAGGGGTGTAGTACCAACAAGGACAGCAGCATAAGGAAGGAGATGTGAGCAAGGAAAAGAGAAGGACGAGGTGATTGACACACCGGCGAGCTCCAGCTCGTGGTGGCCAAACCAGGACCACGGCAGCAGCGCCGCCTCAAAGCAGCAGCAACACAACACGCAGCAACAACAACAACGAACGGAGGAGAGAGAGACCAGAACCACCACCAACGACAGTGGCAGGACTGGCAGCAGCGCGATCAACACCGCACACAACACCAACAACCACCACGAAGAGGAGAGAGAAGACGCGAACAGGGAAGCGAAGCGCAGTAGCAGCACCGAATGGAAGAAAGGAAGCTCAGACGGGCTTCAGGAACGCCGGCGAGGCGACGGTGCAAGTGAGCGAGAGACAGAGACGGGGGGTTGAGAGAGGAATCATGCGAGGTCTTCAACCCATTTACCCATAAAGAAAATAGGAAACTGCGACTACTGACCGGATGGCGTGATTTTTCCGATGATATCAATGCCCCAAGTCAGGAGAGAGAAAACTTGGGGTTTGGGGTTTCTTTCAAGAGAGAGAAATGGGGTTTGGGGTGTTTGGGTGAGAATATAACAAGAGAGAGAATTTAAAATTCATTTGGTTATTTAAAATCGAAAATATATTATTCTTATCTTTATAAAAAAATTAAATTAATAAACACATTACAACATTCAATTTAAAACTCATATGCCAATTCAAATAAAATAAGAATTTTCAAAACATAAACTTTATAATTATAATTAACGCTAATTAAAACACTCTTAAAAATCAGGGTATTACAAATATAGCTCATTTCCCTAAGCGTTCTGTGGGTACATATGCTGATAGTTTACCTACTATCTTCATTGTGTACTTAGAGAATTGAAAACCAAACGTTCATTCACTAGTGAGATGAGAAACTCAAGGATGGGTTAGGTTGGAGTGATAAGGACCCAATTGTTCATGATCGCACTTGACAAGACACTTTGAATAATGTGATTGATTGTGTTCTTGTTTGGTGTCTCTAGTGTATGAATATGGATCGAAACCGGATGTATTGTCATCGGATTTCGGAGACATTTCTACAAGGGGTTGATGAATTTATCAGGGTCGCTTTAGAACATCAATGTCAGAATGGGTCAAAGTTAGTCCTTTGTCCTTGTTGTGATTGCAATGACTCTAGGGGGTATTATGATGTGGACTGGATCAAATTAAGAATCAATTGATTCGTGGTAGGTTTAAGAGTAGTTATACTAGATGGGCATGGCATGAAGAGTTTTATGATCAGGGTATGAGCTCCACTAGCTTATCTGATGATTTGCATATTGATCCCATTAATGATGAGGTCGAGGTTGAAATTGAAAAAAAAAAAGAGGATGACAATGAGAATGATAGGGTAGATGAGATGTTGCACAATTTGGAGGATGAAGGAATTGATCAGAATATGTACGATAGTATTTTAAGTGCAGCGGACAAACCGATGTATCTGGGGTGTAAGAATTTCACTAAACTTTCTCATGATTGTCATATCTCGATGCAACATTTATTACCTGTTGCAATCCGAGGAATTTTGCCTTCCCAAGTAAGATACACGATTACGAAGCTATGTTTCTTCTTTAGAACCATCTCTAGCAAGGTGATTGATCCTAACACTGTAGATAACTTACAAGCCGATGTAATTGAGATGATGTGTCGATTTGAAATGTACTTCCCACCATCGTTCTTTGACATCATGCCTCATTTGATAATCCATCTTGTCCGAAAAATTAAACTTTGTGGGCCCGTTTGTATGAGGTATTTGTGGCCTTTTGAAAGACATATGGGTACTCCGAAGGGAAAAGTGATGAATCCAGCCAGACTAGAAGCAAGTATGTTCCAAAGAACAGTTGCAAAGGAAGTATTAGAATATATAAGTCAGTATTTAGCACGCGCATAAGCAATTGGATTGCCAAAATCTAGACATGAAGGAAGGCTTGATGGTTATGGTATCATTGGGAGAAAAAAGATTGTGCCTTGATGCCGAGTTGAAAAGAAAAGCAGAATTGTTTTTGTTAGAAAATCTGACACAAGTGCATCCTTACTTAGATGAGCACATGACTGTTCTTAGTGTTCAATATCCATCGAAGAATGAATGGTAGTTGATGATTGAGCATAATCGGTCGTTCGTCGATTGGTTTAAAGAATGAGTTATGACCCAATTATCTGACACTCCCAATGACGTATCAGATACGTTGAGATGGTTGGCATATGGGTCAAACATTTCGTACGAAGGGTATGACATCAATGGTTATTCATTTTACACTAAGCGCCAAGATGGCAAATCCACGATGCAAAACAATGCCATTACGTTAGGGGCTTTGTCATCAGAGTATATAAAAGTGGAAGTGATAGAACGATTGTTAAGACAATGAAGTCTTATTATGGGTTCATTGAAGAGATATTAGAACTTGACTATGTTGACTTCAAGATTCTGATCTTCCAATGCAAGTGGGTTGATATTCATCGTGGTGTAAAGAAGGATGAACATGGTTTTTTATGTTAGTCAATTTCAGATTGTTAGGGCATCATGAAGATACTTTCATATTGGCATCACAAGCAAAAGAAGTTTTCTACATGGTTGACCTTGTCGATTCAAAATGGCCTGTTGTCATTGAAGGAAAGATGAGAATACTTGGAATTGATGATGTACACGATAAAGAAGAATACAATACACACTTTAATGAAGTCCCAGCTTCATCAGTAGTCATTCCAAGTACATTAGGGGAATATCTTGACACAAATTACATTCGTCGAGACCATAATGAAGGATTTTACGTTATCAAAGAAAAGAATGATGAATAGGTAACTTATATAATATTACTACAACTACTATTGTTTGTAAGCTTAAATTATACTTTATGCTTTGTTAATATAATTTTATAGTACCTCATTTATGAATCTAACATAGCTTTGGTTAATATTTGTATTCGCTTACAAGTGTAGTGATGGAGGATGACATAATGCATGATGCAGAGGACGATGACCAGCATCCACGTTATGAGCCCGAGATTACTGATGTAGCTACTAGGAAGAAAAAGTGAGCAAGCCAAGAGGTCCTTCAAAAGGGATACGTTCCAAACCCGGGTTCCAAAGAGTACTTTAGTGCAATGATTTGATACGTCCGGTTGGCGATCATGCTGGAGATTACAAGACACATTGCGGCAAAATCAGTACAAGCAAAGTCTCTATCTTGTACGAGAGTTGGAATGATGTTCTAGAAGGCATAAAAAAGACTTTATGGGAAGATGTTAAAGTAAGTAACCTATGTATTTTAAAAGCTATTTTTTTTAATTTAATTGGGATTATGTTTAATGAATGCACTAATCGTTTATTATTGGTACATTTTGCATATTGAAGAGAGAGTTTAGAATACAAGGGGATGCGAGGAAGAAACGAGAGGTCTTAATTACTTGTGATGGGCGGTGGATAGATTTCAAGACGAGATTGGTGAGTTGATGGATCAGAAAATCGAGGAAGGGCCCTAACAATTCAAGGCAACCGTATGAGATTTATCCTTTTATCACTAAAGAGATATGGAAGCAATTTGTGACAAGGTGTAGCTCTAAGGAGTTTAAGGTATATAATATGTACGTTACAATCATATGTAATTATATTTTCAATTTAATTTTTGTGAATATTGACTACTTATTTGTTTTTGTTGTGAAAAATATATAATAGATAAAAGGTACTGATAGAAATATATCAGTAGGATGTATTATACATGAATGAGAAATTCACTTCTTAAAATGGCGGTATTTATAGGCAAAAATTTCTTTGTATATATCTGCGTAAATTCAACAATTGCGTAATGCTGGAGAAAACTTTCCCATCATGCATTAACTACATGTCAGGTGAAAGTCCATTTCGGTGGACTTCACTGTAGCTGAACAGTGGAATTTACAATTCCATTGTTATCTCAACACTCCCCCTTGAATGTCCACCGATAACTTATAATGGACTGTCTCATTAAGAACCTTGTTAGGAAAAATCATGTGGGAAAAATCCATAACTAGGGAAAAGAGTACACCTATTATGTATCCTTATATGCTTACAATTAATCGCCTCATTAAAAACTTGTCGGGAAAACCCGGTGGGATAAAAACCTGATTAAAGGGATAAAGAGTGCAGCATATAATACTCCCCATGAGTCTAGCATATATCACGAAGATGACGCATTCTAATTTTTCCGACTAATTCTTCAAATTTCTTCGCCGGAAGGGATTTGGTGAATAAATATGCAAGATTTATAGATGATTGGATTTGTGGGATGTTTATCGTCCCATCCTTTTGGAAGTCAAGAGTGAAGAAGAGTTTTGGTGATAAATGTTTAGTTCTGTCTCCTTTGATATACCCTTCGCTTACTTGGGTGATACATGCAGTATCTTCTTCGTAGATGATAGATGGATTTGTTGTTATTGTTTTCATTCCACAATCTTCTTAGATATTCTTGATCATTGACATTAGCCATACACATTCCCTTCCACCTTCATAAAAGGGCAATTAGTTCTGCATGATTTGATGATGTGGCCGTCAAAGTCTGCTTCGTGGATTTCCAAGATATTGCAGTACCTCCATAAGTGAATAGATACCGGATTGAGACTTAGCCTTTTGTAGATCTCGATAGGTACCAAGCATCTCGCATATCCAATGAATGACACATTTGGTTTCGATCGCTAGAATAATCGAAGGCCTTGGGTTCCTCGAAGATAACGTAATAAGTGTCTAACTCTATTCCAATGTCTCTTTGTTGGTGTGTTGCTATATCTAGCTAATAATTTACTGAAAAAGCTATGTCAAGTCGAGTATTGTTAGCCAAGTACATTAAGGCACCAATCGCACTTAAAAATGGTACTTCAGGACCAAGAATTTCTTCGTTTTCTTCTCGTGGTCTGAATGGGTCATCTTTCACATTCAGAGAACGCACTGTCATTGGAGAGCTTATTGGGTGAGCTATGTCCATGACAAAATGTTTCAGAATTTTTTTTGTATAGTTTAATTGATGGATAAAAATCCCATTTCTCAAATGTTCCATTTGCAAGCCAAGGCAAAATTTGGTCCTCCCGACATCTTTCATCTCAAATTCTTTCATCAAGTACTTTGCAGTCACTTCAAGTTCTCTTGGAGTTCCAATAATATTCAAATCATCGACATAGTCAGCAATGACGGCGAATCCTGATTTAGATCGCTTAGTGAATACACAGGGACTGATCTGATTATTTTTAAATCCTTCTTTCAATAGGTATTCACTAAGACGATTATACCACATTCTACCAGATAGTTTTAACCCATAGAGTGACTTTTTCAATTTTATTGAAAACATCTCTTTGGGCATGTGATTTTCTGGTAGTTTTAGTCCATCAGGGACTTTCATATAAATATTTGTGTCAGTGACCCATATAAGTATGCAGTCACTACATCCATTAACCTCATTTGCAATCATCTCGAAACTGATAAGCTTACCAGAAATCTTAGTGTAGTCGCATCAACTACTGGAGAATATGTCTCATCATAATCAATCCCTGGCATTTGCGAGAAACCTTGGGCTACTAGCCTTGCCTTATATTTAGTAACCTTATTTTTCTCATTTCGTTTTCTCACGAATACCCATTTGTACCCAACTGGTTTTACACCTTTTGGTATTTGGGTTATTTGTCCAAATACCTCACGTTTTTCAAGTGATTTCAATTCTGCTTGAATTGCTACTTTCCATCTTGGTCAATCTTTTTTGCGGCGACATTCATCTACTGTATTTGGTTCTATATCATTTTCATCGTATGTCATTTCAACCGCTTTGGAGTAAGCAAAGATTTTATTGAAGACAACATCTTTTCGATTCCATTGTTTATTTGTAGAAACATAATTAATTGAAGTTTCATTGTTGTTTATGCTTTCATGTTCCTTTTCTTCCGGAACATGTTTATCTTCATCTTTGTTTTCATCAAGAATTTCATCATGCTCTGTTGGAGAATCTATATTAATTTCGTTTGTTGTTTTTCCTTGCCTTTTCATTTTTCTCGGTTTTGAGTCTTTAGAACCGGGTGGTCTACTACGTTTTCGGCGTGCTATTGACTCATTTTCAATGGCCTTAGGAATTTCAATCTGTGTTGGGGCATTCTCAGCTGGTACATGTGACTGTGTCACTTTCTTAGTATCTGTAAATGCATCTGGCAATTGGTTTGCAATACTTTGCAAATAAACAATTTTCTTGACTTCTTGTTCACATGAATTGGTTCTTGGGTCTAGAAACGACATTTATGATGCGTTCCATGTAATTTCTGTTTTTATGTTTTGTGGGTCCACTTTCTCTCCCCCCCTAAGGATGGGAATACTGACTCATTAAAATGACAGTCGGCAAATCGAGCCGTAAATAAATCGCCAGTTATTGTCTCTAAATATTTGATAATTGATAATTGATGGAGAATCAAATCCAACATATATTCCCATCCTTCTTTATGGAACCGTTTTAGTACGTTGGGGCGGAGCAATAGATACATGTACAACGCACCCAAAAATTCTCAAATGTAAGCCATTCAGTTCTCGACCTAATACTAATTGCAACGTTGAGAATTTGTGATAGGTTGTCGTCCTTAAACTTATCAATATTGCTGCATGTAATATAGCATGACCCCAAGCAGAAGAGGGCAATTTTGATCTCATTATTAATGGTCTTGCAATTAATTGTAGTCTCTTGCTTAATGATTCAGCAAGATCATTTTGTGTATGTACATGAGGCACATGGTGCTCTACAACAATCCCAATAGACATGCAATAGTCATTAAAAGTCTGGGATGTAAATTCCCCAGCATTGTCTAATCTTATTCTCTTTATTGTATGATCAAGGAATTGAGTTTTAATCGAATTATTTGAGCCAGAAGTTTTGCAAATGCAACATTTCTACTTGACAAAAGGCTCACATGTGACCATCGAGTAGAGGCACCAATTAATACCATGAAATAGCGGAATGGTCCGCATGCGGAGAGAATAGACCCACAAATATCTCCTTGTATTCTTTCTTAAAACGTTGGAGATTCAGTGGCAATCTTATTATAGATGGTCTGGTTATCAATTTGCCAAGTGAGCATATTATATATAACTAATATATATAAAGCAGAGTCCAAAAAAAGTCACCTCACGAGGTCGCGACATTTGGCGTCCTCATTGGACGCCATTTGTCGCGCTTCTTAACTGACATGTCATTTTTTTAATATAAGTAGATTTATAAAGTAATAAAAATACATGTATGGGGTTTAGGATAAGAAGAAATAGAGTTGGGTTCACAATGAAAAACTTAAGTATAGTGAATCGAGTATAACTTTTAATATATAGTTCTGAAAATTATAATTTTTGTACCGTTGGAAAGTGTTTAAAAAATACTTTAAAATAAGATCCATTTATACGATATTTAAAATTTATATTAAGGTAACGTATAAAAGAAATATTGACTATATTAATGTATTAAAGTAACAAATTGCAATTAGAATTAGAAATTTAATTAAAATTAGGGCTTTTCAACAAAACCTATTCATGTTAGATTTCGAATATTCAAAGTTATTACATTATAAATTTTCTTGTTGTATATGTCGGACAAAAATACAATCAAACAAGGTATGTGAAAATTTCAAAAGTGTACATCTTCTCCATGATGAGAACGGGCATTTGCCCGGGACCATGTCATTATCTTTGAAAAGAGATAGAGTTGTAAATTGATAAAAATACATATACAGAGTTCAGGATAAGGATAATAAGTGTAGACACATAATCGTGTCTCCCCATTTAAGGATCCAATGATGAAACATACCGCGACATTAGTTGGCGCGACCCAACGGAAGAGCAATCTAAAGAACAAATCCAAAATGTGTTTTGAAATGATATTCTAAAGCCCAATTAATTGTTCATGATGATTAATTGTATTTAAAGCCCATAAAATGTTTTAAAACCATTTTCAAAGCCCAATCAAATATTTATTATTTTAATAAATATCTTTCATAATCCTTTTCATCATCTTCAATCAAAAATCAGATTTTTGATCCGTAAAATTCCATCTCCGAAATTTTAGGGATAGAAAAGTATCTTCGAAAGACGCGCAAAGGAATATGCTCGAATATTCCCGAATATGCGCTGTACGCGGCGGCTGCGCTCAGCGCGCCACGTGCGTCCAGCACATTGGCCATATCGCGTCAGGCGTGCTAATGAGCGCCTGACACGTAGATATTGTGACTCACACAAAGTCCTGCGTCATACGCAAGTCTTGTGTGAGACGCCACTTTCTTTTCTATCTTTTCAAAAACGCGTTTACAAGTGCCTAAACCTGATTGGGCTGGCTGCGTCAGGCACATCAATGTGCGTCTGAAGCGTGGCATTGTGCCTGCCACGTAGGCGTGCGCCTGGCGCAAGGCTTGCGTGAGGCGCAAGGTTTCTTTTTCCTATAAATACTCCGTGATTCCCAGAATAAAGGACGGCTTTGAACATTATTATTTCACGTACACAAAATTCTCTCGAATACTCCAAAACATACTTCGAACATTCAACACTCAAATACTTTCAATACCTCAAATACTTTCAATCAATTCTTCATACTACGTTCTTGGTTTCACGATTGCTCCGCCTAAATATCGTTGCGCTCCTCAATCTAAGCCGCATAGGTATAATACCTGAGGATCATTGAATAAATTATTTTTATATTGAAGTTACTAACAGTTTTCTTTCCTGATGTAGATCTTTAATGTAAAATCGCTCTATTGTATATTCTAATCTCTTTTCTATACTTTATTTATTCATGCCTTTGTATATTATATGCTTGCCTGATCATTATGTTCATATTATATGATTGTCCTGCTTTATTGCTTTTATCACCCCACATGTTTTTTTGGTAATCAAAGACCTAAAGAATTGTTCTAACATTAATCAGATTAATTTAGACAACCTGCTAGGTTCCCTGTAATATTGATTGCCTAATAACATGTCACTATATATAGTCTTTTTATGTGTTTCCTGAACCAATTTAGACTAAATATTTTTAGGGTGTTTAAAACATTATGTGATTATTCTTTGGCATAAAATCTGCAATGAATCAATATTTAGTAGAGGCCAACTTTGGGCGAATGTGTTTCATTATGACTATATTCGTACCCTCACCCCCGAACTCAATCTCTGGTTCATTTTGACCATCTATGGAGTCATGACGGGGAAATCTACATTGGATAATTTGTCCCTGTGGTTTTCCCATATCCAATTAGGTTTATGATTCTTCCGAAGAAGAATCGTTGTCGACTTCTTTCAAAACAATTTTCAATAAACCTTAACAGTGGGGTAGTCAAATATAATACGGTCCCACACTGCGTAGGCGAAATAAAAAACATGCCTACAATTTGGCGACTTCACTTGGGAGGATTTTAAAAAATTAATTTTTTTAAATGAGTGGGTGAAACTTGAAAAATACGATTCATTCTTATTTTTATGCCTTAGAATAATATACAGTTTTTCATATGCATGTCTACTGTTCAGCCACCATAAGGATAATCTACCTTGCCTCATTAGCACATTTTCTATGTGTGAGGTCACCCCCGGGGGGTTTGCGCTTTGTCCTTCCAAAAAGCTTCCTGAGCGATAGTGTTGGACCTTAGTCATAAGCAAACCTACCCAACCATGGCATTGTTCTCTTGTTCCTGACTTGAGACTGGAGTGCGTCTTACATGTGGCCACCTCTTTAAGCAAGGGTACGAAGCATGGGATCAATCTCTTAGTCATGGACCCTTTCATACTGAACCTAAACCTGACCAATAGTTGAACATAGAACTGGACTTTAGGTTGGAACTTTTGCATCCATGTTATATGACATATGCCTGTGATTGCAATTCTTGCCTTCTATTATTTTGTCAAATTGTCATTATTATGCGTCGTTCCTAAAATCGCGTCTAACAAACAGCAAAAAATTCTTCAATCGACCAATACGTCGCCTAAATCCCCAAAAAACGTGTCGGGGAGTAGTGCGCCAAGCGCAATAAGTTGCGCATGGCGCACCACTCCAGCGCCAGACGCACGGCTATGCGCTGCGCGGCTTGCAGTCTGTGCATCGCGCGTTTTTCGTCAATTTAGTCGTCGTAATTATCGATCCTATGTTCAGTCCTATGTGCGTCTGTCTGTCTGCATTTGCGTAATTTGGTCATTTAGGCTTATCACCTAATTCAACATATAAAAACCAGTCCTTTCATGCAAGGTCAAGTCTGTCCTGAAAAAAATGCATCTAAAGAGTCATTATAGAGTTAGAGTTGTCATGCATATCTACCTTTTCCCATTTCCTCCCTGCTGTTCAACTAATCTTCCCTATCAATCTTACCTTTCCATAATCATCAATTTCAAAAACTTACATTTTTTAAAATCAACCTTACACCATATTCTATTCTACCTTGTTCGAAAACATTTACTAATCATCATAATACCACGACATTTCAAAAAAATATTTTTCAAAATTAATCCATCATCTTTTTCTAACAAAAGATAAAACAAGGGGTTCCTTTCAAAAATGAATTTCGAAAATTCTAAGCCCAATCTAAACACCTTCAATCCAATCCAATTCAATCCAATCAACCAAATTCAATCCAATTCACTTGCATTCATTTTAGGCCCATATGCATTAGAAGTCCATTTTGCATTCATTTTAGGCCCAAGTGCATTTCAATCCATACATTCTCTATCATTGAGTCGATCTTAGGCCCATATAAATCTAGTTTATCTCAAAATCTAGGCCCATTTGCATCTTTATGTGAAGTCCAGTCCAAGTTTATCCCTAATCAATTCCAATCTAAGTCTAAGTCCAGTCCAATCCAAATCTTATGTCCATTTAGGCCCAATTCATATCCTAGGTCTAGTTTGCATCTCCATGTAGGCCCTAGTCAGTCTTCGGACTATAAAAATCCAGTCTTAGGACTATAAAAGTTCATCCCCTAAAACCTAGCCTGCTTGCTCACTCGTAAGTTCAAGGTCTAGCATTCCTTGAGTCTATAGGCAATTGTTGTGTCTAGCCTGCTTGCTCACCTGTAAGTTCAAGGTCTAACATTCCTTAAGTCCATAGGCAATTTTTGAGTCTAGCCTGCTTAGTTTAATGTAAGTTCCGAAGTCTAGTTGTCTAGCTTGCTTGCTCACCCATAAGTTTAAAGTCTAGTTGCCTAGCCTGCTTGCCTTAAGTTAAGAATTTGGCCTTCCTAGTTGTCTAGCTTGCTTGCTCACCCATAAGTTCAAAGTCTAGCATCCCATAAATCCATAGGCAATTTTTGAGTCTAGCCCGCTTAGTCTAATGTAAGTTCCGAAGTCTAGTTGTCTAGCCTGCTTGCTCACTCGTAAGTTCAAAGTCTAGGAGCCTACCCTGCTTGCCTTAAGTTAAGAGTCTAGTCTCCCTTATTGTCAAATCTTCCTTAAAGGCTAGCCTGCATGCTCACCCGTAAGTTCAAAGTCTAGTCTCTTCCAAACCCAATTGTGGAGTCCAGTCTCCTTGCATAGTCCAGTCCAGTCCAGTCCACATCTGCATATGCATATAGTTAGGCCCATGTCGCCATCATAACCATAATCATACCCATTTCTAATCATTTCCCATTCCCATTTCCATTTTCATCTTCATTTCTCATCTCTCCTTTTCATCTCCATTTCTCCATCCCCCATTTCCATTTCTCATTTCGAAAGCATCATTTCTTAAAATTGATGAGGTCCACTCGATTCTGTTCATGACCAGTCGAGAAATTACAACTTAGGGATGCCTAATGGAGAAACAAAAAGTTGAGCCTACTCTAAAGCTCATCAATCGCACTATCACCACCCATACTTCATTTAGAGTCATGAAGATTACTTTTGACCGCCTTCACAATAGAGGCGCAATCACTTCCATAGGATATACCGCCTTCACATTAGAGGCACGATCACTTCCATAGGGTGTACTTCGAACCCTGCACCTAAAAGAAATTTCGAAAGGTACAACCTATTTTTCTACTGCGAATTCCAACAAGAACAATGAACATCTGACATCTAGTGTCGAAAACAATCAAATGTGCTGCAAAACATGATCGATGACAATAGACTTCTAATACTTGTTGCAACGAGAATCAACATCATCACCAATCCCTTGCGCAGTGCACCGACAATACAATTTATAATCCAAATCCACGACCCTTCATTTTCCAAACCAATTAAACCTTCATCAAAGCCTTAAACTTTTCAACCTTTTCATCAACCATAACTCCTTTTTCAAGGTATGTCCAATCCCACTAGGTTGAAAACCCGAAAGGGTGGCCTAGGCAAAAGTTAGGGCACAAAAAAAAAAGAATAAAAAATAAATCAGATCCAGAACTACGAATGGTCTGATTCCGCAAGGATACGTAGGAATCCTCATCCCGAGGTCCGACCGCGTTAATAAAATAAAATTAGTCATGGTCTAATGATTTGACTTTCTAGAATTTATGAGCATACTCTTTCTAGATCCCGACATAGACTCGAGTCTGCACCTAGCCTCGTTAAAGCCTTTTTCCACTTACATTTATGTGAGTCATAAATTAAAACCTTTTTATTTTTTCAATCCACGCTCTCCTTGTCCCTGAAGGACTCTCCGATAATTCCATGATTTCTAGCTATATTTGACTTTGCCTATATCAACTTCCCAAATAAGAATCCCCAGTGAAAACTTTCAATGCTCAAGACATAACAACTACATTTCAATATCAGATCAAATACATTTCAATCAAGGCTCAAGCCTAATTCAGGTAAGCTCACCCAAAGTGGGGGCTTCCTATGTGTCCAATTCAAATCAAACTCCCGAAGAGTTGTAATCCACGGACCTCGTTTACGAACCCCATTTACTAAAAACGGTTTTCGAAAATCATTCTATCTATTTCTGATCATTCTATCATTCTACATATCCACATCTTCTAGCCTTGCAATATCCTGACCTTGCATCCTAGCCTTGCAAAACCCTGACCTTGCATTGCATTACATACATTCTAGTCCTGCATAACCATGACCTTGCATGACGTGTCAGCCTTTAGCTTTGCATAACCTTAATCCTTGCATTGCGTTTCAAGCATCCTTAGAGAGTCTAAGTTTGCATTATTGCATCACTATGTGCTTATGTGAGTTGTTTGCACCTATCTCGCCGACATCTTCTCCCCGCAGTAATCGATTGCTTGTAGTTATTGTCCTGCATACTAACTTTGTTTTGCAGAGACCGGCGGTTATAGATCAGTTCTGAACTGTAGAGCGTTTATAATCGTTCTCCGTCCCGACACAGTATACTTTGACTTACGGTTTCCTAAACCTCAGTCAAAGTGGGGGCTTCAGTAGACACATAATCGTGTCTCCCCATTTAAGGATCCAATGATGAAACATACCGCGGCATTAGTTGGCGCGACCCAACGAAAGAGCAATCTAAATAACCAATCCAAAATGTGTTTTGAAATGATATTCTAAAGCCCAATTAATTTTTCATGATGATTAATTGTATTTAAAGCCCATAAAATATTTTAAATCCATTTTAAAAGCCCAATCAAATATTTATTATTTTAATAAATATTTTTCATAATCCTTTTCAGCATCTTCAATCAAAAATCAGATTTTTGATCCGTAAAATTCCATCTCCGGAATTTTAGGGATAGAAAAGTATCTTCGAAAGATGCGCAAAGGAATATGCTCGAATATTCCCGTATATGCACCGGACGGGGCGGCTACGCTCAGCGCGCCACGTGCATCCAACACATTGGCCATATCGCATTAGGCGTGCCAATGAGCGCCTGACACGTAGATTTTGTGACTCACGCAAAGTCCTGCGTTAGACACAAGTCTTGTGTGAGACGCCACTTTCTTTTCTATCTTTTCAAAAACGCGTTTACACGTGCCTAAACCTGATTGGGCTAGCTGCGTCCGGCACATCAATGTGCGCCTGAAGCGTGGTATTGTGTCTGCCACGTAGGCGTGCGCAAGGCTTGTATGAGGCGCAAGGTTTCTTTTTCCTATAAATACTCCGTGATTCCCCGAATCAAGGACGGCTTTGAACATTATTATTTCACGTACACAAAATTCTCTCAAATACTCCAAAACATACTTCGAACATTCAACACTCAAATACTATCAATACCTCCAATACTTTCAATCAATTCTTCATACTACGTTCTGGTTTCACGATTGCTCCGCCTAAAGATCGTTGCGCTCCTCAATCTAAGCCGCATAGGTATAATACCTGAGGATCCTTGAATAAATTATTTTTATATTGAAGTTACTAACAATTTTCTTTCCTGATGTAGATCTTTAATGTAAAATCGCTCTACTGCATATTCTAATCTCTTTTCTATACTTTATTTATTCATGCCTTTGTATATTATATGCTTGCATGATCATTATGTTCATATTATATGATTGTCCTGCTTTATTGCTTTTATCACCCCACATGTTATTTTTGCTAATCAAAGACCTAAAGAATTGTTCTAACATTAATCAGATTAATTTGGACAACCTGCTAGGTTCCCTGTAATATTGATTGCCTAATAACATATCACTAAATATAGTCTTTTTATATGTTTCCTGAACCAATTTAGACTAAATATTTTTAGGGTGTTTAAAACATTATTTGATTATTCTTTGGCATAAAATCTGCAATAAATCGATATTTAGTAGAGGCCAACTTTGGGCGAATATGGTTCATTATGACTATATTCGTACCCTCACCCCCGAACTCAATCTCTGGTTCAATTTGACCATCTATGGAGTCATGACGGGGAAATCTACATTAAATAATTTGTCCATCTGGTTTTCCCATATCCAATTAGGTTTATTATTCTTCCTAAAAAGAATAGTTGGCGACTTCTTTCAAAACAATTTTCAATAAAACCTTAACAGTGGGGTAGTCAAATATAATACGCGCTCACACCGCGTAGGCGAAATAAAAAACACGCCTACAATAAGAAATATAGTTTCGTTTACAATGATATACTTAAGTATAGGTAATCGATTATAACTTTTGGCATATATTTAGAAAAAATATAATTTCTGTTTAAAATACTTTAAAACAAGACCCATTTATAATATTTTTCAACTCTATATTAGAGTAACATATAAGAAGAAATACTTACTATAGTAACATATTAAAGTAACCTACTGCAAATTTGCAATTAGAATTAGGGATGTGTTTTCAACTCCAACTTTTCTACAAATCCTATTTATGTTAGAATTAGAAAATAAATAAGAAGTTTTCATTAAAAAAATGATGTATAAGGAAAAATATATACTATAGTAACATATTAAAGTAACCTACTACAATTAGAATTAGAGTTGTGTGCTCCAACTTTTCTACAATCATGAGAAATTAAGGTCACGTATTAAAGTAATCTACGAAAATCCAAACCATAAACATAAAACACAACATGGGAAATTTCACTTTTTACAGATGTTCCAATTTTGAAAATTGTGATTCTACGCATAACCATGACTTATTTTTTGCTTTCTCAATTTTCTCTCTCTCTTCTATCCTTTGGTTCACCTCTTTTGCTCTCTCCTTCTCCTCTCTATTTTTTTAATCTTTGTTTTTTCTATGAACCAAATCAACTTTTTGCCTATAGATAAAATTGCTTTCTATCTTCTCCTTTGCCTTTCTAATTATACTAAAATGTTAGACTTTCCACAATCAACTTTGTGAGTTTACCACTGTCTCACCCTTATTTTATAAAACTGATACTTAATCAATCATTTAAAAAACCCACGTCAAACTCAAATCAACCTGCACCAAATGCAACCATTATATTCCAAACCAAATCACCTGATACACAATTTAGCATAAAAATACAAGCAACAAAGTTAAAATTGCTTTCCATTTTCTCTTTTTGCTTTTCTAATTGGACTAAAGTGTTAGACTTTCCACAATCAACTTTGTGAGTTTATCTCACACTTAATTTATAAAACTGATACTTAATAAATCACTTAAAAAACTCACGTCAAACTCAAATCAACCTGCACCGAATGCAACCATTATATTCCAAACCAAATCACCTGATACACTATTAGCATAAAAACACAAGCAACAAAGTTAAAAGTATTACACCAATTAGATCAATAAATCGTATAAAATGAAGGAAAATTTAAAAAAAAATGATCCACACAAATAGAAGAAAAAGGAAAAGACCTGACAAAATTGGTCGGGAGTGTACTCAATCTACCAAATCCAATGGTCATTAATATTTTCCCTCTTCTTCCATCAAAAAAGAGTCGAATTTATCGATACCATTGTCCGTTTGGGAGACACGGAGCTTACAGGCTAGAGAAGCAAAAAGAAAAATAAAGAAGTAGATATCATATAACTAATACATAAAGCATAGTTCAAAAGCTGGCTCACGAGGTCGCGACATTTCGCGTCCTCATGGGACGCCATTTGTCGCGCTTTATTAACCGTCATATCGGTTTTTAAAAAAATAAATAGAGTTACAAAGTCTTAAAAATACATGTGTAGAGTATAGGATAAGAAGAAATAAAGTTGGGTTCACAATGGAAAACTTAAGTATATAGTTCGAAAAATTATAATTTTTGTACTATTAGAAAGTGTTTATATAAGATCCGTTTGTACTATATTTAAAATTTTATATTAAAGTAACGTAAGAAAATAAATATAAACCATACTAATGTATTAAAGTAACAAAATACAATTAAAATTAGAAATTCAATTAGAATTAGGGCTTTTCTACAAAACTTATTCATGTTAGAATTAGAATATTCAAAGTTATTACATTATAACTTTTGTTATTGCATGTCGGACAAAAATACGTTCAAACAAAGTTGTGTGAAAATTTCAAAAGTCCATATCTTCTACACGAAGAGGACGGGCATTTGCCCGGGGCCCAAATACTAGTATATATATAAAGCATAGTCCAAAAAGCAGCTCACGAGGTTGTGACATTTGACGTCTTCATTGGACGCCACATGTCACGCTTATTAAGTGCCATGTCACTTTTCCCAAAATAAATAGAGTTCCAAATTAATGAAAATACATGTATAAAGTTAAGGATAAGAAGAAATAGAGTTGGGCACACAATGGAAAACTTAAGTATATAAATCGATTATAACTTTTAGTATATAGTTCCGAAAATTATAATTTTTGCACCATTGGTAAGTGTTTAAAAAATACTTTAAAACAAGATCCATTTATACTATATATAAATTTATATTCAAGCAACGTATAAAAACAAATATTAACTCACGAGGTTGCGACATTTGGCGTCTTCATTGCACGCCATGTAATACCCCTCATGATTACTTTAAAGTGATTTAGCAGACTACTCATTCCAACAAGATGCATCTTTCTTTTAGATAGCTTATTTCCTTAGTTACTCCATAGTTAAGCATGCTTGGCTGAGAGTAGTCCAGGGATGGATGATGTAACAACCCGCACTTCTGAGCTGCTAGCTAATCACACTTAACATTCATAAACCTCATTTATCATTAATAAACCTTAAATACATTATCTTGCAGCAGAAACATAACCTTACAAATCGATCCTGGACCTGTGGGTCAGGGGCCCACAACAACCAACCAGAATATAAATACAATTACATGAAACGATCAAACCGAATCTCTGAAATAATACAATAATACGCTACAGGAATTTCTCTCTTAATTAACCCATATAATATCCATTATAGCTCAAACGAGAATCATCTCCATCATTACACCTATGATCCTCTAACTTGACTCGAACCAACTTCTAACATTTCCTGCAAAAATCACTATCACGAACTCTGCCCCCACCAGGACAGGTTCCAAGAACAACATCAGCAAAACTGAGTACACACTATCCAACCAGAAAATCCTTTTGGTGGCTTAAAACGTATTTACAGATTTTAAGTTTATCTTACGAGACATTGAAAGCAAGAAACAGAAACGTCATAAATGAAAGAATTATTTAACAAGATACTTAACACAATTTACAATGTTACATGTTTAAATAATAATGTGAATTAATACCTCGCGAAATAAATATTATATATACTTTCATTTCGAGGAATCTATATGATCTCCCAAATCTTGTCATATTATCAGGTATACCAATATCTCCCACTTCTTTGTTTCAAAAGGAATAACCTCTAATCCAAATATGTGCAACATAGCTATATCTTTTCATAAATTCCTAACGAGTTTCTTAGTAATTTATTCTCCTATTTGGCACATATATTCCATAACTTCACTAGTGGAAAAAAGCCTAAGGGCTGCGGTCAAAAGTGCCCTAAGGGCTGCGTTTTTTGACCGCAGCAATTAGAGTAGCAGCCCTTAATATATAGGAAGGGTTGCGGTTACGAACCGCAGCCCTTGGAGAATTAAGGGCTGCGGTTTTCTCTATTAACCGCAGCCCTTTTGTAATTTTTTTTTTAAATTCAGCTATATAATATTATATATGCGCTTGTTCCCTGTGTCGCTGGTTCCTTGCTGCTTTGCTTTGTACCATATTACAAACCTCATAATGCATATATATATAGAGTTCCCAATTATATATGTAATAATTATTTATATATAATAATAATAATGTTAAAGAGTACATATTAAGGCAAAATTATATTAATTCTAATACAAAAAGCTACATTAACGCAACAACCGAATAGCTTGCCAACTTGTTTCGAACTTCTAGCAAGTTCTTGCAAAATCCTAACCAATGTATCATAGACAATCTTCACAAATGTAGGTTGCCAACTTGTTTCGAACTTCATCCAATTCTTCAATTGTGAATTCATCCAACCTTGGTGCGTCGTTATCCATGTAAACCTTGCAATAATATGAATATAATAAATTAATAAGATCAAGTCAAACATTTACAATATATAATAACAACTAACTCTTGCAATTAGCTAATTAAACAACCAATTTTCGAGTTGATTTTGTCGATTTTTATGAATTTGAGCTATTTTACATCCCAAAACTAACTACATGCATGTTATATATGCATACTTTATGCATACTTGAAGTGTTAATGTCAAATTTAGGTGCACAAGATTAGAAGTTCAATTTTTAGGTTCGTTTCGGGGACGATTTTTGTGAATTTGAGCTATTTCACTTCCCGAAACTACCTACATGTTACATATAGGAGCAAAACTAACACACACCACTTACTTTATGCATAGTTGAAGTGTTAATGTCATATTTAGGTGCAAAAGATTAGAAGTTCAATTTTTAGGTTCGTTTCGGGGTCGATTTTTGTGAATTTGAGCTATTTCACTTCCCAAAACTACCTACATGTTACATATAGGAGAAAAACTAACACACACCACTTACTTTATGCATAGTTGAAGTGTTAATGTCATATTTAGGTGCAAAAGATTAGAAGTTCAATTTTTAGGTTCGTTTCGGGGTCGTTTTTTGTGAATTTGAGCTATTTCACTTCCCAAAACTAGCTACATGTTACATATAGGAGCAAAACTAACACACACCACTTACTTTATGAATAGTTGAAGTGTTAATGTCATATTTAGGTGCAAAAGATTAGAAGTTCAATTTTTAGGTTCGTTTGGGGTCGATTTTTGTGAATTTGAGCTATTTCACTTCCCAAAACTACCTACATGTTACATATAGGAGCAAAACTAACACACACCACTTACTTTATGCATAGTTGAAGTGTTAAGGTCATATTTAGGTGCAAAAGATTAGAAGTTCAATTTTTAGGTTCGTTTCGGGGTCGATTTTTGTGAATTTGAGCTATTTCACTTCCCAAAACTAGCTACATGTTACATATAGGAGCAAAACTAACACACACCACTTACTTTATGCATAGTTGAAGTGTTAATGTCATATTTAGGTGCAAAAGATTAGAAGTTCAATTTTTAGGTTCGTTTCGGGGTCGATTTTTGTGAATTTGAGCTATTTCACTTCCCAAAACTAGCTACATGTTACATATAGGAGCAAAACTAACACACACCACTTACTTTATGCATAGTTGAAGTATATGAGTCATATTTAGGTGCAAAAGATTAGAAGTTCAATTTTTAGGTTCGTTTCGGGGTCGATTTTTGTGAATTTGAGCTATTTCACTTCCCAAAACTACCTACATGTTACATATAGGAGCAAAACTAACACACACCACTTACTTTATGCATACTTGAAGTGTTAATGTGAAATTTAGGAGCAAAAGATTAGAAGTTCAATTTTTTAGGTTCGTTTCGGGGTCGATTTTTGTGAATTTGAGCTATTTCACTTCCCAAAACTAGCTACATGTTACATATAAAAGCAAAACTAACACACACCACTTACTTTATGCATAGTTGAAGTGTTAATGTCATATTTAGGTGCAAAAGATTAGAAGTTCAATTTTTAGGTTCGTTTTGGGGTCGTTTTTTGTGAATTTGAGCTATTTCACTTCCCAAAACTACCTACATGTTACATATAGGAGCAAAACTAACACACACCACTTACTTTATGCATACTTGAAGTGTTAATGTGAAATTTAGGAGCAAAATATTAGAGTTCAAGTTTTGGGTTAGTTTCGGGGTCGATATGATTATAGTTAATTTATGCTACAATTTCCAAAATAAACTAATTCTTACCTATCAATTTAATCTAAATTAAATAAACTAATTAGTTACATACCTTTTGAAGATAATCGATGTCGGTACAACGGTTGACTATATCAAACATGTACCGCAAGACGTAATAGCCACAATCAACACCATTCTTTTTGTTGCGGACACTGAAATTCACCAAATTTAAACATCCAAAAACATTCATGTTAAATTTAAAGTATATGAAAATAAATGGTTCGACATAAGATTCACCAAAGTAGTTATTACCTCAACTGATATCCAAAGAGGAGCTTTTCCTAATCAAAGTCCAAGTCCATAATGGTGCTTCATCACACTACATCAATACATTATAAGATGTTTATTATATATATATATATATATATATATATATATATATATATATATATATATATAAATGTGTAATATTAGGTACACATATTGTTCTAGTTAAGTTACCTATTCAATAGTGACTTGACTAGTAAGCTCCGTGGTGGTTGTCGACGAAGAGAATCAAAGTGGTAAACGTGATTATTTGACAAATATATCACAATGAGCGTCCAATGGAGACTTTATAAGGAAATAATATAAAGTTACTTATTCAACAATTCGGTGAATTTTGTTATCGATATATGGAACAAGAAGGCAAGTTATCTAAACAAGGAAATAAAATTATAGAAAATAAAGTAAAGCATCAAGTTTGGTGTAACAAGCTTACGCTTCAATATATGGAACAAGGATGAACTTCTCTTCTAACCGATGTGATTGTTTGAAACTAGTATCGAGATATTCTTTCACATCGGTTTTGTTTTTTAAACAATTGTCATCTCGTATCATACTTGGACATAACCAACCAATCTTTGTCTCACTCATTTTTTCATTCAATTTAGTACACAATATCCTGAGAAAGCATATAATAAAAAGTAAACATACTTATCATGGAAGTTGAAAACTATTATAAACTTGTAAAGTAATATATGTATGTATCACCTCATGAAAGCTTGTATCATTGTTCCACTCAACATTTCTCCACGTAAGAATTCTTTAACATCGTCTTTGGAAATCCATGTAGATGACTCATCAACGTAGTTGAATTGTTCCTTCCCCAAAGGAACATGTATTGGAGCATTGTCGGGCAAATCGCTAACACACTCATGCAACCAATAACATGCCTTAGTAAGGCCTTGCACCACCAACGGCTCGAGAAGTGGATTGTTTGACATACTAACTTGGTCATCGAACACATTTGGTTCAATTTCAGCACGTCCAATTGCCTCCTTAGCCATCTTGTTTGGTGAACCGACCTTTTTAGCCTTCTTGTCATGTGAACCAGCCTTCCTTGAAACCTAGTAAAAAAGTAATAATAAGAATATTACTAATTATTATATATATGACATAGAAAAGTAATATAATCAGAGTTGATTATTACATAAACTAATGCATATATATATGTATGTTTATCGGTGTACCTCATCTGAAAATCGCACCCATGCACGCGGCCACAGAACATAACTACCATGGGCGTCACTCAGTGTATGTAGACTAACCTCCGGTTTTGGCATCGGAAGACCTAAGTCTTCAAAACCAGGCTCAATGTAGTCGATGCTCACCACATAGTGATCATTGTTCACTATCTGGTGATGCACTCGTACTCGATCACCAGGAGGTTGTGCATGGCCACTAGCTACCACAATCAGAATATCAGAATCATTTTCTTGAACTAATAGTCGGCATGGGGTCTCCTCCTTTGAATCAAAACAAGTCATTAATAGTTATGCGATGAAACAACATATTTAGAATTGCATGCACTTAGGGACAATACATAGTTAATTAAAAAAGCACAGTGATTAAGCGTGATAAATTAAACCAAATACAGTGATTACCTTCAACTCGGGTATTGGTGGATCAGGTGCAGGTATCGTTTGATTATCTGATGTTTGTGGAACACCGATCGGCTGGCTAGATGGAACATCACTACCTTTCTTCAATGGGAAGGTCGGTAAACCCATTTGCTCCATCATAGCATTGAAGTTATGTGTCATCTCCTCTCTAAGCTCCTCCCGAATTGCAGATTTAATAGCCTCCACATCTACCGACGCCGAATTCACACTACTTGTACTTGATTTTGACGTTGTAGTGTATTGTTCACCATATACCTTTCGCACGCCGAGGCGGACACCTCCCACGCCCCTCACACGACCACTATGGTCCTTTCTTAGAGTTTCGTGCAAAGCATCCATGTATGCGGTAGGAGTGAAATCACCCGTTGCCTTCTTTTCCTTTAATCCGATCTACAAATAAAACAACAACAGACAATTGGACGTTAAAATTTTTCAAAAAACAAGGTCGCCAAGAATGGGCAGAGTTGCTGCCAGCGGTGGCGGCCGGCCGGTGTTGCTGCCGCCGGCCGGCTGGCGGCTCGCCTCTCGGCTGGCGGGGCCGTGCAAGCGGTGGGGGGGGCAATGGGGGGACTGTGTAAGGGGGGGGAAGTGCGGGTGTGGGGTGTGGGGTTACTTGAATAATGGATATAAACGAAAAACATATCAAATTAGCAAAATACGCCAAAAATGATCTTTATTTTCCCGAAATCCGACCAACAACAAAGTAGCACCTATAAATCTACTTAATAGCAACATTTTAGGTTATATTATCATGTTTCACAAGAAATTGGAGCCCACTGACTCAAACTATTCGAAAATGACATGAAATGGCCGAAATAGGCCTAAAATGATATTTACGTTCCCGAAATCCGACCAACAACATAGTAGAACCTATAAATCTACTTAATAGCAACATTTTAGGTTATATTATCATGTTTCACAAGAAATTGGAGCCCAGTGACTCAAACTATTCGAAAATGACATGAAATGGCCGAAATAGGCCTAAAATGATATTTACGTTCCCGAAATCCGACCAATAAGAAAGTATAACCTATAAATCTACTTAATAGCAATATTTTAGGTTATATTATCATGTTTCACAAGAAATTGGAGCCCAGTGACTCAAATTATTCGAAAATGACATGAAATGGCCGAAATAGGCCTAAAATGATATTTACGTTCCCGAAATCCGACCAACAACAAAGTAGAACCTATAAATCTACTTAATAGCAAAATTTTAGGTTATATTATCATGTTTCACAAGAAATTGGAGCCCAGTGACTCAAACTATTCGAAAATGACATGAAATGGCCGAAATAGGCCTAAAATGATATTTACGTTCCCGAAATCCGACCAATAACAAAGTAGAACATATAAATCTACTTAATAGCAATATTTTAGGTTATATTATCATGTTTCACAAGAAATTGGTGCCCAGTGACTCAAACTATTCGAAAATGACATGAAATGGCCGAAATAGGCCTAAAATGATATTTACGTTCCCGAAATCCGACCAATAAGAAAGTATAACCTATAAATCTACTTAATAGCAATATTTTAGGTTATATTATCATGTTTCACAAGAAATTGGAGCCCAGTGACTCAAACTATTCGAAAATGACATGAAATGGCCGAAATAGGCCTAAAATGATATTTACGTTCCCGAAATCCGACCAATAAGAAAGTATAACCTATAAATCTACTTAATAGCAATATTTTAGGTTATATTATCATGTTTCACAAGAAATTGGAGCCCAGTGACTCAAATTATTCGAAAATGACATGAAATGGCCGAAATAGGCCTAAAATGATATTTACGTTCCCGAAATCCGACCAACAACAAAGTAGAACCTATAAATCTACTTAATAGCAAAATTTTAGGTTATATTATCATGTTTCACAAGAAATTGGAGCCCAGTGACTCAAACTATTCGAAAATGACATGAAATGGCCGAAATAGGCCTAAAATGATATTTACGTTCCCGAAATCCGACCAATAACAAAGTAGAACATATAAATCTACTTAATAGCAATATTTTAGGTTATATTATCATGTTTCACAAGAAATTGGTGCCCAGTGACTCAAACTATTCGAAAATGACATGAAATGGCCGAAATAGGCCTAAAATGATATTTACGTTCCCGAAATCCGACCAATAAGAAAGTATAACCTATAAATCTACTTAATAGCAATATTTTAGGTTATATTATCATGTTTCACAAGAAATTGGAGCCCAGTGACTCAAACTATTCGAAAATGACATGAAATGGCCGAAATAGGCCTAAAATGATATTTACGTTCCCGAAATCCGACCAATAACAAAGTAGAACCTATAAATCTACTTAATAGCAATATTTTAGGTTATATTATCATGTTTCACAAGAAATTGGAGCCCATTGACTCAAACTATTCGAAAATGACATGAAATGGCCGAAAGAGGCCTAAAATGATATTTACGTTCCCGGAATCCGACCAATAACAAAGTATAACCTATAAATCTACTTAATAGCAATATTTTAGGTTATATTATCATGTTTCACAAGAAATTGGAGCCCAGTGACTCAAACTATTCGAAAATGACATGAAATGGCTGAAATAGGCCTAAAATGATATGTACTTACAATGGCATTGGCTATCTTTTCTGTAACGGGATCAGGTAACACTCTGTTTCCCTTTGCATCAACCCCATGCATCGAACACCACCAATCAAGGACCCTGTCTGGTTGACAAGCCGGTGTAACTGATGTGGTTGTAGAGGTAGTTGTCGTTGTCGAATCCTGTGTGGGGTAATGGGCAAACATCCACTTTTTTCTCGCCTCATCGTAGGAATGGGCACCCAAATGCTGATAATATTTCCTTGCTTTTGCACTCGCGCTTTTTTTCTCACGTCTTGCCTGAAAAATCACATAATTACAAACAAAAGATTAGGTGTTATATACAATCATACTCGAGCTAAGTGTGGTAAATATAATTAAAATCCTTTGCTTACAACAGCTTCCGGGGTAGTATTTTTGGCAACAAATGCTTCCCACTCTTCAGGTTTGATATTTCTCCATATTTGATATGGTAATGTGGCCTCTGAATTTTCCAATGCAGCCTCAGCTTCGATTTGCTTTTCTCCCCCATAAATTTTCTTCTTCTTTGTACCCGTTCTTTTCCTCCGCTTAGTAATCCAACCGGACATTAACTTAGCCTTGAAATCTCGAAATCATCCACCTTTTTTCTTTTCCCAGTTTCCTTATCAACCCCTTCCTCCACTACTTTCTTTTTCCTTCCCGCCCTTTTTTGAGCCCACAACTCCGGTCGAAGCTTATTTTTTTCCAAGTGAAGACGTGACGCTTTAACATCCTTTGTCTTACCCGGAATATTCATAAGTGTCGCAAGAATAGCATCACAAACATTCTTCTCAATGTGCATGACATCCAAACAATGTCTGACTTTTAAATCTTTCCAATATGGGAGTTTCCAAAAAATAGACTCCTTTTTCCATAATCCTGTAGTTCCATCAACGTCATTCGCAGGTTTACCATAGATCGTTTCAATGCCCTTAACCTGATTATAAACTTCAGTATCAGTTAATGGTCTACGAGCAACTTCCTCTTCAACTGTCCCATCGAAGGCCTTTTTCTTAAACCGATAGGGATAGTCGCGTCTAAGGAGCCTTCGTGTGCGCATATAGACATGTTTGCAGCCCTTAATGTGTATGGACTTCATGTCATCTATACAAATCGGGCACGGTTTTTTTTCTTTGGTCTTATACCCAGATAAGTTCCCATAAGCTGGAAAGTCGTTCATTGTACAGAAAAGCATGGCACGCAGAGTGAACATCTCATTAGCATATGCATCAAATACCGACACTCCTTCGTTCCACATCTTCTGTAAATCTTCAATAAGTGGTTGAAGGTATACATCTATATCATTTCCAGGTTGTTTCGGCCCTGATATGAGAAGCGACAACATGATGTACTTGCGTTTCATGCACAACCAAGGAGGCAAGTTATAAATCACTAAAACTACTGGCCATGTACTATGCTGAGAACTAAGATTGCCAAAGGGATTCATGCCATCCGTACATAATCCAAGCCTCAAATTCCTATCCTCGTTACCAAACGGCTTATGCACCCTATTGATACTTTTCCACTCGGGGGAATCAGTAGGATGCTTCAACAAACCGTCTTTCTTCCTACGATCTGCATGCCACCGCATATTCTTCGCATCTTTTTTTACCGAGAACATGCGCTTAAATCTAGGTATTACGGTAAGATACCACAACACCTTAGCTGGTGGTCCTTCACTACCCCCCAGCCCCTTCACGCCTGTACCTTGATAATCCACAACGTGGACACTCATCTAAATGCTCATACTCATTACGATAAAGCACACAATCGTTTGGACAAGCATGTATCCTCTGGTACTCTAAACCGAAAGGACACATGAGTTTCTTAGCATAATAGTTCGACTTTGGCGGATCATTTCCATCCGGGAGCATATCGCCTAAAACTTCCAACAACGACGTGAAACCGCAATCCGTCCAACTCGCTTTCGACTTAATATTGAAGAGTGTTATCACGGCGGAAAGTTTGGTGTACTTCGTACAACCCTGGATACAATGGCCTTTCAGCGGCCTCAGACATAGACTCAAACATACGAGGTCGTTTGCAAGACTGATCTTCAACCTCTTGTATCATCTCGTCTACCCGATCTATATCATCATCCCCATATTCATCATCCCCATACTCACCATCCTCGAAAGCATCACCTAATTTATCCTTCTCCTCTTCACATACATCGTTCATTATCCTACAGCTTCTTGCATATCTCCCCTCCTCACCATGCCAAACCCATACGTGGTATTGAGGCCTAAACCCACGACGAAAGACATGCTCCCTAAGCAAATGAATACTACTAACCTTGCTCACATTTCCACAATCTAAACAAGGACAATAAAAGTCGACTGCTCCAGAAGATGCTTGGTATTCTAATGCAGATTTACAAAATTCTGAGACCCCATTCACAAACTCAATCGATTCACGGCTACCATACATCCAAGTACGATCCATCTCATTCATGAAAACCTCTAATTAAACACAACCAATTATAAGTATCAATCATTTAAGCACATTCACATGCAAGACAATCACATATTGAAAACACGCACATACAAATGGAGGCTAAGAGAGTCATATGTGCAAATATATGCATGCATCCGAAGGTCCTTATCACTCCAACCTAACCCATCCTTGGACGTTTAATCTCACTAGTGAATATATGCCAACTCTTCAATTCTAAGGAAAATCCGGCAGCATTTCCCTACAGTTCTCCAAGTACACAATGTAGATAATTGATTATCTACATATGTACACAGAGAACAATGTAGAGAAACGACAAGCCAAGACTTTCCTTAGAATTGAAAAGAAGACATGCATTCACCACCTAAGTGAGATCAAACGTCCAAGGACAGTCCCAAACAGGGGACTATTCAAGACTTACTCCTAATGAGTAAGTCTTGAACGGGTATCTAGGCATATGATTAATGATATGATGATTCATATAACTTATACATTTCATAGCTCAATTAAATTGTTTTCATCCAATCTCATATCAAGAAATATACATACACATAGATTGAATCTACATATACACAATAAATGAAGATATATAATGAATTGTCTTTATCATAAATACATACCAATAACAACTAATATGGAGATCGATCTCTATATATACTCTGCACTATCTCCTAGTTGATTTGCCGCTTCCAATATGCTAATATCTAAGACACATAAAACCGAAAAAATTGTTAGCATATAGTAAATGCAAATTGCATATTATAATAAGAAATACATTCATATATATAAATTATCATATCTTACCCACATTGAAACACATTACAACTAACTTTTCTCATTTAAACTATTAACAAATTATAAATGAAATTTGTTTGCATTAAACTAAGTTAATAGCTAATGTAGCTAATCAAATAATTCAATTAACATATTTTCGGGTTCCGAAGCACGACCCTTTTGTATAACTTTTCTGCAATTTCAGTCCCACTCAAATGCTCAACACATTCTCTTCTCCCAAACGAATATAAACATATTAGAAAATAAAAATCAAAATAATTAAAAAGGCAACCTTTAATTTCTTGACTAACTGCGTGAGAGAGGGTGGGTGGCGCGCAGGTGAGTGGCGCACCGGTGGCAGGCGCTCAGGTGGTTGGTGCGCAACGGTGGCAGGCGCTCAGGTGGTTGGTGTTGCGTGGGTCTGCGTGGTGCGCTGGGGATGGCGTGTAGGAGGCTGCGTGGGTCTGCGTGGAGCGCTGGGGATGGCGCGTAGGAGGCTGCATGGCGCGCACAGGAGGGTGGACCGGACCTCAGGGGGTGGTTCAATTCGAAAGCTAGGGCTCAGGGGGTGGTTCAATTCGCAAGGGTAGGGCTCAGGGGGTGGTTTCGCTGCTGCGTGGAGGATTTTCGTGAATGAAAAATTGGGTGGAGGGAAGAATTAATGAGAGCGCGATTAGTTTGGGGGGAAAAAATAAAACAATGACCGCAGCCCTTAATGGAAGGGCTGCAGTTTTCTACAGAACCGCAACCCTTTTACAACAGCAAATGGCTTTTTTTCTTCTAGTGCTTGGGTGAGTAAAACATCACTCCGAAAAATAAGTTTAAAATAACTTTTCACGAAACCACTTGCATATTCAAATAAATATTCTATTTTCTTTCAGAAATCATATTATATATACTGGGGAAGAGAACACGAATAGAGTTGCCATTCTGGCGAATTCTCTAGACTTCTAAAAGGGACGTCTCCCTCTTCCATTATGTACTGCTTGCAAGACTTTTCAGGATATGTCCCCAGGATATATACAGAATACAAAATATATAATACAGAATGTTGTTTATCACCGCTCCGGCGGCTTCTTCCCCATACAAAAACGAAATCAAATACATAATCCAATATTTTTCTAAAACTCAATTCATACTTCTCGAGTTAAATATATCAAAATCTCATGACAGAATCGCATCAGAGTATTTCATATACAAACTCAAATTGTTTGGTATACACAGTATACTCGAGTTTCCAAAATCATAAATCAACTTCTTATAAAATCGATTTGACAAAAATTACTTAGAGACATACTTTAAAAGAAATATAGTTCAATTCTATAAGTTTATTATAATAAATCCAAATATAACTTACTCATCAGAATCCCAAAAGACTAGCTCCAATAGTTATCATAAAACTCCAAGTATATAACTACATTTTCCTCAGTTTATAAATTGTAGTGCACTTATCATCTGCAAAACAGTTTTTTACTTTTGAAATCTCTAACCTCATTCTTTTCATGACCAATGTCATCTCAGACTTACGAACTCGTATTAGGATATATTCTGAAATCTTGTATTACATCTAGAGCTTTCAACTCAAATCCATATTCCTCAAGCTTGGTAATTTAAGATACAATGTCATTCGCATTTCGAAATTCATATTTGAAACTCAAATCAATATTTACTTTTCTAACATAATATGTACTCAGGTTCCCCCAATAACTTGTGGGAATTAAACTCTTTGTAGTTTCACATGCTTAGAACTATATATACATGAATAAGCGTATCTTCATCACTTATTTGAATTATACTCAATCACTCAATTTCGGAAGATAGTATTTATACATATTGACAAATATCTCCAAAATTCTCTCTTAATCTTCATAACCAAATATTCATAACTGTTTCCATTAAATTGAAACATGAGCCATTAACCGACTCAGCTCAATATCCATAAAATAGACCAAGTATGTCATGGATAAATATCTACGTAACTTTATATTTGTCCATGATATTTGAATACCAATAATACTTCAATGTATAATCATAATTACTGAACTCTTTATACAATCATAAACACGCGTTATAATTAACAAGGGAAATACAAATATCATATTACAACTTTGTAACTTATATTAAAGTTTAAAATAATCAGAAAATGCTTCCAACAAATAACACAATAAGTCAATCACCACAATCACATTTTCTTTCGTAAATCATGCGATTCACAAAACCATATGAAATACCAAATTATTGTTCGAAGGTGGTAGGAGATGTGGGTACCTTTACATGATCTCCAAGAATCATAACTTGCTCACCAATTTAGCTTGAATCATTTATATAACCATAGCAATTTTCCAATATTCACCTCACAACAATAACATCAACAATTAACAACCATTCTCACTATAATTTTTGATAAACAAATTAACTTGGTCATACTTCTAATTTCTTCCATAAACTAACCACAACCCTTATATGCAAACCTTCTACTAATCCAATTCACTGTATCAATCTCTAACTCTAATCAGCCTCATTCTAATTCATAGAGGATATTATCAAACAACATAGTTTATAAACAATCAGATTTTATAACTTAACTTTAAGAAGGATCAATATATACTATAAGCTCCAATCCATTAAATAAGAAGGAAAGATTCAATCTTTAATTTTAATAAACTCCTATCATAGCTAATTTTGCTAAGCAATAATAAGAAGTGAAACTATTAATGAAATCAGTCCAACAAAATTCATCAGAACTAGAACTTGAGATCTTGCAATAAAGAAGAGGAAGATTGGTAGGCTTATGCCGTATACTCCTAACCAAATATAATTAACCTACTCCCATACACACTAAGCAAGTATAATGGAAGTAGGGATCGTATCCACAGGGAGCAAAGGAACTTATTCGGAAATTAGTGAATTAAAGACCTTAGTATGTGCTAAGGCCAAAGTAACCGAATTGGGGGGATTTGGAACAATGCAAGCAAGCTAAACTAAACACAGTATTGAAATATGAAGAGACTATAATATAAAAAGGCCTTGGATTCGATTAGCATCCACCCTAACCTAGTTTGTGGTCATGAAATATCAACCCCCGACACTTCCTATGGTCACCTATCGAGAAGTCTAGACCTCTCTCCTCCTAAATCGTGGCTAAACACACGATCTGCGTGGTTTGAACCTCCCTTACTATGCCTTAACTCAAATGAATCGCACTCAAGTCCAAACCAAAGTAGCATTAAGGTCGAGGAACACGATAGGATTACTAATGTTATCAAAGCAATAACATTCAAATAATAAGCAATACTTCTCTAAGTGCAAAAGATTAATGTTCAGCATTTAATCAAACACCTAGTATGCTACATGGAGCTAGGAACACAACAATCCGATTATGCACCTAGAATTAGCATTAGATGAATCACACAATAATACTAGTAACGTTCCTAGCAAAGATTATGCAAACATCATGAAATTGAACATAAGAAGCATCACAATGACCATAAAGAAAGTAGAGGATAAGAACTTCTCACAAGTAGATTAGAGCTTCAACAACCGAATCCAAGAAAGATGTTTAAGCTAGACAAGCCATAGGATTCATTACAAATCTACCAAAGAAGAAAGGGAGAAATCCTGGAAAACAATCTCTTTCTCTCTCCTCTCTAGTCGCTCTCACAAAAGCTAAAACTAAAAAACTAACAACCTAACCCTCCAAGGGAGGAAAAGAAAACAAAAGAAACAGCCGACACAGGGGTCGCGACTCGCGACCATGGGCAGGTCGCGACTCGCGATACTGATCGCGGGTCGCGACGTTTCCTCTGTCTTAAAACTGCAAAAACACAAAATACAAAGAGGAAAGACGAGAGAATTTGGCTTTTGAGTAAGCCATGAAGCTGCCAAACCAAAGTGAAGACGATCCTCGGACAAAGAGCAAACCAAGAAGCTTGAACCACGGACCTCGAAACTCGAAACTCGAAACTCGAAACTCGGAACTCGGAACTCGTAACTCGGAAAGAGCTCGGAGCCTTGGGAGATGCGCCATAAAGGAACCAAGGATAGGGACCCCGGGGCACAAAAAGTGATCGAAGGACCAAGATCGGCCCTCGATTACGCCACCATACAAACCGCACCCTAAACTCCTCAAAACACAACATCTTCCGACAACACCTCCTAACGTCAAAACTCTCCTAAATCCCGAAATTAAGCTCGAACCGACACCAAAAACGACCCGAAATCCGCCTAAGATTGGCGGATAACTTAGACACATCAAAGATGATGACTTAACTTATACTTCTTGAAACTAGAATTGGGTTTCCTTTTGAAATGAATCAACAACATGCAGAAAAGGGGAGGAACAACAACAGATTACCAATCAACCACAACAACAATGGCTCACCGGAGCACCAGCCCATGGTGGCAGCAGAACTTTGGCCAAACGGCACTGGTAGAACCAATTGGGACAGCATCACTGACATAACAAATGGGAAAGAACAAAGGGCATCAGCCCAGCTGGCGGCAGCGGCGCAACAACAACATTGCACAATAGAGGAGAGAGAACCCGAGTATGAATGAAGGTGGAAACTTGGACGAGCTGTCGTTGAAGACTTCGGTTGCTGATAAAAAATTCAGGCGAGGATCTACATGTGTATATGAACAGAAGAGGATATTGTGAAAGAGAAGAAAGAAGGATGGGGTTTTCAATCTTGGTGGAAGTGTTTTAGTTTTTTGATAACAAAGCAATGTGGCTCTTCTCTTCATTAAGCCACGAGAGATTAGAGATTGTTTTTTTTTTTCTTTAAAAAGAAAATTAAAACTTATGACTTCATATCCTAGTAAATGAAATTAATACTAGAGTTACTAAAATCATTTTCAAAGAATAAGCTCATATTTCTCAAAGTAATTTCATATCAGCATCTTTGCATAATCAAAGCTAATATAATATGATTAACTTTTAATTAAAGCTGCTTAACAACTGGTCTATTACAGGTGACCTCCAGGGAAGTTTCTCAGGGTGCGCATGAGTGAGGACATAATGCGCCGGAAGAACTTGTGTTTGTTCTTGAGGACAATTGTTGTCCCTGACTGGTGGCAATATACTTGACCCCGGATGGGTCGGTTGTTGTAAATGGTATCAGGGCAATCCTGCGACCGCGTGCTGATCGTGTGGATAATTAATCCAAGGTTAGCCGCCTAGTGGGGGAGGATTCTGGGGCTATATCGCCGGTTGCGTGTCGAATATGTGATTAGTTTCCAGGATGGGGCGACCCACAGGCCGTACGCCGAATATGTGGAGTCCTTAGGCGCAATGAGGCCGTTGCTGTCCTCAAGTGGGGGTGTATGTGATACCCCTGACGATTGCTTTAAAGGGATTTAGCAGGCTACTCATTCCAACAAGATGCATCTTTCTTTTAGGGAGCTCATTTCCTTAGTTACTCCATAGTTAACCGTGCTTGGCTGGGAGTAGTCCAGATATTGGGTGGCCTCCTGGGAAGTTTCTCAAGGTGCGCATGAGTGAGGACAAAATGCGCCGGCAGAACTTGTGTTGGTTATTGAGGACTGTTGTTGGCCCCGGATGTGCATTGGTGACTATAGACTTGACTGCGGATGGGTCGGGTGTTACAGGCCACATGTCACGCTTATTAAGGGTGCATTCTCTTCACCTTATAAATTTAAGTTTCAGGTCCAATTAGTTCAGTTCAATTTAGTTCAGATAAGTTTGAATCGGGTCCAATCAGGTCAATAAGTTCCAATCAGGTCTAATAAGGTCCAATAAGTTCCAATTAGGTCCAAATAGTCAATGATCAATGAATTTAAATTAAAACTTTAATTAAAGTACCACATAATTTTATGTAGTATTATATTTGTAGTATTGTCCATTATTTTATTATTCATATTACTATTAGCTGATTATGTTATTATTAAAAAATTTAATTAAAGTACCACTATGATTATATAGTATTATATTTGCATTATTATCTATTATTTTATTATCATATTACTATTAGCTAATTATGCTATTATTAAAAAATATTATAATCATGGTCAAATTAGGTTAACAATAATAATCATCATAATTATAATATTTTGCAATTCGTCTTTAAATAACTAGAGATAACGTGTTTTCGTTAATAATAACAATGAAAGATATAAATGTTAATAATTCATTTTCTACTAGTGCTTTATGAAATCAAAGCAAGACTATTAGTTATTAGTGGTGAAAGTTGTGTATAAGCAAGCATATAAATAGTATTTTTTTTAAATATTAATCATAAGAGATAATTAATAATTACTATTTTTTTAAAGGATAAATTTTAATAATTATTATGTCATAATAAATCTTGAGGGATAATATTTATGTTAGGGGAAATATTTATGTTATTACTCATCAAATTTTTGGTCAAATAAGTGCCAATCAGGTCCAATAAGGTCAAATTAATTTCAATCAAGACCAATCAAGTCTAATAAGTTCCAATTAGTTCAATAAATTTCAATCAGGTCCAATAAGTTCCAATCAGGTTGAATCAAGTCCAATAAGTTGAATCAGGTCCAGTCAGGTCCAATAAATTCAGTTGTGTTCAGTTCAGTTTAGGGTTATTCAGGTGAAGATAATGCACCCTAAGTGCCATGTCACTTTTCCTAAAATAGATAGAGTTCCAAATTAATAAAACCATATGTATATAGTTAAGGATAAGAAGAAATAGAGTTGGCTTCATAATGAAAAACTTAAGTATAGTAAATCGATTATAACTTTGAATATATAGTTCCGAAAATTAAAAATTTTGCACCATTGGAAAGTACTTAAAAAAATGCTTTAAAACAAGACCCATTTATACTACATTTAAATTTTATATTAAAGTAACATATAAAAAGAAATATTTTCTATAGTACATATTAAACAGAGGTGATTAAATAGCGGGTTGGGCAGAGTTCAGGACAAGCCACCCATAAAAATTGTGCCAATTAGTCGGGCGGGACCAGGCCAAAATCCGAGCCATATTTTTGTGCCCAATGCCCGCGTTTTTGGGCCAAAAATAGCGGGCTTTTCGAGCCAAAATCGGACCGTGACAAAATTTAGGCAAAAATGTTATTTTCGCCTTGCCCAAAACCCGTCCCAAATATAAAAAAATCGGGCTAGGTCCGAAACTGGGCCAAAATTATCTGCCCAAGCCCGTGCATTTTTCGGGCCGGGCCGGACTACCTTTGATCAGCTCTAAAATGCATTACAAACTGCAATTATAATTAGGACCCAAAAGTCAGCTCTCGAGGTTGCGACATTTGTCGTCTTCATTAGACGCCATATGTCACGCTTATTAATGCCATGTCACTTTTCTTAAAATAAATAGAGTTCCAAATTAATAAAAATACATATATACAGTTTAGGATAAGAAGAAATAGAGTTGGGTTCACAGTGGAAAAGTGAAATATAGTAAATATATTATAACTTCTAATATATAATTCGAAAAATTATAGTTTTTGCACCATTGGAATGTATTTAAAAAATAATTTAAAATAAGTTCCATTTATACTATATTTACATTTTATATTAAAGTAACTTAAAAAAAAGAAATATTTTCTATACTATGTACTCCCTCCGGTTCCTAAAGATCTTCCCTCTTTCCGTTTAAGTGCGTTTCCAAAAGATCTTCCCTCTTTTGCTTTATTCCTTATTTGGCAAAACAAATTTCCCTATTACCCTCTCATGTCACTATCATATGGGTCCACCATTGCACTTTATTATACTTTATTACCCTCTCTCTCCTCTATGGTCTTACTTTATTATACTTTATTACCCTCTCTCTCCTCTATGGTCTTACTTTATTATTCTTTACCCATCCTAGACCCCACATAAATGAATCCTCCTTGGTATCTGTAGGAACAGTAACAAGGAAGATCTTTAGGAACCGGAGGGAGTATGTATTAAAGTTACAAACTGCAATTAGAATTAGGACTTCAATTAGAATTAGGGCTTTTCTGCAAAACCTATTCATGTCAGAATTAGAATATTCAAAGTTATTATTTATAACTTTTGTTGTTGTATGTCGGACAAAAAATACGGTCAAATAGGGTATGTGAAAATGTCAAAAGTCTACATCTTCTCCACAAAGAGAACAGACATTTGCCCGGGTCCCAATACTAGTGTATATATATATATATATATATATATATATATATATATATATATATATATATATATATATATATATATATATAAAGGAGAACTTTTCGAGAGTATAGGGAGCACATCAATATTTCGAGGTCAAGAGCGCGCCACTTAGGATTGCCATGTCATCTAATTTTTTTTTACAAAAATAGAGTTCTACATAGATTTAAATACATATATGGAGTTTTAGATAAGCGACAATTAGTGTTTGGTTTTGAATGAACAACTTAAATTATTATATTATGTAAATTGTATATAACTTTTGCTACGTAATCCGAAATATTATAATTTTTGTACCATTGGAGAGTGCTCGAAATATGCTTCGAAATAAGATCCATTTACAATATAGTTATACAACTTATGAAATAGAGCGCGCCATGTAGGATTGACGTGTCATTAGTTTTTTATATTAAATATTTTAAGAAAATAGAGTTCTACATATATTTAAATACAGAAAAGAAGTTTTAGATATGGGGAAATTAGAGTTTAGTTTTGAATAAACAACCTGAATTATTATATTATGTAAATTCAACTATACCAAAACAATTTAGTATTGCACCAAAATTCATTATGGAAACTTTGATGTTACAATAAAAACTAAAATCTATAGCGATAAAATTACATATATATTAGAGTGTTGGATGATGAAAAAAATAGAGTTTGATTTAAAAAAAAAAAAAAAACCCTTAGAATATTATAGAGAGCTCCACCTAAGCATGCCATGTCATTCTTTATAATTTTTAATTTTTTTTAAAAAAAAATAGCATCCAACATAGATATAAATACATATAAGATGTTTTGGATAAGTGAAAATTAGTTATTGATTTTGAATAGATAACCTAAATTATTATACTATGTAAATTGAATATAACTTTTGCTAGATACTTTCTTCGTTCTTTTTCTATTTCAACAATTGAATTTTTACACTATTCATCCACCACTCTTTCACTATCTATTGTGATTTTTACATAATGAAAATATAGTCATATGAATTCTTATTAGATTCTTCTCGATATATACTTTCATAATATCAAATTCTTATAATTTTTACTAAAATGTAATTAAAGATATTAAGAGATGAAGTTGTGTATTGGCAAGCATGAAAACTCAATTGTTGCAATAGAAAAAGAAAATAGGAAGTAATTCGTAATATTATAATTTTGTTACCATCAAAGAGTGCTCGAAATATGCTTCGAAATAAGATCCATATACAATACAATTTTACAACTTATGAAATATTTATTTAGATGAACTATAACATATTCTTTATTCTTTATTTTAAATATATATAAAAATAACCATAAAATAGCGTATTATATGTGATAATAGCAATTATGTCTTTCAAAATCATACTTTTAAAAATGGAGTTATACTATAAAGATAAAAAAATACATATCTATAGTTTTATATAGTGAAAAGTCAAAGTTTGATTTTGACTAAACAACCTAAAAATATTAACCATAAAAATTAAGTATAGTTTTTGTTACATAATTCGAAAAATTATAACTTTTACATCATTGGAACTTGCTTACAACTATAAAAAAAAAATTAGATGAATATTTTATTTTAACCTACGTGTTGGATCATATTATAAGTAATAAAAAAGTTATAAGAAGAGTATGAATTTAACATAATAAGAGGTACTATATGATTATGGTAAATTTTTTTAGAATTATTAAGAGAGAATGGAGTTTAATTTCCACCAAAATTATCTAAAAACCAATAATTCAATTGAGTATTATAACTTTTAGTACATACTACAAAAAATACGCAATTTCATTATAATTGAATAGAGTTTGAGATTTGCATTAAAACAATAATAATTAATTAGAAAAAAATTATTAAATTACTATAATTAATACAATAATGATTAGATGTCTCTCAATAAGTATCTTATTTATCTTAATTATTATCACATAGCTAATGAAATAAATATAATTCAAGCATATAAAAAATAACTGTGCATCGCACGGGCTTCAAAATCTAGTATATAATACACAAAGATAATCCTAAATGAACTAGAATTAGGAAACCAAAAATCAGCAAATAAATCCTAGCTACACGCCTAAGATAAACCAAGTTAAGATAAACATCACACCTAAAAATAAACACGCATAACTAACTTAAAGAACGTTTCTTAAATAGCTTAAAACAAGAAAAACCTATCCTTAGTAAAACCTTGTAGGCAAAAATGTAGACTCCTAATGACTCTAAATTACTAATCGCCCATGCCCAAAAAATTAAACCTCACACTAAGTCCAAGAAACTCAAAGAAACTTCAAGAAACTTAGGGGGCGTTTGATTAGAAGTATTCAGAAAAGGGTAAGGGAATCGAGTGAGCTGATTCCCTTACTTGTTGTTTGTTTTGTCAATTCAATGATTCTCTTTACCCTATCCTTACCCCCAAACTCCTCTACATTCTTTCCCCATCCCACCCTAGGGTTTCACTTACCCTTTCCTTGAAACAATATTATTATTATTATTTATTTATTATTATTATTATTTATTTATTATTTATTTATTATTATATATTTTTATTATCATTTATTATTATTTTAATAATAATAATTATTATTAATTATTAATTTTTTACTATTATTATATTATTATTACTTTTTATTATTTATTATTATTATTATTATTATTATTATTATTATTATTATTATTGTTGTTATTGTTGTTGTTATATTATTATTGATATGACCGATAGCCTAGATAATTTGATACAAACAAACTACTAAATCTAATGGTTTGGCTTTTCATTGACCTCATTTCCCTTTCTTAAACCCTTTCCCTTTCCCCTTGGTGAACCAAACGCCTCCTTAACTTGTCTTCCAAGAAACCATGACCGAGAGGGATTAAGTTTCATTTTCACATTAGTTCCGAGTGACTCTCTCTCATGCTATAACGGGTCGGGTCGGTTCTAGGTCACGACCAATTAGATTATAACTAGGCGAACTCAAGTCAGTTGCCGTCCGTTTCACAGATCAGACGGTAAATTGATGCTCTTGGTGCTGGGGCTTCCACCCACCCTAATATTTCGCCAATGAGTAGAGCCACACAATTGGGTGATCATATTTGGCACCTTTCATTTTAGATAGCCAAGACCCCAAGATGCAAGAGTACTCTCAATTTAGTGGGCCTCCTAATTTATGGCTAAATAATTCAACGTGCTAGATATCTAGATAAAGGACAAACTCAATCACGAGCCTTTTTAAGCATACAAAACACAAAATACGCCAAGCGCCTTTCACAATCCCCACACGGCCACACTTTGATCTTTTGCTTGACTACCGACAGAAAATCTGAAAATAACAGCTCCCACGTTATTCTTGCATTTTTAGATCCATCGTATTCGTATACTCTTTTAACATCTGTTCTCCCTTTTTTTCCCTTAATTTCCTTTTTATTTTTAAGGGCAACGGTGGAAAATGAAAATATGAACGGTATTTACTATTTCCCTTACTACTACTTTCTTTACTAATAAATAATTGCCCAGCACTTATACTTCATCCGGTCTTCATTAGTTTAGCCGTATTTGTTTTTGAGATGTCCCTTATTAGTTTACCCATTTTTTTTGTTTCTTGTTTTGGAATGAGATCACTAACTTTCCATGACACACACATATTCTACTTATCCCACAACATTATTTCTCCTAAAACTATAGGCAAAAGAAACGCGTAAAGTAATAAAGACCGGAAAGAGTAATTTGTTATACATCGTAATTAAAGATTGCTCGATTTTTCTAAGGTAACATGACTCTATACTTCTCTCTAGACTTTTTTTCCTGTTTTTCCTATTTAGAATATTTTTTGTGAGATAAAAAAAGTCAAAGTAAAATGAACATGTAGGAATGAAAGGACTCTAATGTTAACATCCTAAAACATCTATATTTATAAAATACATATTAACAAATATCACAAGATTTTAAATTTAACCTACTAAAACATCTATATCTATAAAATACATATTAACAAATACCACAAGATTCTAAATTTAACCTAATAATATTGAACTTTATATATTGGCAAGAAAATACTGTCACAGTTTTCATTCTATAAGTTAAACATTCTAACTTAGGATATTTAGGAGGGGTAAAAAGTGTACACTTAGGCCCTGTTCTTTTGAACTTATTTTGACTGAAATTAAATTAAATTAAATTAACTGAACTGAAATTATATTAACTGAACTGAAATTAAATTAACTGAACATAAATTAACTGAACTGAAATTAAATTAACTGAACTGAAATTAAATTAACTGAACTGAAATTAAATTAAATTAACTGAAATTAACTGAAATGAGAGAAACTGAACTGAATTGTATATTTAATTTTCTAAATAATAATTATCGATAATAATCAAAATGTATTAACATAATATTATCAATAATAAAAATAATAATAATAATTATTATTATTATTATTGTTATTATTTTTATTAATTATTATTATTATTGTTATTATTATTTATTATTATTATTTTATTTATTATTATTATTTATTATTTAATTTAATTTCAGTTAAGTTCAACTTAATAATACTAATAATAATAATAAAAACAATAATAATAAATAATAATAATAATAATAATAATAAATAAATATTAAATAATAAATAATAATAAGAAATAATAAATAATAAATAATAATAATAATAATAATAATAATAATAATAATACATAATACATAATACATAATAAATAATAAATAACAAATTGTGAATAAATAATGATAATAATGATAATAAATAAATAATAAATAATAAGTAATACTAATAAATAATAAATAATTATAAATAATAAATAATAAATAATAAATAATAAATAATAATAATATTTATAATAAATAATAAATAAAAAATAGTAAATAAATAATGATAATAATAATAATAATAATAAATAAATAATAAATAATAAATAATAAATAATAATAATAATAACAATAATAAATATTTATAATAATAATAAATAATAAATAACAAATAGTGAATAAATAATGATAATAATGATAGTAAATACTCCCTCCGGTTCCTAAAGATCTTCCTTGTTACTGTTCCTACAGATACCAAGGAGGATTCATGGATATGGGGTCTAGGGTGGATAAAGTATAATAAAGTAAGACTATAGAGGAGAGAGAGGGTAATAAAGTATAATAAAGTAAGATCATAGAGGAGAGAGAGGGTAATAAAGTATAATAAAGTGCAATTGTGGACCCATATGATAGTGACATGAGAGGGTAAATAGGGAAATTTATTTTGCCAAATAAGGAATAAAGCAAAAGAGGGAAGATCTTTTGGAAACACACTTAAACGGAAAGAGGGAAGATCTTTAGGAACCGGAGGGAGTATAATAATAATTATAATAATGCTAAATAATAATAAATAAATAATAAATAATAAATAATAATAATAATGATAACAATAATATTGAATAATAATAATAATAATAAATAAATAATAATAATACATAATAAACAATAATAATAATAATAATAATAATAATAAATAAACAATAATAATAATAATAATAATAATAATAATAAATAATAAATTAAAAATAACAATAATAAAAGTAATCGTAATAGATAATAATAATAATAATAATAATAAATAAGTAATAATAATAATAAATAATAATAATAAAAATAAATAATACTCCCTCTGTATTTTTTTATCTTTCTCATTTGGAATCTTGACACTATTCACAATTAGAGAGAATTTTTTAAATTCTTCTCAATATATAAGAAAAAATATAGTCATGTGGGGTCTTGTTTGATTCGTCTCAATGAGTAGTTTATTAATATTCAATCATTATAATTTTTACTAACATGTAATGAAAGATATTTAAGGTTGAATAAGTGCATTGGCAAACGTGCAAAGTCAAAGTAGGAACGATAAAAAAATACAGAGGGAGTAAGTAATAATAAACAATAAAAATAATGATAAAAATAATAATAATAAATAATAAATAATAAATAATAAATATTACATAATAATAATAAAAATAATCATAATAAATAATAATAATTATTATTATTAATATTAATATTATTATTATCATAAAATAATAATAATAATAATAATAATAATAATAATAATAATAATAATAATAATCAAAATAAATATTAAATAAAAAATAATAATTAAAACATTACATAAGATTGAACTAAACTGAAATTAACTGAAATTAACTGAACTAAACTGAAATTAAATTAACTGAACATGTTTCGTCCGCTTGTCCAACAAGTAAGCTGTAGGCTTAGCTTCCTTGTCGAGCAAGTAGAGTAGTATCTTGAGTGTTCTTCAAATGGAGACTTGTGCAACAATGCCTGAATTATAGCTTGATCCTGAGCCTTGGCTTCGCTCCCGAACCTGCACAAAGGGACCCACCCCGGAGGTTTGGGTGGTGGTTCCCCTCCGATGCTTAAGTCGGTTATCGGGAGTTGTAAGAGAAAGTAGAGACGAAAAAGAAAGTGAGAGAGAATTTATCGAGTAACTTTACACTTGTTTGCATTGAATGTGTTTTCTCCCGATTTCGGGGTATTTATAGTGATAGCAAGTTGACGACTAACCTTAAAAACCGACTCGCAATAGTGGCCTCGATTGGGCGAGGAATCGAGATCATGACACGTGGCGGACCATGACTGGGGGATGTCTATTAACCACTCCCCTTCGACCATTTGGCACTGCTTGGGCTCGGCTATTGGGCGAGAAATTCGATCCTTTTACCCAACCGAGTATAGCCCGGAGATTAAGTCTTATTTTTATTTTAACTAGGATGACACGTGTACGGCTCGATGAGCCCACGTGTCGTCAAGGGAGCCGTAGATATTTGGCTACAACATTTGCCCCTAAAAGGGTTTTCACTTGTTGGCCCATCTCGACGGTTAATGCCCTTTTACCCAAGGTAGCTTTTTGCTGGCCCGTCTCGACGGTTACGGCCCGTTATACGAAGGTAGTATTTTCAAAATGAAGAAAATGACGCGCCCTTTCTTGTGCTATACCGGTCATATTAGAGCGGGAGACTCCCTTTTCGGTCATTCTTGACCGGCTGCCTTGAGTTTCTTATCCCTCTATAAATATCCTTGGTGTGAAAACATTCAATCATTTACCACTTCGAACAAATTTTTCTAGAGAGAGAGAGGCTCGCAATTTTCTGAGAGAGAGATCGTCCGGCTTCAAGCATCCTTCACCGAATTTCCCCGGACGTTCTTAGCGGGTATCGTTTCTTTGATCCTTTTATTCTTCTTTATTCTTTATTTTTTCTTAGAAAATCAATAAAATGGAATCATCTTCGTCAAATAATCCTAGCCGACCAAGAGCTTGTCTTGACCCTAGAACCGATACTTCTTCTTCGGCACATTCTAGAGTTGGGCCTCTTCTCGGCCGAGTACATATTTTTTCATAGTTTTGGCCGAGAAAGTCAGACGACCCAGTCTTTACCTGTGCAGGGTAATCTGGCGCGCGTCAAGCAAACGGCCCGTCTAAGACGAAAAGCAATAATTCCATCAAACAGCTCGGATATGGAGGAATCGACTGGACGAGTGCCAGATGAGGCAAGAGAGGTCCAAAGTGCTCGGTCTTTGGACAGGCCTCCTTTGACCATGAGGCGAGACTTCGAAATAAAAACCGAAACCCAGTACTTGGCCGGGACGCCGATACCGAGGAGATCGGCGAGGGTAATAATGGTAGCGATCCTGAGGCTGCCGAAGAATCAGACGAGGCCTCTACCACCTCGTCAGAGATTAGAAAGCGTTTAGGTCCCCTTTCTGACCCTGGCTTCATTTTAGTTAACCGTAAGTGGTTAGAGAAACTAGGACCGGACCCTAATTTCTTGTCGTCTTTCATGCCCATGCCGGGCTTCTCCTTTGTCATACCTAATAACGATGCGACGATCCCGAGTGCTCCCGGGGAGCCATTTCGCCGTTTATAAACTAGCCTTAGATGCTTTGGATCGAGGTTTCCTCTTCACGACTTCATAGAACAAGTCTTTGCAGCACTACCACATCGGCCATAACCCCGTGGCGCCGAACGCTTGGCACAACATCCCGACGTTTATTGCCGTCTGCGAGCTACGCGGCCTAGCCCATTCCCTTCAAGCCTTTACCCATATCCATTATGCGTCCAAGGTACTGGGGCTATGGACGGAGCATGGCTCAAGCATCGGCAACCGTCCAGGCTTCATGACGGCTTGGGGGAAATCGTCAAAGATGCACGATTGGAAAGCCGACTTCATCTTTTTACGGGCGTCCAGCGACTATGTCACGGAGAGCTACGAGATATTATAATAGATCCGTCACAAATACCGGACGGAAGCGGTCTTGGCTGGAGCCGGAGGACGAATTTGACGAGGAGGTGGTAGAGTACTTCGAGTGAAGGAGTACTCCGGCACCGGCCAGCGATCTTTTAAGGGACCGTCTAACTGGATACCCTTTAAGGAAATGTTTTACCAAGACGACTTCTTGGTCGCTGCCGGCTTGCGGTTGGCGAGGATAAAGGTATATTTAAAATCATCCAAGTAAAACTCTTCGTCCATAACTCATATGACGAACACATATATTTTTTCTTTTGTATTTTCGGACTCGGCCGGACAACGCCTCGAACCATCTTGGATGGGAGAAATCAGCATGTCCCAATTTACGGGATAATTTGTGGAAGGAGTATGCAAAGAGCAAGCAAAAAAGGGCGGAAACAAGTGGTAATTTCTTTTTTTTTTTTTTTTTTTTTTTTTTTTTTTGAACGGTATCCAATTCTTGGACGTGGGTCACTCCAAGAAGGAGAACGTCCAAACTTGGACGGTCGGCTCCTTGGGCCACGCTCGTCCAAGAATTGGTGTCCAATTCTTGGACGAGAATCACCCAAAGAAGGAGATCGTCCCGGACTTGGACGACCAGTTCTCTGTCTCCATGCTCGCCCTAGAACCGGTTCCCAATTCTTGGACGAGAGTCATCCCAAGAAGGAGAACGTCCAAACTTGGACGGTCACCTCTTTGGGACTATGCTCGCCCAAGAATTGTTTTTCAATTCTTGGGACGAGGGTCGCCCCAAGAAGGAGCACGTCCAAACTTGGACGGTCACCTCTTTGGGACCATGCTCGTCCAAGATTTGGTATTCAATTCTTGGACGAAGTCACGTCTTTAGTACCATGCTCGTCCAAGAATGGTGTACCAATTCTTGGACGAGGGTCATCTCAAGAAGGAGAACGTCCAGACTTGGACGGTCACCTTCTTGGAGCCATGCTCGTCCAAGAGTTGGTGTCCCATTCTTGGACGAGAGTCACCCAAAAAGGAGAGCATCCGGACACTGGACGTTCACCTTCTTGGGGTCATGCTCGTCCAAGAGTTTTGCCCCAAACCTTGGACGAAGAACAACTAAGGGAAGAGATCGTCCGGGACTTGGACGGTTACCTCTTTGGGACCGTACTCGCCCGGATTCTTGCATCCAGTTTTTGGCGAGGGTCGGCCATAGAAGAACGTCCATATTTGGACGGTCACCTTCTTGGGACCATTCTCGTCTGCATTTTTACAATAGTAGTTATTTCTTTTTTGTGGACGATCAGTCTGATGCCTTAACTTTTTGCAGAAAAATGCTCCTACAAACAAGCTTCCACCTGGGAAGTCGTCCTCGTCCAGGAAGAGGCCTACTGCAGCCGCTGACCAGCCTTCAGCGAAGAAGCCAAAGGGCTTTACAAGGAAGAGAGCGGATAAGTCGGCTCCTGCTGCCGAGAGTGGGGAGAAAAGCATGCCTCCCCCACAAGCGAAGACTCTTAAAAGAGAGCCGTCAACTGCCGGATCGGCCGAGGAGGTAAGGGATGCACACGCAGCTGTGCCGCTCAGTGTTTTGCCGGCCGACTCTGCCGAGGTCAACCCAGAGTCTGCCTTGGCTTTGGTTGCGCCGGGAGCTGATGCTGCTGCCGAGAGCTATCCCGGGTTCAGCGGCTCAGTGGCAAAGCTAGTGCCACAGATGCCCCTAGCTGTTAGGACGGCATCGATTTCGTCTGGTGAGTCGTATTACCCCAACATAGTTAGGACGATGCGGGTCGGTGGACGGTCCATGAGTCCGTCCAATAGACAAGCCATCGTCTTCCCTATCAAGATAACTGACTCTCCCCCTCTTTCAGATAAGGGCAAAGGCCCTGCTATTCCCCCAACTCCTCCCACTGCTGATTCGGACGAGGAGTCTTCTCCTGCCTTTGCCAAAATGTCAAGGCTGGAGAAAGAGCGGCTGAAGCAGGAGCTCTTCAAATGCTTCCCTGAATCCTACATCAAGGGATTAAGGGGAGCGTCCGCCGGCATGTGGGCTACATGTCTCGACTTGCCGAGGTATTGCTTTATGATCGCCTTGTTTTATACTTGTATAAATTTTTGCTTTGCAAATCGTCTAACAACTTGCCTTGTTTTCCATGCCCCAGCCTTTCGGCTCGCAAGCATGCTAATCGAAGATTTGGGCGCGGGAGCTTAGAAAAGAGAATAAACAGCTCGTCCATTTGGCGACTACAGCAGGCGACAAGGCCATCCATGATATTGAGATGGCTAACACTCTCCATCGTCAATCCCTGGAGGCTTTGGAAAAGAGATCGGCACTCCTGGAGTCTGAGAACAAGAATCATCTTGTTAAAATCAACCAGCCTATATGCCGAGCGAGATCGTCTAAGGATGATCATAGACGCTCTCTACGATGAGTTGAAAGGCGAAAGGGATGTCGCTCTTATTGCCGCCGCCGAGCCGAGAAGAAAGAACATTCTCCTAAGGGCAAGGACTGCCCGTCTGGAAAGGGAGGCGGCCAAGTCCTTCGACGACGCCAAAGAAGGGTTGAAACAAGTCGTCAATACGACCAAGGACTGGGCCGTCAAAGCCTTTGGGATGCCGGGCCGAGGAAACCGAGGTCCCGGCCGTTCGTCGCCCGGAGTATCAAGAGAGTGTTCATCGGGCTATGGTATGCGCCGAGGAACCTCCGGAGTTTGAAGAGTCGACGACGAAGGCCGTCGCCGAGGTGGAGACCCCTAAAGACGACCAAGAGACCCGTTCGAAGACGAAGCCTAAGCTTAGGTTTATTTTCATGCTTCTTTGTAACTCTTCGACTCCTACTTTGTAATTCTTCACAAATCATATATGAAAGAATATTTTTGTCAATTCCCTGCCTTTTATCTTTCTGAACACTAATTTTGACCAAGTATAATAGCACCTTCGTCCTAAATCATGAAAATTTACAAAATTTAATCTTAAGCAAAAATGTGACTCGTCCTGAAAAATTGGACGGTCTACAATATGAGTCTTTGATAATTGCATATGCATCCAAGTACCAAAAAAGGTTCGTCTGGACGGCTTGCCAAACAGAAAAACGACAAGATTGCCATCCTAGAATTGAACGATTTCAAATTTTTGGACGAGGGTAACCATTGAAGGAGAACGTCTATACTTGGACGATCACCTTCTTGGGGCCATCTTCGTCTGGAATTTTCCTCCAATTTTGGACGAGGGTCACCCAATGTAGGAGATCGTCCAATTATGGACGATCACCTTCTTGGGGCCATCCTCGTCTGGAATTTGCCTCCAATTTTGGACGAGGGTCACCCAATGTAGGAGATCGTCCAATTATGGACGATCACCTTATTGGGGCCATCCTCGTCTGGAATTGGCCTCCTTTTTGGACGAGGATTTCCCAATGAAGGAGAACGTCCATATTTGGACGACCACCTTCCTGGGGCCACCTTCGTCTGGGGCCATCTGGGTTTTTGGACGACCTTCGGTCAATAGCTCGTCCTATATACTTCTGTAATCCCCCCGTTCTTGGGCTTAGCTCAATCAAATATCGAAGGGAGCTAAAGTCTAAGAAGGAGAGCGGCCAGACTTGGCTGAGCCTGCTGAAGTTGATGGGCGAGCGTTAGATACATGTTCACATAATGTTTTAGCCGGCTTCCTTGAGGGAGCAACACTCGTCATTAAGTAGCGATCCCTTACTAGGGTCTGGACTACCTAGCTGTCCGTATTTTTTGAAAGTAAGCATCCTTTACTAAGGGCTTATTTCGAGCCGGCTTTCTCTCGAGACTATTGACGTTACTTCTTACTAGAGGTTTTGTCAATTTGACGCCGAATATGCATTATTGGCCGGTCTCTTTGAGGGAGTGATGTTCGGCGTAAATGCTAGCAATTCTGACGTTCTGCTTTTGTTTGTATTTTTTGTCCAAGTTATGGTCACTTTTAGACGATTAACTGATTTTAATGCCCCAAAGTGAAGCAACTTGGTGAAAATAAACAAAAAGATAAGATAGTAGGAATTGTATTATATGGATTTTGCTTGGTCGAAAGCCAAGATGCATGTATACAATTCTTTTCGACTAATATGTGCCGTGGCACTTTGGAGTAACTACAAAGTACCCTACTTATATCTCGACGAGGATCTCGAGCTAGACGTGGTACTTCTTTAAGTTGTCTCGAATTCCAGTGTACGCCGAATAGGTCGTCCATCTAGACTTTGCGAGACGAAAAGTCCCAATTGTGTATTTCCCTGGACAATCGGATAAGGTCCTTCCCAATTTGGTGTTAGTTTTCCCAACTCTTTAGCTCGTCCAATCGCTTCCATTTTCCTCGTAACAAGATCCCCCACCTTTAACGGTCGTCTAACAACTCTTTTGTTAAACTCCCGAGCCATACGCAGTTTATATAATTGCATTCTTAGCAAGGCATTGCCCCGACTTCGGGACTTGGTCCAAGGCCGTACGCAATGCGGCCCGGTTGGCTTCCTCTGTGTATAACATGACTCGTAGGGTGGGCTCCTCGATCTCAATGGGCAAGACCGGCTTCGGCACCATAGACTAGCATGAAAGGCGTCTCGCCTGTAGAATTCTTAGCAGTTGTTCTAATGGACCATAATACCAATTGCGGTTCTTCAACCCATTGCCCTTTGGCGTTGTCCAACTTCTTCTTGATTCCATTTGATAGAATCTTGTTGAAGGACTCGACTTGCCCATTAGCTTGTGGGTGGGCGACTGCCGCAAAGTGAGCTTTGATTTCTCTTTCGGACGGCCCGGTCTTTCGGCTTAGGCGTTTCGAACCGTGGACCATTATCAAAGACGATTGATCGAGGCATGCCAAATCGAGTTATAATGTTCTTCCGGATGAAGCCCTTGACGTCGTTTGTTGTTATTCCTCGCATGGCTTCAGCTTCTATCCATTTAGTGAAATAGTCCACTTGCTACAATCACAAACTTCTTTTGCCCGGCGGCCACGGGGAAAGGTCCTAGGATATCCATGCCCCATTTGGCAAAAGGCGCGAGGGAACAAGATCGGGGTCAAATAGTTGGACGGCTTCGATGCACATTCCCATGCTTCGACAACTGTCACATTTCTTTGCATAGCCTATAGCATCCTCCTTTAAGGTAGGCCGGTAGTACCCCGTCCTTAAAGCCTTCTCGCCTAAGGCTCTTCCCCCAATATGCGATGCACATGATCCCTCATGGAGCTCTTTCAGACCCCCAAACCGTCTTCTCTGGTGACGCACTTGAGTAGAGGCCGGTTGAATGACTTTTTGTAAAGTGTCTCGTCCCATAGTTCAAACCACTTGTCTCTCGGCCTTCACATACTTGGCCTCTACGGGATCCGAAGGCAATCGCCCCGTCTTCTTGTATTCAATGATCGGCTCCATCCGGACATTCCCTCGGCCGAGAAACATAACCTCCTCTTGGTCGATGCTCTTTTTGGGTTTGACTTCCCAAAAAACGTTCTTGGTACCTCACCCTCGGCCGAGCCGGCCAACTTTGAGAGAGCGTCGGCTTGATGATTTTCGACCTTGGTATTTGGTCGAGAACAAATCGTTTTAGTGGCTCAATCTCATCCTTGATCGGTCGCATATATTTGCTCATTGATGCTTCTTTGCATTCAAAATCTCCGTTGACCTGGGCCGACAACCAGGAGAGAGTCCGATTTTGCCTCAATTTCTACGGCTCCAGCCGCCTTGCACATTTTGATTCCGACCAAGAGTGCTTCATATTCGGCTTCGTTATTGGACGCTTTGAATTGGAACCTTAATGCATATTCAAATTTGTCCCCTTCGGGAGATTGACAAATGATCCCTCGCTCCACTCCCATTGATCGTGGACGATCCATCAACCATGAGCGTCCAATGCTTCCTTCCTTTAGCTGGATCGATATTTGCTTTATGGTTGGCCGAGTAAGCTCAACTATAAAATCGCCCAAGGCTTGCCCCTTAATGGCCTTCCTTGGTTCGAATGATATATCAAACATGTTGAGCTCAACCGCCCATTTTAACATTCGCCCGACAGCCTTCCATCTTCTCGCGAGAACTTGCTTCAAAGGCCGATCAAGATAGACGAGTATATCGTGCGCCAAAAAAGTAGGGCCTTAGCTTGCCGTGGCCATGACGAGGGCCAATCCAAACTTTTCAACATTAGTATACCGGTTTTCCGCGTCCTTGAGCACGTGACTCACGAAGTATATTGGAATACGGACGGATTCTCTTTCAGCCAACGAGACGGCACTCACCGCTGAGCGGATACGGCCAAGTATACAAACAATTTTTCCCCCTCTGCGGGACCGACCAACCTAGGCAATGTTGAAGATGATCTTTGACTCTTTGAAGGGCCGTTTCCGCCTCTCGCTGTCCATTCAAACTTGGCTTTTTTCTTGATCGTGGCAAAGAAGTGATGGCACTTGTCGCCCGACTTAGACAAAAATCGTCCAAGGGCAGCCAAACATCCCGTCGGCCTCGCACCTCTTTTACCTTCGAAGGAGACTTCATGTCTAGAACAGCTTGAATCTTTTCGGGGTTGGCTTCTATTCCCCTCTCGATCCACCAAGAAACCTAAAAACTTGCCCGACAAAACCCCAAAGACACATTTCTTTGGGATTCGACTTCGACTTGTATTTCCCGAGAGTTTCAAAAGTTTCTCTCAAATCATCTACATGACTTTCTTCTTGACGGCTCTTGACTATCATATCGTCAATATATGCCTCCATATTTCGTCCTAACTGTGGCTGAAAAACATCATTGATCAATCTTTGAAAAGTGGCCGGAGCATTACGCAGCCGAATGGCATCCTCGGCCCGGCTGCATGCCCCTTTTTCAGTAATGAAGGACGTTTTGTCCCGATCCTCTCGGCCACATGGGGATTTGATGAAAACCCGAATAGGCGTCCATGAAGCTCGGCAAAGCATGGCCAGCCGTGGAGTCTACTAGACGATCCAACTTAGGCAAAGGGAAACTGTCCTTAGGACATGCCTTGTTGAGGTCCGTGTAGTCCACACACATTCTCCAACCGCCATTGGGCTTCGGCACCATAACCACATTTGCTATCCGCACTGGATAGTAAGTTGCTTTGATGAACTTGGATTCCAACAACTTCGGACTTCTTGGTCAACGGCCTCGGTTTCTAGCCGGTCCCAAATGTCTCTTCTTCGACGAACCGGTTTTGATTTGGGTCGACATTCAAACGGTGGACGGCTACTTCCGGATCAATTCCCGGCATCTCTTCGACGCAATAGGCAAACACATCTTGAAACTCTTTCAACAAGTGGACTAGACGACCCTTCAAACCAGGACTGAGCGAAGATCCAACTTTGAGGGTCCTTTCTGGACGAGCTTCATCCAGACATACTTCTTCAGGGGCTTCTACTGGCTCTGGACGTTCTACTGATAGTCCCATAATGGCCATAACTTCTTCAGACGAGGAGGGTTCTTCCTTGATGATTTCATATTTCCTCTTCTTGCTGGGGAGATGTTCAGACGCCTTCCTTGAGGGAGCAAGAGGCGTCTGAGGGCTCTCAATGGTCAGCTTTAATCCAGACGCTTTCCTCTCGCTGGTCATCTTTGTCTGTTCTTTCTCCGCCCCAGACGTTCTCCTTTCGCTATGAACCTTCGTCTGATCTTTCTCTTTTCCAGACGTTTTCCTTTCGCCAGCAACTTGCGTCTGGTCTTGCTTATCAGCTTTCCATGATGATGGTTTCAGAGTAGTTAGGTAACATTCCCTAGCCGCCTGTTGGTCTCCATACAAGGAGCCAATCTTGCCGTCATCACACTCATACTTCATCAACATCAGGTGAGTTACTATCACCGCTTTGACATGATTCAGGGTTGGTCGTCCAAGAATGACATTGTAAGCTGTCAAATCTCGGACCACCAAGAACTTGATAAACAGAGTTCTTGAGGCTTCCTTTTCACCAACTCGGACGGGCAACGTGACCGTTCCCATGGGGTGGATGACTCCTCCCCCAAACCCAATGATGGGATGGTGGACGGGGACCAAGTTCCGTTCGTCAAACCTCAACCTGGACAAACAATCAGCACTAATGATGTCCGTCGAACTTCCGGTGTCGATCAGGATTCTTCTCACTCTCAAGTTTGCTATTTTCATTTCTACGACCAAGGGGTCATCATGGGGAGTCCTCAGCCTACCCCGATCTTGCTCACTAACTACCACCCTTGGGAAGGGCTCAGCCTTCGTCTGATCAGCTAACAAAACTTGGCCGAGCTCCCTAAGGTAGTTTTTGTGCCCTCGATTAGTTGGTCCCCACAGCAAAACCACCCGAGATTACGAGAACAACATCTTCGTCTGTGCTTGCACTCTCTTTCTTCTTGTTATGCCAATCATCTCTCCTTGGGAACTTCCTTCCCCCTTGCGGCATGTAGGAATTCATCTTTCCTTTTCGGGCCAACTCTTCCAAAGCTCTCTTCAGGTGCTTACATTCATTAGTCTCATGACCACAATCCTTGTGGAAGTGACAGTATTTGCTCTTATCCCTATTTCTATAAGGTGTTTTCATCTCAGCTGGGGCCTTCAACTCATATTGATCCTTGATCTCCATGAGAATGGAATATTGGTCTTTGTTAAACTCAATAGGATTGGATGAGGATGGCTCGGCCAACTTTCTCTTGCTCCTTCTGGACGAAGTGGTGGTCGCAGCTATAGCCCAGGTCTCGGCCTTTTTGGGGTTGCTCTTCTTTGGCCGAGCAACCTCTTGAGAGCTTCTTGGACTCGGGATGTTTTGCTTCAAGCACACACTTCGGTAGCGTGGATAAACGCTTCCGCCTCTCTCAAAGCCTCGGCAAGAGTGGAGATTTTCTTCTTAACAAGATCAAACTTGAAACTTCCCGGCCTTAGACCCCTGATGAAGGCGTCAAAGGCTACCCCAGCATTAAGATCTTGGATCTGAAGTGCTTCTAGGTTAAATCTCTTAACAAAACTCCTAAGGGCCTCCTTAGGTCCTTGGACGACCTTGCCTAGGTGCATGCTTGTCTTTTGTTCTTGCTTGTTGGCAACAAAATGACTAGTGAATAAGAAACTGAGTTCAGTAAAATTGTTGACTCGAATTGGGGGGGAAGATTATTGAACCACTTCGGGCTACTCCCTTCGAGGTAGCTGGGAAATTCTTACACCAAGTAGCATCGTCCACTCCTTGGACGTACATCTGATGTTTGTAAGCAGACAGGTGATCATCAGGATCAGTTGTTCCATCAAAAGGCTCAATGGTTGGGAGTTTTACCTTTGGGAAGGGGGGCGCCTCCATGATCCTGGCCGAGAATGGGGTAGGCCAGTTGATCCGGAGGGCTCCCAGCTGTCCCTCAATGGGTATGAACTCCTTGCGATACTCTTTCATTACAGGATTGGATGAAGTGTTGGCTGGTTTTGGACGCCTATAAACCATGGGCTGAGCCACGGTCTTCTCCTGTCGTGGATGGACAAGAGAGTGGCTTAAGCTTCGGCCTTCCCCTCTGGACGACAACCTCAAAGGAGGGTCTCTCAGGTATGGGGTAGATCCGATAGCTGAACGTTGCAAAGCCGCAGCCCTCTTTGCCTCTAGGTACTCCCTGGCGTCGGTTTCCATTCTGTGCCCACTAGGATAGACATGGTCCTGGGTCCTCACCACCAGATTCCAGTCCATCTTTCTTCTCTGTTCGGTATCCTCTCGGTCGCTTTCCTCTCGTGGTCCTTCTAGAGGGTTCTCGACGAACAGGTCGACTAGGACCTGGACGATCTACTTGAGAACATCCTCTAAGACGAGGTGGATTGTTAGCAGCTGGCTCTGGGTTGTGATGAAAAAACAACATATTGCTTTTAATCTGTTCTTGGACGACCGCCGCCATCTTAGTCTGAAAGTCATTCAGCACATTCTCCAAGTGGGCGGCGAGCCACCGGACGATCCGGATTCACTTGGATGACCAGGTTCTTGGCTTGGTCCAAGAACATTGACAATGGACGGGGGTCTATCTCTTCCTCGAGGTGGTCTTTCATGCTCCACCGTATCTTCGACATTAACTTGAAGGCTTCGATTTCTAGCAATGTTGGATGATTGACAATCGATCATTGTTACGTCTCCCCACGTACGGCGCCAAATGTTTCGTCCGCTTGTCCAACAAGTAAGTCGTGTAGGCTTAGCTTCCTTGTCGAGCAAGTAGAGTAGTATCTTGAGTGTTCTTCGGATGGAGACTTGTGCAACAATGCCCGAATTATAGCTTGATCCCGAGCCTTGGCTTCGCTCCCGAACCCGCACAAAGGGACCCACCCCCGGAGGTTTGGGTGGTGGTTCCCCTCCGATGCTTAAGTCGGTTATCGGGAGTTGTAAGAGAAAGTAGAGATAGAAAGAGAAAGTGAGAGAGAATTTATCGGAGTAACTTTACACCGTTTGCATTGAATGTGTTTTCTCCCGATTTCGGGGGTATTTATAGTGATAGCAAGTTGTTGACTAACCTTAAAAACCGACTGCAATAGTGGCCTCCGATTGGGCGAGGAATCGAGATCATGACACGTGGCGAGACCATGACCGGGGGATGTCTATTAACCACTCCCCTTCGACCATTTGGCATCGCTTGGGCTCGGCTATTGGGCCGAAATTCGATCCTTTTACCCAACTGAGTATAGCCCAGAGATTAAGTCTTATTTTTATTTTTACTAGGATGACACGTGTACGGCTCTGATGAGCCCACGTGTCGTCAAGGGAGCCGTAGATATTTGGCTACAACAGAACATAAATTAAATTAACTGAACTGAAATTAAATTAAATTAACTGAAATTAAATTAACTGAACTGAAATTAAATTAACTGAAATGAACTGAAATTAAATTAATTGAACTGAAATTAACTGAAAATAAGTTCAAAAGAACAGGGCCTTACTCTTAGCTTTTTATTTTTATTTTTTCTAAAAGGAATATTAATATACTTAGTCTTAGCTTTGGGCAAGAGAACAATGACGTATTGGAGCATTAAATTGTACTAATATTGTGTGTATATAATACAGGTATAGCCGCAGGAGTGTGCACAACCAATTCAAAGCACATTAAGCAAGAAATAAATGGACATTTTCTCAATTATGTTCAAACTTTTACTATTCGCCGCAACAATAGCATTCTCCAATTACCCATCAAAAACTTTAGCTCACGAACATGTCCATGGTGTACAACCATTATCGAAGATTGATATTCTGAGTACAACTCTAGCTCTTCACAAGAAGGCTTCTATTAAAGTTTCTCCTGCTTTGCTTGGTTTGAAGGTGCGCATAGAACTTTTTTTAATTTCTTCTTCTCTACGCATGCTCATAGTTCCTCGTATCTTTGTTTTTATTATACAAGTTTTCAAAATATAGTCTTGCATAATCTTATTAGATTCGTCTCTATATATATATTTTCAAAAGATCAACTTTTATAACTATTACATGTATAGGAAATTAGTGATCAAAATGCTAAAAGTTATGCATTGAAAAATGTGTCAATATTTTAAGTATTTAGACAATGAGAAAGTATATATATATTTACATATATATATATATATATATATATATATAATATATATATAAAGTAGGGTAAGATGAAGTCCCTTGCAAGTAGGGGGGAAATTGGGGATCCCTCCTTGCAAGGGGTAAGACTCAATCCTACAATTTCTGGGATCGGAGGTGATGCCAACACCACCAGGCTATCACCTACTGCTCATGTATGTATGTATGTATGTATGTATGTATGTGCGTGTATATATATATATATATATATATATATATATATATATATATAATCAATGTTGTCCTAGTTGGTTGGAATCTCTCTTTCCACCATTGTGAGTTGTGACAAGTGTTCGATTCTTGCCCCTGCAAAGTGGGATCCCCAATTTTTCTCCCCTTGTGTAAGGGACTTTCATCTTTCCAGACTTTCATGGCATTGGTTGTTATCTAAATATTCATATGAATTTAAGTCAGCTTTATCCTCATAATGTTGTACCACTCAAGTTTACAGTTTTCCCCTTCAAATTGATAAAATAAAGTTGTCAATAGCATTTGAACTCTTTTTAATGTTCTCATTGCTTGCAGAATGAGGATACTGAATGGGTAACAGTGGAGCTCCAATGTCCCAATCCGTCTGTAGATGACTGGATTGGAATATTTTCCCCGGCGAATTTCAAGTACCTATTAAATCTCTCACCGCTTCAGCAATATATTTGTTAAGCGATATGTTTTGTATGTAAATATTACCTTATCACCCAATCACCATTATACAAAATCTTTATTTGTTAAATTAATTGTTACAAATGTGCATTTTATATTAAATCCCCTCCAAAGAAAATATTGTATGAATTTTATGCAAGATACTTTTGCAATTCTCATAATCATTTCTAACTAGGGAAAATGTAAAAATTTGTTTTTGGTGAAAACAGGAGAGTGATGCACTTACATTACATATTAAAAAGTTTAATACAATTTAAATGGCACATGTTTATGCAACATGTAGGGGGCAGAGAATATTACAAGTTACATTCATACATTCCACATTATTCTTCCTACAATATTTTAGCAACACAATCTGTTAGCTGGTTATCTCTAAAACATCTTGTATAGGTCCCTACAATAATGCAAATGACCAAATGTGATGTTACCTTACGTCTTCTCATATCTACTTCAATATTATTCATTGGATTTGTGGTTAAATCATTACCATTTTTTTTGGCCCTACTAGAAACTCTTTGGTAAGAAGAAGAATCTTACTGAACCAGCACCTATCGCACGCTTAAGAATAGGGGAAATAAGGGAATCCTTACTCCCAAGCACAAGTAGGTAGTGAGGTTTGAACTTGTGACCTCAAAGTCACAAGGTGAGTTTCCCACCACCTATACCAAGCAAGTTTGTTTATTTTCATTACCAATTTCAGGCTTGAAATACTTCTCTTATGAGCAACATTAACAATGATATTAAAAAAAAAAATCATCCTACTCCTTCTATAAATATTTCTTTGTAAAAATTATCATCCCACAATCTTTTCCAACTATTCTCCTTATCAATGAACAAAGAAAAGACTAAAGAGCATCCCAACTACTTTAATTTTTCTCTCTCCTACTTTCTGATCTTACCCAACTATCTTTCTCTCTCATCACCCAATCACCATTATACAAAATCTTTATTATTTATTTCATAATAATATGAAATATCCATTTATAATTGATATTAATTCTTAATGAAATAAATGATTAAATTTAATACACAATGGGATTTTTTTATCTATTAATTTTTTTTTAAATGTGAAAATGGAAGATATTTCATACCCCTCCTTTTCTTTTTAGTTTACTCACTTCACTTTAGGAGAGATTAGTTTACTCACTTAACTTTGGAGGAGAACCAAGGAGGAAGTAAAAAAAGTATGAGTAAAAACTAAAAAAGTGGAGAGAGAAACTGAAAAGTGAAAGATAAAACTAAAAAATAGGTTAAAATATTAAAAAGTGGATGACATGGGTGGAAAAAGAGGAGAAAGTAGATAAAACATATTACCCAAGAATAGAAAAACAACAACGGATAGATTTAAAAGAAACAGACCAAGAAGGAAAGTGTGTATATTAAAAAGAAATAGAGGGAATATAATATAATGAAAATTAAAGCAAATTAGTAAAAAGAACAGAATAATTTTTGTTTCAATATATTACAAACGGGTCTCTAGCTATTTGTAGAGCTAGGAGAAATAGAGACATTGGTAAAAAAAAAAATTATATTTTTTGGCTTTGTATCTTTTGAAATATAATCATTACAATATTTGTCAAAATATATTTTTCTCTTTCCTGTCAAATTTGGCCAAGTGGCATAATTTAGTGGCCTTGATAGACACATCAGCAAAATATTTTTTTTTTTTTGCCTATTTTTAGTCTCAAACACAGCGTTTTAGCTTTAGTGAAGTGGAAAATATACTAAAGTGTTTTTTTCTTACCATCTTTTTCTTATTAAAAAAAATTGAAAAAATGTGCTACATCAATACAAGGGATTAAAATTTTATTTTTTGATTGGATATAGAAGTGGAATTATGTTCTTTTTTTTTATCTAAATACTACACCACTACTAATTACTCCATGTTTTAAGAAAATTGGCAAAATATAATCCCACCTTTTTGATAGCACAATCTAGTACTATAAACTTTTTAGCATATTTCTTAGACCTTAAATGCTCTGTGTATCATGACGACCTTTTACATGAACATGACAGTGCGTCCGCAACTTGTGAAGAAGTTGGAAACACAAGAGTTCAGCAACCATTTATTTGCACTGCACCCATTAAGGTAGGATCATATATTTACTACTAATAGCATTTTGAGAGATTATATTACGGTTATTTTTCAAGAGAAAATAGATTAGCAAGTAGGATTTAAGAAGGTATGGTTATTAACATTGTTATTATTACAATTATTATAAAATTTCAGTACCAGTATGCAAATTACTCCAATTCGGATTATACGAAAACTGGAAGATCCACATTGAAGTTTCAACTGATCAATCAACGAGCTGATTTCTCCTTTGCATTATTTTCTGGTGGATTATCTTCTGTGAGTTTTTCTCATTTACAAATGCTCAAAATATTAATTATTAATATTGTTATTGTTACAATCTATTAATCACACCATATTTTTATATTATATGTTTGCTGAATGTTGTAGCCAAAGCTAGTTGCACTTTCAAACACCATATCATTTGCAAATCCTAAAGCACCAGTCTATCCACGTCTTGCTCTTGGGGAGACATGGGATGTGGTATGTTTAAATCTCTTAATTGCTAATTTGCTATAATGAAAAAATCAGTGATATTTTAAGGGTCTTAATTTGGTTACTTAGACTAAAAGTAGTTTTGACACTTTTTTTTCCCTTGTGACTTTTTAGATGACAGTAACATGGACAAGCGGCTATGATATAGATGAAGCAGTTCCTTTTGTTGAGTGGGGTCTTCCTGGTGCTGGTACCATGCGATCACCTGCAGGAACATTGACATTTACTCGCAACCAAATGTGCGGTATGCTTTCAAGAAAAACTCCTTATATATAATTGTGATATGTAAATATCATAATTATATTTTTCTGTCATTTTTGCCAAACTTTTCTATGATTTTTTTCAAAATATTTCTTCTTTTTTTTTTCGCTTTTTTCATGGTTACTACTTACTAGAGAATTAATTTGATCGATGTGCAACAATTTGCATATCACATTGATGTACTATTAACGGTGCGTTTTCTTCACCTTAATAAAAAATTTCAGGTTTAATAAGTTCAAATAAGTTCAAATAAGTTTTAACACCTTATAATAAAATGAACTTCATTAATTTCGGATAATAATCAATGTGTTTGACAATCATGTAGCTGCACCTGCACGAACAGTTGGTTGGCGTGATCCTGGATTCATACACACTAGCTTCTTAAAGGATTTGTGGCCCAACACCGTGTACGTATGCAAACATTATTTGAAATGATAATCACAATCACGATTTTTATCCTTACCACAAAACTTTCATGGCATTGGTTGTTTTCCAGATATTCATATAGGATGGGTCATATCTTATCTAACGGTTCATATGTTTGGAGCAAGAAGTATAAATTTAAGTCAGCTCCATTTCCAGGACAAAGCTCCTTACAACGTGTTGTTATTTTTGGTGACATGGGCAAGGTACTGTAAAACTTATACCATTTCATTTTTTTCGTCTCTCATATTTTTTAGGAATATATATATGCATATAGCGGAATTTCAGGAAATAATTTCCTAACATCTATCATAGGATCGCAAACATAATCAAACATATGAATCATTCAATAGGGATTAAATATCAAACCTTTGTAGCGTGATTTCCCTGTTGTATGCAAGCTTGAAGATCCGAGAGCCCCAAGTGTTGCTCCTCTAATCAGTCCACGAGCACTAGTTGAACACCAACGTTTGCTAGAACGGAATATAAAAGATCCCTTGCTTTTTGGTGGTATAGGCGCCGGTTAGAGGGAATAGATTTGGGTTTCACTTCTCTTTCTTGTGAAAAGAAACTGATTAATGAATTTATCCACCTAAACCCTAATATTATATCCTCTACATAATAGAAGAGTCATAGGCTAGTTAGGAGAACTAATTCTCCTCATATTCGCCTTTGGACCGGCCCAATCCTAATCCTAAATGGATTTGGATTGTTTTGTCCAACTTGTGCTACAATGTGTGACCTCATACGATTAATCTATTTTAGTCATAGGCCCAATCAATATTGTCCTATTAATCATATTTATTCTCTAGCAAGAAAATTCGATTACTAAAATAATTAACTTTATTATCTTCATAATATAAATCCTATTTATATTTAGTAATTGCCGGGATGTCTAAGGACATATTCCTTCAATCTCCCACTTGGCCGAAGACAAGAGCGCGATGTTAAATTCCTTAAGTCACTTAATGCCAAATTTGATAACACCACGTTATTCTCAAATTTATGTTCCTTGATCGCCGAGTTCGAACTGCTCAAATAAGGATTAACTCTTTAATCCTATTCCGCATGGCCATGCAATTTTCCGGTTCTCGCTCATCAAGAGGCCCAGATATTCCTATTTGATAGGAGGACTTATCCACTCTTGTATGACCATGATTCCCACTCAATTCTTAGCCCACCTGATCACTGCCTTTATAACCTCCTTTTACGGAGCGGCGTTTAACAGTGTCAAAGTTAAACTAATTATATTGTGATTATTAAGACATACTCATGTCTAAGGAATCCACTAAATATAGTAGTTTGATTCTACTTTTAGAATCTAATTAGGTCAAGTCTCAATGTATCAACTATACATCCATATAATTAATTAGACATCTCTATGTCTCCATAGCCCATGGAACTGCGCCATCAATTAATTATATACTAATCTTTTAAATAAATCACTTATGTCCAGTTAGTGATTTAGACTAGGGACTTTAAATAAATTGTGATTTCAGTTCACTTTATAGGGTTCCATTATCAAAACGTTTTCGATAATCCTAATTGAAAACACAAATTATTTGGACATTTTATTTAATACTAAACCAAGCGATTAAATAAGAAACGAATTTTTATTGATAAACATTCAAAGCATAATAAATGTCTTTACAATTGTAAACATGAAGTAAACAACCTAAAGCCATTCTCCCATATGCTTAAGTTCCATAGACCTAGTATGACACTCATGCTTAGGTTGAGCAAGCGGTCTAGTCAGAGGATCTGCTATATTATCCTCAGTATGAACCTTGCTTACATCTGTGTATCCAGTAACAACTAACTCTTCATCTCCACCATATACCGAAAAAAATTATCCTTAGTCCTTCGCAAGTACTTAAGGATGTATTTCGCTACAATCCAGTGCGCATCTCCTGGATTTGACTAGTATCAGCTGCATATACTCAAAGCATATGCAACATCTGGTCGAGTGCATATCATGGCATACATAATGGATCCTACTGCAGAAGCATAGGGAACATTACTCATACGCTTGACCTCATCAGGACTAGAAGGACACTGAGTCATGCCAAGTGTTATGCCATGATGCATGGCAATGAAACCTCTTTTGGAGTTTTTCAGCTTGAACCTTGCTAGAACCTTAACAATATAAGTCTCTTGACTAAGTCTAATCAGCCTTTTAGATCTATCTCTATAGATCTTTATTCCCAATATGTACTCTGCCTCTCCAAGTTCTTTCATAGAGAAATAATTTTTATTCCTTGACTGACTCAAGCATGGTTTTATAATTTCCTATGAGAAGTATGTCATCCACATACAATACCAACAAAAGTAATACTACTCCCACTTAACTTCTTGGATACACAAGATTCCTCTTCATTTCTGAGAAAGCCAAATTTCTTGACTGCCTCATTAAATCTGAGGTTCCAACTCCTTGATGCTTGTTTTAGTCCATAAATGGACTTCTTAAGCTTGCATACCTTCCCAGGGATTTTCTGGATCTTCAAAACTTGAGGTTGTGTCATGTACATATCCTCTTTCAAGAACCCAATCAAGAAAGCGGTTTTGACATCCATCTGCCATATTTCATAGTCATGAAAGACAGCAATCGCAAGGATTATCCTAATGGACTTCAGCATGGCTACTGGTGAGAAAGTTTCATCATAGTCAATACCATGAATTTGTTTGAAACCTTTCGCCACCAACCTTGGTTTGAAAACACTAATGTTTCCACCCTTGTCTGTTTTCAACTTGAAAATCCATTTGCATCCAATGGGTTTTACCCCATTAGGCAAATTAACCAAGTCCCATACTTGATTTTCAGACATGGAATCCATTTCAGATTTCATGGCCTCAAGCCATATTTCGGAGTCTTGACTATCCAAAGCATCTTTGTAGCTAGTAGGTTCTTATGATTCTAAAATCGTTATTTCAGAACCTTCAGTCAAAAGGAAATCAATATATATCTTTCACGGAATGATGGTCCTACTAGACCTTCGTTGGGGAACAACAAAAGAAGTTTCTACCTCACTAGGTTGAGTGACTTCGCATGGAGTATCTCCAAGTGGGACGGTAGGAGGTACGTGAATTGAATGCACCACCTCCTGAACATTTTCATGTCGGGCCGCCTCTGATGAGGTGTTAACCTCATCCATTTGTTGCTCATCTCGAACTTCTTCGAGATATACATTTCTCCCACTTGTTTTTCTGGATTTAAACTCCTTTTCTAGAAAGACACCATTACAAGCAACAAACACTTTGTTTTCGCTTTGGTTGTAGAAGTAGTATCCCTTTGTCTCTTTTGGGTAACCCACAAAAAGACATTTATTGGATTTGGGTGAAAGCTTATCAGAAAGTAAACGTTTTACATAAGCTTCACAACCCCATATCCTAAGAAAAGACAATTTTGGAACGTTTCCAGTCCACATTTCATATGGTGTCTTTTCAACTGCTTTGAATGGTGCTCTGTTAAGTGTGAATGCCGCTGTTTCAAGCGCAAATCCCCAGAACGAAATAGGAAGATCAGCAAGACTCATCATGGATCGAACCATATCAAGTAGAGTTCGATTCCTTCTTTTAAAAACGCCATTTAACTGTGGTGTTCCTGATGGAGTCCATTGTGAAAGTATTCCACAATCGTTCAAATGATCACTAAATTCTTGAGATAAATATTCACCACCACGATCGAACCGCAATGCCTTAATTTTCTTCCCAAGTTGGTTTTGTACTTCATTGTGGAATTCCTTAAATTTTCCAAAGGATTTCGACTTATGCCGCATGAGGTAAACAAATCCAAATCTGCTTACATCATCGGTAAAAGTAATAAAGTAACTGTACCCTTCCCTAGCCAAAGTACTCATAGGTCCACAAACATCCGTATGTATGAGGGCTAAAAGGTCATTGGCCCTTTCACTTGAACCTGTGAAAGGAGACTTTATCATTTTCCCCATCAAGCAAGACTTACAAGTATCAAATGATTCGAAATCAAATGATTTGAGAATTCCATCTCTATGAAGCTTCTCAATACGCTTTGAGCTTATGTGGCCTAATCGACAATGTCATTGGTATGTAAGGTTTGAATCATTTGCTTTATGTTTCTTACTGTCTATGTTATAGATGTGGGTTTTTAAGTCTAGCACATATAAACCATTTGATAACTTAGCGGAGACATAGAACATATCATTCAAATACGCAGAACAACAATTGTTTTTTATTGTAAATGAATAACCTTCAGAATCCAAAACAGGAATCGAAATAATGTTCTTTGTGATAGCAGGAATATAATAACAATTATTAAGTTCTAAAACTAATTCTGAAGGTAAAAGTAGACTATATACTCCCACTGCCAATGTAGCAACTCGTGCTCCATTGCCAACGCGAAGATCTAGTTCTCCCTTACCCAATGTTCTACTTCTTTTGAGGCCTTGCATATTACTAATAATGTGCGAACCACAAGCGGTATAAAATACCCAAGAAGCAGAAGTTGCTAAGTTAACTTCTATAACATACATATTTGAACTAGAAACTCCTTTCTTTTGATCCTTCAGATACGTGGGACAACTACTCTTCCAATGATCAACCTTGTTACAGGTGTAACAATAGTGCTCATCAACAACTTTTGGTTTTGGTGGAGTCTTTTGCTTTTCATAAGTTTTAGACTTGGCAACTTATTTGTTGTCGCCATTCTTAATAGCTATCCCAATCCTATTTAGCAATTGCACTTTACTAACCAAAAGAATATCCTCATATTCTTTTCCTAGGTGGTTAAGGATGTTTTGCTCAGTCTGAGTTTGTCTTTTATGCATCTCTTGCATCGTTGCTTCCTCCCGTTGCATGAAAGTTATTGAACTTATCAGTTCTGAGAACGATTCTCATTTCCCTTTCACTTGCAATGAAACGTTCAGCATTCAAATTGTCCTTCGAAAGGACGGAGCGCAAATTACAAGTAGAATTATTGGCTTTGATGTTTTAGATATAATTACTACAACAAATAAAGCAAGATTCAATCAATGTTTATCAAGAAAGCAGCAATTAAACAAATTTTAATTAACTACTACCCTTTATTCAAACTGAAAGTCCCCATTGAATAAAGAAATAACCAAGATCCCCTCCCACTACAATCAAACGGACTTTGGCCCTGCCTTCAATTTATAGTAGTTGAGGTAAATCAACACTTTACTAATTATAACTAATTATAATTCTTGCTAGACAGGTTAACAACTCCATGTCTACTCCTATCTCTTAGCTTCAAAACCCAAAACTTTGTCTTTTGATGATTTTGTTGAGTTAAACAAAACATTAACATGTAAGTTTCGAAAACCTACCCTACTATCCCCGGAATTATGAGTAACACCCAGCTTTGGCAGAACCTATCACTCATTATCTAAGGCTTTATAGGTGTTGTTTGGAAAAGCAATGAAAACTCAATATTACTTTTGGGGACCTAAGTTTACTAATATGGTCAATTAATAGTGAACACATGAATCAATTAACCACATACAAACTTAGAAGCAAGCATTTAAACAAAATAAATGCATGAAATTAATAAAAGCAATAGCTAAAATGATCTAGTATGGCCCCTAAAATTAGGAAATAAAATAACTAATCTTCATGAATCTTCCCTTGAATCTCCATGGATCACCATCCTTGAAACTCCTTGGATCCTCATGCTTGATTACATAATTTGAATTAAATAAATAACGAAAATTTAAAGTTACAAAAATACAAACGATTCGCAGATCGTATTTAATTTACATTCAAATATAACTATTCGCAGATCGTATTTACTATCCTAATTTTGGGTCATACTAGTCATAACATGTAAAATATAATACCATACATATTACATTAAACATCCACGCATTTATAATATCAATATAAAATAAACACAAACTATTTACTTATTAACAATTAATAAGCAAATAAAACTTTCCATAATAATTATAAAACTTAACAAATTTAAGCTAGAAATTATTTAGGAAACTTTATTATTTTAATTCAATTACTCATTTAAATATGGCAATAATCTTTATTATTCACTAATTTGCAAAATAGATTACTTTTGGATTTATGCTCAAGATTGGAAAATCAGATTTTCCTAAAAACATTTTTTTTAGAAATTAACTTCTTGACCGTTGACCAGCAGCATAAGGCTGCCAGTCAACAACCAAGACATAGCTATCCACGAAGCTCACACAAGAACCACGACAAACATCAACTATTCACCACGCTGGAAACACCAGCCACCAGCTCACGACGTCACACGAGCAACAACGTCACACATCATCGGCGATAACGACATCGCCTGCCTTTCCCCACGACGCGTCACCCGCCGGCCTCGTCGGTCAGCCCTATGCCGGCAACCAACGTGTCACAGCGTCGAGCCACTATACGTCAAACGTGCGTGGTTTCGACGTAGCTTGCCGCCCGTGAACTGCCGCCCGCTCCTGCGCCTACCTCCGGTTCTCCCGCCAGCCACCGTGGCTCTACCGACAGTGGTGGGGCCACCCAGCCATGGTTGGCTTTCTCTTTAATTTTTGTTACAATTTACATAAAATTAAATTTATCTTTATTTAACAATTAAAGATTTAAGAGATTTAGTTAGGCTTTAAAAATCCGAAAATTATGGCAGAAAATTTTGAATTAATCAAAAAATCTTAAACAAATTTTTAGGTTTGTTGAGATTAGATTTGAATGTATAATCTATATTAAACAATAAATCTTATCAAGAGTTCAAAATTAGGGCAAAAATCAAATAATATCCGAAAAATTCAGAAAATTAACAATTAAAATCTGAAAAGTTCGAAAATAATTTTTAGGGTGATCTAATAAATTATCACAACAAATAAAATCAAATATTTTAATTTTTATCCTTAAATTCTATGAATAATCAAAATAAACATAAAATTTAACTAAAATTCATAAATAATATGATAAAATTCGAACATTAATGCGAAAAATAATCAAATTATTTTCAGCCATCATATTATTCTAGATCTATATGGGTGATAAATATTAGATTTATTTAACAAGTAAAAAATCAAATCTTTTAATTGTTAACAAATTATTTCAAAGATTAATCAAATTAAACATTAAATAATTTTAAATCTAATAAATTATGTATATAAAAAATCCGAAAATTAGGAGTCAATTAACAATTAATTACGTCCATAATAAAAAAAAATTGGACCATTATAAATTATTTTGAGCATAAATAACAAATAAATCTATTATTTATAATTTCCAATCAATTAATATCAAATATCAATTATGCAAATTCAAGCCATAAATAAATCCTCCCTTAATTGAATAAAAATAATAACTTTGCATACAATTATATGATCATATGAATATTATGAATTAGGAAAAACTGATACCACTGTAGTAATATATAGATGCATATAGCGGAATTTCAGGAAACAATTTCCTAACATCTATCATAGGATCACAAACATAATCAAACACATGAATCATTCAATAGGGATTAAATATCAAACGTTTGTAGCGTGATTTCCCTGTTGTATGCAAGCTTGAAGATCCGAGAGCCCAAGTGTTGCTCCACTAATTAGTCCACGAGCACCAGTTGAACGCCAACGTTTGCCAGAACGGAAGAGAAAAGATCCCTTTTTTTTTGGTGGTATAGGCGCCGGTTAGAGGGAATAGATTTGGCTTTCACTTCTCTTTCTTGTGAAAAGAAACTGATTAATGAATTTATCCACCTAAACCCTAATATTATATCCTTTATATAATAGAAGAGTCATAGGCTAGTTAGAAAAACTAATTCTCCTTCTATTCCCCTTTGGACCGGCTGAATCCTAATCCTAAATGGATTTGGATTGCTTTGTTCAACTTGTGCTACAATGTGTGACCTCATAGGATTAATCTATTTTAGTTATAGGCCCAATCAATATTGTCCTATTGATCATATTTATTCTCTAGCAAGAAAATACGATTACTAAAATAATTAACTTTATTATCTTCATAATATAAATCCTATTTATATTTAGTAATTGCCGAGATGTCTAAGGACATATTCCTGCATTTTTTGCTCTGTAACTTGATAGAAATTTGGGGGTGCACGCGGAAGTTTTGATGGACCCTTCATAATATATCAAAATTGCATTTTCATTAATAACATTAATATGAATTGTACAACTATATTTGCGAGAGCCCATATCTCTCACTTATCTCTTTGGTAGAACTCTTGTTTTTACCATTCAAATATTATGTGTGAGCTCTCTTGATTAGCTCACCTCTCAACTCATGCACATAAAACATATTTATAGTTGTTGTATCCTAGTTTTTAGAAATCTCTACACATGTCTAATATTACATATTTCTACATCACATATCTTTGTGTTTTACAAGATATTTCTAGATACATCATAACTTGATTTTTCTAGACTACATACACTATTTTTCATTAGACATCTAGATTTTTCTAGATTAACCTCTAATACTCCCCTTAATCTTGAAAAATCTTGTACTTTAAAAAATCTTAAATATGTTGATGCACTGTCATCAACTATTCGACCATGTACCGAAATTGTTTTTGTTAGTGCCCATGTCACCAACTATCCTCAACTTTGCTTCTTCTTCCCATCTTGTAGATCTTCAACTCTTTGTGTTGGCACCCTTGTTACCAACTTGCTCCCCTAATCTTAACTTTTTTCATAATTTTATCCAAAAAAATTCTTCTTATTGCTTATCATCTCCATTTTCTATTTTTCTTTGAAATTTTGTTGGTATTCATGTTACCAACCTCCATCTTCTTAATTTTTATGATCTTCTCGTTGATACTCATGTTATCAACTAGCTTACTGATGCACGTGTCACCAGCCTTCGCCCAAGATATTTATTTATTTTTCTCCAAATTTTTTTTTGTTGTGGTGCTCATGTCACCACCCATCACTCCTAATGCATGTCATTAGCAAACTCCAAAAATCTCTTTGTGAATATTTTCTTTCCTTTTTCCTAACCGTTGGTGCTCTTGTCACCAACATACTCTGCTAATGCCCTTGTTATTAGCATCCTTCAAACACTTTCTTTTTCTAATCTTTTTTCTCCAACATTTAATAAAATTTTTCCATTTTCAAATATTTTTCTTCAACATTCTTTTAGTAAAACTTCTCCAAATTTGTTTTTCTTGTTGATGCTCAATGTCATCAACCTCCCTCAATATTTTTTTCTTTGTTAGTGCTCATGTCACTAACCAACTAATTCTCTCTTTTTTTAATCTTTCTTTGTCCAAATTTTCATCAAAAATTTTGTTCTCCATCTTTCTTAATTTTTTTTTTTCTCAACTTCAGTTTACTTCATTTTCCTCCATAAATTTCTTCTTTAAGAAAATTTAAATTTAGTACTTACCTCTTTTTCTCTTGCTATATTCCATACTTTCTTCAAATCTTGTAATCCTTCATCTCTCGATTCTCCGGTCTTCAATTTCGTCGTAATCACTTTCCGGCTCTGATACCATGATAGAAATTTGGGGGCACGCGGAAGTTTTGATGGACCCTTCATAATATATCAAAATTGCATTTTCATTAATTATATTAATATGAATTGTACAACTATATTTGCGAGAGCCCATATCTCTCTGTAACAGCCCGCACTTCCAAGCTGCTAACTAATCACACTTAAGATACACAAAACACAATTAACACTTAACAAACCTTGAATTTACATTTATTCGCAGTGGAAACAAAATCAATAAAAACGATCCTGGATCTGTGGGTCAGGGGCCCACAACAGACCAACTTGAAAACCAAATAACAAATTACGAATACTTCCAAACAAGGCATATAACTATAACCTCAGCCCACCATTTCATAACATAAAAATCTTCTTCTTGTTCAATAATCATATTCCAAGTCCTCGACATCAACCCTGCAAAATCACTAACAATGGACTCTGCCCCCACCAAGACAGGTTCCAAGAACAAAATCAGAAAAACTTAGTACACACACTGTCCAACCAGAAATTCATTTTAGTGGCTTAAAGTATAGTTGTGCGGTTTATTACTCATCAAGTGGAACAACCCCAAAATTCAAAATACTTAAAAACAAATAGTTAGAAATGTTTTTATTACGACACCAGCAATCCCTAACTAGAAAGTCAGATAAAGAGTACTCATACATCTACTACAGATAATAAGTTTCTTTCCATAAGGACAAAGTTCAACAACAGTTGAATACATAAGGTCATCCCAAAACCTCATTTTTGGTGGCTTAAGACCATTCATGTACAATTCATGCTAGAATTCAGTATGCTTCACAAGTAAGGTGCTTGCTTAAAATTTCAGGATTACTATCCTTGCACAATCGCATTAAAGTAAGAATTTTTATCATGAAGATCACCACTTAGATCATTCAGCATTTAATTTATTTGGGTAAAGCGAACACGAATAGAGAGGGGCTCCTTACACAAGAAGCCGACTGTCTCTAAACTAATGGAGGTCGTCACCCCACCGGTTAAATATATATGCTTGCAAGCCTTAACCAGGACATGTCCCATTTTTAATATCTGCTGGACTTCACCCACCCAGCGAAGGTTCGGAAGGAGATCACCCATCCTCCAAGGGTTGTTGTTCATACCGTACCTTATTTGGTATTGGCCTTTACCCACTTGTATCCATAGTTTATTTACATAAATAGTTTAAATGCACAGTTTATCAATACCACACGTGTTCCAAAGAAAACATGCATATTCATGCATGGAGAGGAAAAAGAATCACAACTACTATAGTATCGCTAATCATTACAAGACTTGAATCTTCTTTTGAAATCTTTTGTTTTACGTTAACAATTTCACATATTAGTTAGGTATAAAGATATAAGGAAATAATCAATTCTTTACTGCTAGTAAAAGTCATACAGGCACTTAGATGGCTCATTTAAACTTTATTAAAGGGTTAGTTAACTTGAACATGTGAAACTTTTGTCAAAATAATTGCAGCAAAAACATTGAACTTAAAATGAACATAACTTCCTGCTCGGTACTCCGAATTAGGAATTTCCGAAGCTTAACCTCAAGAACTTTTAGATCATGACTACTCAAAGGAGCAATACCTGCTCTATAACACATATTGAGCATCTCGCTCCACAAATGTTGTTTACTTTCCCCATAAAACAATAACTATATCATAATCCTTATTTAGTCAATAATACAAATTTAAATTTTTCAAAACTTACACTCTTGTTCTCAATTCGTATCGCGTATTCAATTCGAAAGTGTATCAACGACTAAAACTTCCGGCCGTAAATTAATATAAAACAAAACAGAGTTGAAATGTAATTAACATATCCAAAATACCTGAAAATAATCTTATTATAACACAAACTCGAATCTCAAAATAATCTTACTTACCTCAAATATTTTTAAAGGAAGTAATATACATAAAACGTATTCGAAATCAAGTGTCTTTCCGCAGTCGAACCCATAACATAATCAAAATGTAAAATATGTTTCTTAGAGACTTATAAGATAATTAATTATTATCGAGACCCAATTCTAAGCTCGTACAATTAACCTGTAATATTTTACTTGTAGACTATAAGATATCCTCTAACACGTTTTGGCAATTCCCTTCATCATAATAGTTTCTCTTTGTACTTGGACTTCCGTCTTTAACTTGTAGCATCTAAACTATAGCATTCCAAAATTCTCATCATATGAATCTTCCCCTTAAAGGTTTTCTTATCCCCAATACATGAACTCTCATTGCAATAATATAACCTTATTACATTATCATAAACCACCTACAATTGATATGACAAGTCAAAATATCTCACCCCATATTTCCATGTTATAATTAAATCTTCTATGATGTAATTTTCCATCTGAACTTTAGTATTTTCCAATACTCAAACTCGTTGTCCTGATCCTTATTAAATTTATAATTCACAACCATACGTCCCATGTAATTGTACTGAAAGCTCATATTAGTCTTAACACCATACACTTAGTATTGACATTATATAACTTTAATTACCAAGCTCTCTATTATCTAGATTTATATTTTTTTTCCCCAACTTCCATTTATATAATCTTACTCATCTAATAGAAGAAATTATGCTCCAAACTCTTTTACCTGACCTCTTTGCGGATATAATCTATTATTAAACAAGTATTATAAATTATATCTCTCTAACCGATACTCCTCTAAACCACCACCAAGATATGGATCCCTTATTTCACTGATACGACATTCATATCTCAAATCCTACTCCTCAATATTTAATATCTCCTATCTCTAATACTTATTTTGGCTACACATCATCTGAACTCACAAAACTCTCGTAACAACTCCATTAACTCATAAATCAATATTTGACCTTTGAAATTCACATCCAAGTCAGTATTATCTAACTATCTAATCTAAGTCCATCACATAATATCTTCATTTCTTAGTTAGAACCTCCCAACAATTACTTTATCCTTCAATTATGACATCATAGATCTTCATTCTTATATAACCAAGCTCCATAGTATTTCCAGAGATATCTTCGAGTGATACCATTCAACCTTGTTTATACACCATAAGTAAATCTTAGGATAGTTGCCTACTTCTTATAATACCCTCAAAGCGACAATTGTATTTCTTAAACAGAACTTCACCAATACCCATCTCACACCAAACTCATTCTAACTTAGATTCCAAACTCCATAAAACATAACTCATCAATGATATTCTGTAAAGATATAACTTGTTTCACTAGACTTACGTGTTTCCGAATTTAAATCCGAATATAATGTTCATTAAATTGACCCAAATTTGAGAGAGTTTTTCTATGAGAACTTCTTCATAAAAATTTATGTAAGAGTAAAGATCCTCCCCGTCATTAATAGAACAAGAAAAACCTGATTTATAATTTCACGAGTCCATATTTGCTCATAACTCAAATTCACAATTTTTAAAGTTCATGATCATATATAATCAAAATCTCAAACCATAATAAAGAGTCTTTCATACTTTCAGAATTCCATATAAAACTTATATCACAAATATTTTGACAATGGTCTTATACCTGAAATTATAACTCAACATCTTTGATCATATACTAAAGATCCTTGCTTTAATTCTCACAGCTACACTTTCATTTAAAAGAACAACTTACAAAGCATAAGAAAGTCGATTATAAATTTGATGTGGAAAAACAAGCAGATTTAATAATATCACACATTTACATTCTCAAAGGATTCAACTACCTCCAATCAGTTCTTCATACCCAAAAGTTCACTCAATAAAACTCATCACATATTTAGCTTTTGGTCATAGCTTAAAACAAGATATGTAGTCAACAATTCTTATAAACACACAAATAACACTTTGAATCATTCTGTAATTATATAAAAGGCTTATTAAGTTCAACACATGAAACACGGATATTGGTTCGAAGCTGGAAGGACATGTGTGTACCTTGAAACGATTCCCAATAATTTGACATTCTGAATCACCAACTATAGCTCGAACTTTAGAAATTATCTCCATACATATACTCCCACAACGACCTTAAAACAATAACAACAATTAATACTCATCCTCACAACAATTCAGATAAGGAAACTAACTTCTTATAGTTTTTAAATTCTTTCATGAACAAATTGGAAACTCGTATATTAAAACCATTCCTCTAAACTAACTCGCGCCATCAATTTCGCATTCTAATTCATTAACCCCAAGATTTATTCATACAGAATATTATCAAACATAATTTATAAAAATCAGATTTTATAAACTAACTTAAAAGGATCAATATATATATTGTAGGATTTTTTAACTAGAATAATACAAACTTTGGCCGGTTCTCCAACAATAATACAAACTTGCGATTATTATTTAATAATACAAACTTTGTAACAAAATTCCTGGAGTAGGTCAAAACCTGATGCAACCTGAAAAACCGGTAAACTTGGACATGTGTCATTGTTTCATTGGTTGGTTTTTAAATTTTTATTCAAATAAAAAACAAAAAAAAACTTTCTCCTTGTCTCCTTCACCTTCACTAAACCACTATCCACCACCGACCACCCCCTCCGGACGACCACCCCCGCCACTTGGCTCCTCCGCGACCACCCCCCCACTTGCCTTCCCCCCCCGAAACCCGCATTGATCGTCTCTCTTCTTGATCTTCAACTTTACGATGCTTGCAGTAGTTTGAACGTCGAAATAAGCGGACTCTTGTTCCATTCGCCGCGACGAGCGGTTTGCGTCGACGGTTCAACGGACTCGTCGGTTCATTTTCATCAACTTTAATTCCACAACAAACTCGAAACACAATTCAACCCCGCCACAACCATCGGACGATAAACAATTACCACCACGTAAAACCCTAACCAACAAATCCAACAACACCCCTGAAATCCTCGGCAAAATCAACGATAGGAAAGCAATAAGCGCGTCAGCGCGGTTAGGAGAAGAAGAGTCGGAGGAGATAGCAAGGCGCATAGAAGTAACAATGGTGCCGAAGTAGCGACGGGAGGAGGTACTTTAAGGTCTTTAAGCTCCTGTGACATGGCAACGGGAGAGAGGGACTCGCCGGTTTTGGGGTGGGGTAGTGGGTTTGGCGTATTTCGGGTGGGGTGGCTGGGTTTGGTGAATTTGGGGTGAGGGAGTGGGGGGTGGTTTTAGGTGGGATTGGCGGTTTCGTGGTGGGGGGGGGTGGTGGGTGGCGGTGGTTTTCGTGGGGGGGGGGGGGGTGGGGGGGGTGGCTTTCGGTTGGTAGGGGGGGAGGAAGAGAAATAGATTTTGGGTTAGATAATTTTTTTGTTTTAGGGTTAAAGGTCCTTGCCCTCGAGGAATTTTGGGCAAAAGTTTGTATTATTTAAAAATAATCAAAAGTTTATATTATTGCGAGAGAACGGGCAAATGTTTGTATTATTCTAGTTAAATAATCCTATATTGTAACATTCAATCCATTAAATTACAAGGGAAAGATTCAATCTTTTACTAAAACATACTACCATACACTGATTTTGCAATTGAACTAAACGAAATGGGAAGTGAAATCAATATCGATTCAAAAATAAGTTTCAATCTAATAATTCAACAAAAGTTCTAATCTTTAAGCTCACTAAACCAAATACTACTAATTTCAATCCCATAAACTAATTTTGCAAATCAAGAACAAATTCAATTATATTTGTGAAAATCATAACTAAATGTTATACCTGCCAATGAATTTCAAAACTACGCAAAGCTCAACAACAACAACACAACCACCACCAGTGGCGATGCCGAAACGTCGGCAAGGAGCAGCAGCAACGCAACACCACACAACCGCAGCAACACGGTGGCAGCAGACCATAGGAACGGTGGCAGTAGCGCACCACAAAGTACAACAACGGTGCTGAACTTGCAAGTGGCGTAACTCATAGCTCCGAACTCCGATTTAGGCGATTTTTGTGCCCAAATTCATTAACTCGAAGTGATCTACAACTTTGATGCAGCAACAAAGAGCAAAATTGGATTGCATGTTGTAGATAATTGAGGAAACAGATTGTCGAAAAAAAAAAACAGAGGAGAAAGAAATGAAGGTAGCAACACCAAACTTGCGAAGGCCATAACTCATAGCTCCGAACTCCGAATCGAGTGATTTTTGGGTCTAAGTTCAATAACTTTTCGAGATCTACAACTTTGATGCAATAAGTTTGGGCAAATTATGACTCCAGAATGCCGAAATTGAACATGCACAGTACGGGGTATAAAATCAGAGGAGAGAGAAAACTTAAGGGACTTTGGTCTTCAATTCTTGGTGATGAATAAGAAGAAATTGAGAATTTGTACCTAGAAAATCTAATGAAGGATTGGATTTGTTTACACCTCAAGGGATTAATCTTTTTTTTTGTTGTCTTCCTCTATACTTGACAAGAATGAGATAGAAGAAGATATGAGAGTTTGAAACTCTTGTAACACTTGACACCTCAACAAATATACAATTGTTTTCTCTTTTTTTTTTTTTTTTTTTTTTTTCTAAAATCAAAATACTAATCGTACAACAAAATATACAAATATCATTTGTAAGATATGGAGTTTTCCTTTTGATTAAAAACATTAAATCTTATTAACAAACTCCATCAAACTATGCTCAAATATTATAATTAAGTTAAAATACATAATTAGCATCTAATTAAACCTGCTTGGAAATATGGGCTATTACACTCTCACTTATCTCTTTGGTAGAACTCTTGTTTCTACCATTCAAATATTTTGTGTGAGCTCCCTTGATTAGCTCACCTCTCAACTCATGCACATAAAATATATTTATAGTTGTTGTATCCTAGTTTCTAGAAATCTCTACACTTGTCTAATATTATACATTTCTACATCACATATCTTTGTGTTTTACAAGATATTTCTAGATACATCATAACTTGATTTTTCTAGACTACATACACTATTTTTCATTAGACATCTAGATTTTTCTAGATTAACCTCTAATGTAACTCAAGATACGATTGCACATTTGCACTAAAAGTTGGGACTTGATTGTTCCTAATCAATAGAACACATTACACATTTGTGTGTCTAGTTGTCTTAAAATAATAACTCTTTCATGACATAGCTGGCCAGTTCATAACAATTATGTACAGATTGCATTAATAATATATAGGGAGTTCTTGGAAACCAAAGAGGAAAAAAAAAGATATTTTTTTTTTTTGGAAAGAGTATAAAAAAAAAAAAATGTGGCAGTACTGTGGCACATTGGGTAGTTAATTTACCCGACTTTACTCCATTTTACTTAGAGAAGACTCATCTAATATGGCCTGCCATTACTTAGGGATGGAGGGAGCATAGTGTTTTGAATCTTATTAACGATCAAAATTAGTAACAAAAAGCGAAAATAGTGTTGTCATCTATATGTATGGTATAAAATTTGATCATATGACTGCAAGCTTATATGCTAAAGTTTTAACCACTAAACCAAGTGATATTTTTGTATTATAATTAATAAATGAAATATAAGTATGCGAGGCGTTTATAGAGTAATGGAGGAAGTAGTTTATAGAGTAATGGGAGCATTAACATCGAGTAATAATGCCTTATCTACTGTCTCAGGCAGAACGCGACGGATCAAATGAATATGCAGATTACCAACCAGGATCATTAAACACCACAGATCAGCTCGCTAATGATATCGACAACATTGATGCCATCTTCTTGATCGGAGACATGCCATACGCCAATGGATACATCTCACAGTGGGACCAATACACTGCGCAAGTAGAACCACTAGCATCAGCTGTGCCCTTCATGGTGGCAAGGTTTCATCTATACTTCAATAATGTGCTTTCTTTCATCCCAAATTAATAGGCCACGTTTCATCAAGTGTCATTATTAAAACTCATGAGTTAATATGTCACAAAAATATGTTCTAAATTATGCATTTCAACACTGCTAATGTAATACTGTCCTCGCCCACATTTTTTTGGTTTGCTTTCTTAAGACCATTAAAATTGAAAGTATGTTTGATTTATATATCTAACACAAAGATGTAATCATCAATACTTTTAATACAGTGAATATGAATATCTAATAATATATCAAGTTATTATATTTTTCAACAAACGGGAGAATTTATGATCAAAATCTATGAAGTTCAATCCCCAAGTAGAAAATTAAGAAATTTAGTGGGAAGAAGAGGGAGTAAATATGTCTAGTTTTCGATGTGGGACTAGAGAATCTTGCTTGATTTGAAACAACTATTACCACATGCTAACATAAATTTCTTTTGCTATTAGTGGTAATCATGAGCGTGATTCACCAAATTCTGGATCCTTCTACGACACTGATGACTCAGGAGGTGAATGTGGTGTCCCTGCTGAGACAATATTTTACGTTCCTGCAAAAAACAGAGCTAAGTTTTGGTAAGTACAAAAGTTAGTAATTTCACTTATCATTTGATGAAGAATCATCACAGAAGTATTTTTTTCCCCTTAATTTATTATGTGTATGGTTAGACAACAAAGAATGTATCATGTGTATGGCTCATGCAACTACAGTTACCTACATGTTCTCGCTCTCACTTGTTTGCGAACAAACTGTTTGGTGTTTAGAATTTCTCTTTCGTAATCTATTTTGACAAAAAAAAAGAAACATAGCTCACAGATTTGTCAATATGATGCAAATATAGGTACTCCGCAGACTATGGAATGTTCCATTTTTGCATAGCAGACACAGAACATGATTGGAGGGCAGGAACTGAACAATACAAATTCCTTGAGGAATGCCTTGCATCGGCAAATAGGCACAAGCAGCCATGGCTAATTTTTGCAGGTCATAGACCACTAGGCTACTCCTCCAATTCATGGTTTGGCCTAGAAGGCTCTTTTGAAGAGCCAATGGGCAGAGATGACCTTCAAAAGTTGTGGCAAAAGTACAAAGTTGATATTGCATTTTGGGGTCATGTTCATAATTATGAAAGAGTGTGCCCTATATACCAGGTATTACTATAATCACACCCCATAATCTCAGATACAAAATTATACTACATCTGTTTCTTTGTATTAGATGTAACGTTTTTAATTTTTTCTTCTTTATTATGCTCATGTTGAAAGTGATAACTTTGATTGAGTTTTTTTGACACCTGAAGTATACAAATCTACTGTGTACTAATTAAGAGAGTGAGGGATAGCTCAGTTGGTTAAAGCTTCCCTCCCGATCCCAGGTGATCCTGAGATCGATTCTCATCCCCGCCCTTGTGGCTCATTCGCACCAAAAAAAAAAACTATGTACTAATTAAGATGGCGTTGAATTTGTCTCAATGTGTATTAATAAAATATAACTTTTTATAATTTTCATGAATAGAAATTATAGATATTAATTGTCAAATATGTAGATCGATAAATTTGGAAGCCAAAGAGTTTATGTCACTTAAATTTTGTTATATTGGTTTTTTATTTATTTAAGTAAAACTATGTTATTAATTAAGATTGATTTTTACAGATTTTTGATATACCCCTTTAAATTAAATATATGAATTCTACTCCAACTAAAATTGACTTTTCTTAACTTAAACTACTTTTATTAAAAAAAAATTTGGTTAGGGTACGTTTTCTTCGTTTAAATTTTGTTGAACTTACTATACCTTATTACTATTATTTTTTGAATTTGTTGGAAACTTATTAAACTTAGTGGATACCAAGTAAATTTTATTTTAGAACTTTGTAAAATTTATTAGAACTTATCTTTCACTTAATTTTTCTTTTTAAGAATATCGCAATACGACATTTGTGTATTTAAGAACATTGAATGGATATTGTAAATTAGTCATGCACTACCTTTGTTTTTTTTTTTTAAATTATTGCAATTTGACATTTTACACTATTACAAATTTCACTTTGACCATCGTTTGTGATCTATACGTGGATAAAAACATAGTCATGTGGAATCCTGTTAGATTCGTCTTAATATGTACTCCCTCTGTTTTTATCATTCTCACTTTCTTGTGCACATCTCCCAATGCATGTCTTTGAACTTAAATATCTATCATTATATATTAGTAAAAATTATAGCAATTGAATATTTATAAAATACTAATTGAGACGAATCAAACAAGACCCCACATGACTATTGTTGTAGCCTAACATCTACGGTTCCTTTGAAGACACCTGGGCTCATCGGAGCCGTACACGTGTCCTACCCTAGTGAATAGAGAAAGAAGATTTAATCTTTGGATTATGCTTAGTTGGGTTAAAAGACTACTTTTCTGGCCCAAAAGGTAGTCAGAGCCCAGCCATGTGAGGTGGCTGCAGGAGAGTGGTTGATGAACCCTCACAAATCATGGCCGACCACGTCTCATGATCTGATTCCTCAGCCAACCAGAGGCCACTATTCTAGGGCAGATTTTAAGGATAGCTGTCATCTTGCTATCACTATAAATACCCCAGAAATCAGGAGAAAGTTCATTCAATGCAAACAGTGCAAAGTTACTCTGAAAAAATACTCTCTCACTTTCTCTCTCTATCTCTACTTTCTCTTACAACTCCTGATATCTGATTTAAGCTTCGGAGAGGGAACCACCACCCAAACCTCCAGGGTGGGTCCTTTTTTGCAGGTTCGGGAACAAAGCCCAGGCCAAAGACTAAGCTGATTCAGGCATTGTTGCACAAGTCTCCAACTGAAGAACATCTAAGGGATACTCGTTTACTTGCTAGACAAGAAAGCTCAGCCTACAGCTTACTTGTTGGACAAGTAGAGGACAAAACATTTGGCGCCGTCTGTGGGGAGACGCAACGATGACTGATTGTCAATCGTCCAACATTGCCAGAAACCGAAGTTTTCAGGTTAATGTCGAAGACACAGTAGAACACGAGAGACCGCCTCGAGGAAGGGATAGACCCCCAACCATCGTCCATGTCCCTGGACCAAGCCAGCAGCCGGTCATTCAGGAAAATCTCGAACGTCCGGTGGACGGCCGCCCATCTAGACAACGTCCCGAATGACTTTTCGACTAAAATGGCAAAGCGTCGTCCGAGAAGCATTAGGAACAACATCTTTGTTCTTCCATCATAACCCGCCATCAACAATCAAGCTCCTTCAAGGGGACGTTCCCAAGAAAATCGTCCAGGTCCTAGTCGAATTGTTCGTCATGAATCCTCTAAGAGGGCGGCAAGAGGAAAGCAGCCAGAGGACACTGATCAGCGAAGGAAGATGGACTGGAATTTGGTGGTGAGGACTTAAGATCAAGCTCGTCCGAATGGACATCGAATGGAAACAGACGCCAGGGATTACTTAGAGACAAAGAGGACTGCAGCTTTGCAACGATCGGCTATTGGCTCTACCCCGTATTTGAGAGACCCTCCTTTAAGGATACCATTCAGAACAGAGGGAAGAAGTCTGGGTCCTTCGATGGTTCGTCTGAGACAAGAGAAGACGGTGGTTCAACCAATGGTCTATAAGCGACCAGTACCCGCAAACACTTCATCTAATCCAGTGATGAAGGAATATCGCAAGGAGTTCATACCCATCGAGGGACAGCTGGGAGCCCTCCGGATCAATTGGCTTACTCCATTCTCGGCCAGGATCATGGAGGCGCCCCCCATCCCAAAGGTAAAACTCCCAACCATAGAGCCTTTTGATGGAACAACTGATCCTGATGATCACCTGTCTGCTTACAAGCATCAGATGTACGTCCAAGGAGTAGACGATGCTACTTGGTGTAAGAATTTCCCGGCTACCTTGAAGGGTGTAGCTCAGAAGTGGTTCAATAATCTACCCCCCAATTCAGTCAACAATTTCACTGAACACAGTGTCTTATTTACTAGTCATTTTGTTGCTAATTGTCAAGAACAAAAGACAAGCATGTACTTGGGCAAGGTCGTCCAAGGACCAAAAGAAGCTCTTAGGAATTTTGTTAAGAGATTCAATCTGGAAGCCCTTCAAATTCAAGATCTCAATGCCGGAGTGGCTTTTGACGCCTTTATCAGGGGTCTGAAGCTAGGGAGTTTTAAGTTTGACCTTGTGAAGAAGAAAATCAATACTCTTGGCGAGGCATTAAAGGAAGCTGAAGCTTTTATACATGCCACTGAAGTATGTGCTGAGGCAAAGCATCCCGAGTCCAAGAAGCCTGAAGAGGTTGCTCAGCTAAAGAAAAGCAACCCCAAAAAGGCCGAGACTTGGGCCATAACCTCTACCACTACTTCGTCCAAGAGAAGCAAGAGGAAAGAATCTGAGCCTTCTTCATCCAACCCCATCGAATTCATGGAGATAAAGGACCAATACAAGCTGAAGGCTCCAGCTGAGATGAAGACTCCTTACCGGAATAGGGACAAGAGCAAGTATTGTCACTTTCACAAGGATTGCGGTCATGAAACCAATGAATGTAAACACCTTAAGAGAGCTTTGGAGGATCTAGCCCGAAAAGGAAAGATGAATTAATACTTACCCCAAGGGGGAAAGAAGTTTCAGAGGAGAGATGACCGTCAAAGCAAGAAGAAGGAGAGTGAAAGCACTGACAAAGATGTAGTCCTCGTTATTTATGGAGGATTTGCTGCCGGAGGACCAACCAATAGAGGTCACAAAAACTATCTTAGGGAACTCGGCCAAGTCTTGCTAGCTGATCAGACAAAAGCCGAGCCCTTCCCAAAAGTGGTGGTTAGTGAGCAAGATCGGGGCAAGCTGAGGACCCCCCATGACGATCCTTTGGTGGTAGAAATGAAGATAGCAAACCTGAGAGTAAGGAGAATTCTGATTGATATCATTAGTGCTGATTGCTTGTCCAGACTAAAGTTTGACGAAAAGAACTTGGTTCCCGCCGACCACCCCATCATAGGATTTGGGGGATGAGTCATCCATCCCATGGGAACAGTCACGTTGCCCGTCCGAGTTGGTGAGAAGTATGCCTCACAGACTTTGTTCATCAAGTTCTTGGTTGTCCGAGATTTGACAGTCTATAATGTCATACTCGGACGACCAACTTTGAATCATGTTAAAGCTGTAATAGTAACTCACTTGATGCTTATGAAGTATGAGTGTGATGATGGCAAGATTGACTCCTTGTATGGAGACCAGCAGGCGGCTAGGAAATGTTACCTAACCGCCCTCAAGCCGTCATCATGGAAAGCATGTAATGAAGACCAGACGAAGACTGAAGGCGGAAGGAAAACGTCTGAAATTGAGAAAGATAAGACGAAGGTGGCTGGAGAAAGGAAGGCGTCAGAAAATGTAAAGGAGCCTAGGATGACCATTGAGAGTCCTCAGACGCCAATTGCCCCCTCAAGGAAAACGTCTGAACATCTTCCCAGCAAGAAAAGAAAGTATGAGCCCATAAAGGAAGAACCTCCCTCGTCTGAAGAAGTGATGGTCATCATGGGACTGGCATTAGAACGTCCAGAGCCGGTGGAAGCTCCTGAAGAATTATTGTTGGATGAAGCTCGTCCAGAAAGAACCCTCAAGATTGGGTCTTCACTCAGTCCTGGTTTGAGGGGTCTTCTAATCAGCTTGCTGAAAGAATTTCAAGACGTGTTCGCTTATTGTGTTGAAGAAATGCCTGGAATTGATCCAGAGATAGCCGTCCACAGACTGAATGTTGATCCAAATTTAAAACCTGTCCGTCAGAAGAAAAGGCAATTAGGACCGGCCAGAAATCAGGCGGTTGACCAAGAAGTTCAGAAGTTGTTGGAGTCAAAGTTCATCAGAGAAACTTATTATCCAGAATGGATAGCAAATGTGGTCATGGTGCCAAAGCCTAATGGCACTTGGAGGATGTGTGTGGACTATATCGATCTCAACAAGGCTTGTCCTAAGGACAGTTTCCCTTTGCCTAAGTTGGATCGTCTGGTAGACTCCACGGCCGGCCATGCTTTGCTAAGCTTCATGGACGCCTATTCAGGTTTTCATCAAATCCCCATGTGGTCAGAGGATCAGGACAAAATGTCATTCATTAATGAGAAGGGACTGTATGGCTGGTTGAGAATGCCATTCGGCCTACGCAATGCTCCGGCCACCTTTCAAAGATTGATCGATACCGTCTTTCAGCCATAGTTAGGAAGAAACATGGAGGCCTATATTGATGATATGATAGTCAAGAGTCAGCAAGAGGAAGGCCATGTTAGTGATTTGAAAGAGACCTTCGAGACTCTCAGGAAATACAAGTTAAAATTGAACCCCGGCAAATGCGTATTTGGAGTCTTGTCTGGGAAGTTCTTAGGCTTCTTGGTAGATCAGAGGGGAATAAAAGCCAACCCAGAGAAGATCCAAGCTATTTTAGACATGAAATTCCCGTCAAAGATAAAGGAAGTCCAGCGACTGACGGGTTGCTTGGCTGCCCTTGGACATTTCTTGTCCAAGTCAGGTGACAAGTGCCATCACATCTTCGCCACGATCAAGAAAAAGGTCAAGTTTGAATGGACAGCAGAGGCAGAGCATGCCCTTCAGCAAGTCAAAGATCACCTTCGGCAGCTGCCTAGGTTGGTCAGCCCAGCTGAGGGGGAGAAACTGTTTGTATACTTGGCTGTGTCCACTCAGGCTGTGAGTGCTGTCTTGCTGGCTGAAAGAGAGTCCGTGCAAGTCCCCATATACTTTGTGAGTCATGTGCTAACGATGCAAAAAATACTCCAGTTGAGAAGTTTGGATTGGCCCTCGTCATGGCCAGCCAAAAGTTAAGGCCCTATTTCTTAGCGCACAACATACTCGTCTATACTGACCAACCTCTGAAGCAAGTTCTGCAAAAGATGGAAGCTTCCGGACAAATGCTAAAATGGGCTGTTGAGCTTAACATGTTCGATATATCATTTGAACCAAGGAAAGCCATTAAGGGGCAAGCCTTGGCAGATTTTATAGTTGAACTTACTCGGCCAACCATAGAGCCAATATCTGATTCGGCTGAAGGAATGAAGCATTGGACGCTCATGGTTGATGGGTCGTCCACTGTCAATAGATGTGGGGCAGGAATCATTTGCCAATCTCCAGAAGGAGACAAGTTTGAATATGCGCTATGGTTTCAATTCCAAGCGTCCAATAACGAAGCTGAATATGAAGCACTTCTAGCTGGAATCAAAATGTGTAAAGCGGCAGGAGCTATGGAAATTGAAGCCAAATTAGACTCGCTCTTGGTCGTTAGTCAAGTCAACGGGGATTTTGAATGTAAAGAAGCATCGATGAGCAAATATATGCGTCTGATCAAAGATGAGATTGAGCCTTTGAAACGATTTGTTGTGGACCAAGTGCCAAGGTCAGAAAATCATCAAGCAGATGCTCTCTCTAAATTGGCCAGCTCGGCTGAAGGTGATGTGCCAAGAATAGTGTTTTGGGAAGTCAAACCCAAAAAGAGCATTGACCAAGAACATATTATGTTTCTTAGCCGAGGGGCAGTCTGGATGGAGCCTATCATAGAATACAAGAAGACGGGACGGTTGCCTCCGGACCCTGTAGAGGCTAAGTATGTGAAGGCTAGAGACAAGTGGTTTGAATTATGGGATGAGACTCTTTACAAGAGGTCAATCAATCGTCCTCTCCTCAAGTTCATCACCAGGGAAGAAGGTTTAGAGGTTCTGAAGGAACTCCATGAAGGAGCTTGTGCATCTCACATTGGGGGAAGAACATTGGGAGAAAACGCTTTAAGGACGGGATATTACTGGCCTACCTTAAAGGAAGATGCTCTCGTCTATGCAAAAAAGTGCGACAGTTGTCAGAAGCACGAAAATCTGCATCAGAAGCCGTCCAACTACCTAACTCCTATCTTGTTCCCTCTGCCTTTTGCCAAATGGGGCATGGATATCCTAGGACCTTTCCCTGTGGCCGTTGGGCAAAAGAAGTTTGTAATAGTGGTTGTTGACTACTTCACTAAATGGATAGAGGCTGAAGCCATGCGAGGTATAACAACAAACGACGTCAAGGGCTTTATTTGAAAAAACATTATAACTCGTTTTGGCATGCCACAGTCCATCGTCTTTGATAATGGCCCGCAGTTTGAAACACCTAAACTGAAAGATTGGTTGGCAGAACGAGAAATCAAGGCTCACTTTGCTGCAGTCACCCACCCACAGGCCAATGGGCAAGTGGAGTCCTTCAACAAGATTCTATCTAATGGAATCAAAAGGAAGTTGGATAATGCCAAGGGACAATGGGTTGAAGAACTACAGCTAGTGTTATGGTCCATCAGAACAACTGCCAAAAATTCTACAGGGGAGACACCCTTCATGTTAGTTAATGGCACTGAAGCCGTCTTGCCCATTGAAATTGAAGAACCCACCCTGCGAGTCATGTTGTACACAGAAGATGCCAACTGGGCTGCATTACGCACAGCTTTGGATCAAGTACCAGAAGTCAGGGGCAATGCCTTGCTAAGTATGCAATTATACAAGCTGCGAATGGCTCGGGAGTTTAACAAGAGAGTCGCTAGATGACCACTCAAGGTACGGGATTTGGTTCTAAGGAAGATGGAGGCGGTTGGACGAGCTAAAGAGATGGGGAAGCTAACACCAAATTAGGAAGGACCTTATCTGATTATCCAAGAGGTGCGCAGTGGAACTTTTCGTCTCTAAGATCTGGATGGACGAGTTATACAGCGCACTTGGAACTCAGATAACCTGAAGAAGTACCACGTCTAACTCAAGTCATCGTCAAGAATCTAGCTGGTAGTTTGTAGTAAGTCCAAAGTGCCACGGCACATGCTAGAAAAAAAAGAATTGTATACATGTATCTTGGCATTCAGTCAAGCAAAATTCATATAATACAATTCCTACTTTCTTATCGCCTTTGTTTACTTTCACCAAGTTAGTTCTCTTTGGGGCATTAAATCAGTTACTAGTCTAAAAGAGACAGTAACTTGGGACAAAAACACACAAAACAATAGAGCGTAAAAAAAAAAAAAAAAAACTCACTTCTATGGCGAACATCACTCCCTCGAGGAGACCGGCCAAAAGTATAACAACCTAAAGGTTGACAATACATAAATGGCAATCAATTTGACATAATCTCTAGTAAGGGAAACGTCAAGGTCTCTAAGAGAAGGCTGACCAGAAATAAGCCCTTAGTAAAGGATACTTACTTTCACATACACGGACAGCTGAGTAGTAAAGACCCTAGTAAGGGATCACTACTTCCGGACGAGTGTTGTTCCCTCAAGGAAGGTGGCTAAGACATGGTCAGACCATGTATCTAAAGCTCGTCCTTAGCGGTTTCAGTAGGCTTGGCCAATGTTGGCCGCTCTCCTTCTTGGACTATGGCTTGTCCACTATATATGGTTGAGCCTAGCCCAAGAAGGGGGGGATAAGACAAGCCTATAGGATGAGCTAAAAGAGGGAAGATCGTCCAAAAAACCAGGATGAAATAAACAATAAATACTGCAGGACGAGTGTTACCAACTCGAGAAAAACGGCTAAAACGCGGCTAGTCCATAAAGCCATATGAGTAGGCCGCTTTCCCCCTTGAGGTAAGACACGTCTGAATGTGAAGACCATCTAAAGTTCCAGGACGAATGTCACAAAGTACTTGGATACTTTTTGGAAAGATTCACAATCGTCGAAGGACAAGGATGGCAATTTCTCCAGGATGTGTTTTGCAAATCGTCCATAGACCCTCGACCGTTCAAGGGCAAAGATCAGGGTTGACATGATTACTCTATCTGAACTACGTAAGCCGTCTAGAATTCAGGACGAGTCTCTTCTTGTACTTGGATGCATTTTGAATAAACTTATGGTCGTCTAAAGGCAAGGACGTTATTTAGGTAAGGGTCGTCTAAAGCCCAACATCTGTACGAGTCGTCCAGAATTTAGGACGAGGCTCATTTGATACTTGGTCAAAATTTTAATTAAAAAAAAGGGAAATACAAGCAATTTGCAAAAAGTCTTTCATATATATAATTGGCAAAAGATTTACATATGAAGACTGAAGAGTTAAGGCTACAACGGCAGACAAGCCAAGAAACTTAGGAAAATAAACCTAAAACTAGGCATCATCTTCATGCACGAGTTTCTTGGTCGTCTTCAGGGTTCTCCTTCTCAACTGCAGCTTCGTCATCGGAGTCCAACAACTCCAGAGGCTCCTCGGCACATACCAAAGCACGATGGACACTCTGTTGATACTCCAGACGACGAACGAAGCTGGGGACCTCAGCAGCCTCAGCCAACATCTCAAAGGCCTTGACGGCCCAGGCTTTAGACGTTTCGATGACTTGAGCCAATCCTTCCTTGGCATCGTCAAAGGCCTTGGCCGCCTCCCTTTCCAGACGGGCAGTCTTCGCTCTTAGGAGAATGTTCTCCCTCCTCAGTTGAACGGCGGCAAGAAGAGCAGCATCTCTTTCACCCTTCAGATCAGTAGAGACAGCATTAATGACCATCTTCAGACGGTCTAGCTCCTTGTACAGATCGTTGATGGTAACAAGATAATTCTTGTTTTCTGATTCCAGGAGAGCTGATCTCTTCTCCAAAGCCTCCAGGGATTGACGATGAAGGGTATTAGCCATCTCAATGTCATTGCCGTTGTCGCCATGTGGACGAGCTGCTTATTCTCTTTTCTCAGCTCCCTCGCCCATTCTTCAGTAAGCATGCTGCGAGCAAAAAGCTGGAACAATAAAAACAAAACAAGTCATTAGACGAGTTACGAAAAGGAAAAATATACACAAGTATTAAACAAAAGCGGCAGTAAGTTATACCTCAGCAGCAAGTTGAGACATGTAGCCCACATGCCCGACCGATGCTCCCCTTAATTCTTTGATATAGGATTCAGGGTAACACTTGAAGAGCTCCTGCTTAAGCCGGTCTTTTTCAGCCTTTGACATTTTAGGGAACGCAGGAGAAGACTCCTCGTCCGAGTCTATGGTAGGAGGAGCTGCTGGTATAGCGGGGCCTTTGCCCTTATCTGAAAGAGGGGGAGAGTCAGTTATCTTGATGGGAATGACGATGGCTTGTCTATTGGACAGACTCATGGACCGTCCGTCGACCCGCATCGTCCTAACTATATCCGGATAATACGACTCACCAAACGAGATAGATGCCGTCCTAATAGCTAGCGGCATCTGTGGCACCAGCTTGGCCACCGAGCCGCTGAAGCCCGTGGGGTCAGAACACTTCTCCCTCTCGGCCGGAACGGCAACAGAAGGCTCCTCTTTAAGAACCTTATCTTTAGGGGGAGGCATGGTTTTTTCTCCAACTCCACCACTCGGAGTAGCCTTCTCCGTCTTCTTTCTTGTAAATCCCTTAGGCTTTTTTGCCGGAGGCTGGTCCGCGGCCGCTGTAGGCCTCTTTTTGGACGAAGACGACTTCCCTGGTGGAAGTTTGTTGGTACGAGCATTTTTCTGCAAGAAATGATCAAGTTAAAATGATGGACGTCCAAAGAGCAAAATCTAAAACAAATTGCAAGCCTTCAGACGAAAATCACCCAAAGAAGGAAGGCGTCAAATAATAAACACCTCCTCTCCCAAGGGAAACTCGTCCGAGAAAGATTTCGAATTTAGACGAAGTTAATGCAAAGAAGGAAGCCGTCCCAAAGGAAGACGGACTAAAATGACTCCCGTCCAGGGACAGGAAATCACCCCTTCGTTTAGTTTCAGAACTTAAAGCAATTCTGACGAGAATGGCCCAAAGAAGGTGGCCATCCAAGCATGGACGCTTTCCTTCTTCAGGTTATCCTCGTCCTAGAAAAGGAATAACGACTTGGATGAGTCCAAATGGTACTCGTCCAAAGGTGTTCAAAATCTCAGAGGAGAATGGCCCAAAGAAGGTGGCCGTCCAAGCTTGGACGCTTTCCTTCTTCAGGTTATCCTCGTCCAAGAAAAGAGATAACGACTTGGACGAGTCCAAATGATACTCGTCCAAAGGTGTTCAAAATCCCAGACGAGAATGGCCCAAAGAAGGTGGCCGTCCAAGCATAGACGCTTTCCTTCTTCAGGTTATCCTCGTCCAGGAAAAGGAACAACGACTTGGACGAGTCCCAATGGTACTCGTCCAAAATTATTCAACATCTCAGACGAGAATGGCCCAAAGGAGGTGGCCGTCCAAGCCCAGACGCCTTCCTTCTTCAGGGGATTCTCGTCTAGAGAAAGACAATCAGTGCCTCAGACAAGAATAGCCCAACGAAGACGGACGTCCATGCTTGGACGTTCTCCTTCTTCGGGTAATTCTCGTCCAATGGATGTATGCAAATTCTTAACGAGTTAGAATGATCCTCGTCCAAAAAAAAAATAATTAAATCATGTTACCAGTGTTTCAGCCCTTTTCTCGGCGCTCCTCTTGGCGTATTCCTTCCATAAGTTGTCTGTAAATTTAGACATGCTTTTTTCACCCGTCCAAGAAGCCTTGAGACGTTTTCTGGCCGAGTCTGCAAAAGAGAGATGAAAAATGGTTAGTCCGATGTTCTATGGACGAAGAAGTTTTACTAGGAGAATTTGAATGTATACCTCTATCTTCGGCCAATCGCAAGCCGGCGGCGACCAAGAAGTCATCTTGGTAAAACATTTCTTTAAAGGGTATCCAGTGAGTTGGTCCCTTAAAATATCGTTGGCCGGGCCTGGAGTACTCCTTTATTCTGAAGTACTCCACCACCTCTTCGTCAAAGCTGTCCTCCAAATCCAGCCAAGACTGCTTCCGCCCAGTATTCGTGACGGATCGATTATAAAATCTATAGCTCTCCGTGGCGTAGTCACTGCCCGCCCGTAAGAAGATGAAGTCGGCCTTCCATTCGTGCATCTTTGACGGCTTGCCCCAAGCAGTCATGAAGCCTGGACGGTTGCAGATGCTGAGCCATGCCCCGTCCACGGCCCCAGGTACCTTAGCCGCATAATGGATATGAGTAAAGGCTTGAAGAGAAAGAGCTAGGCCGCGCAGCTCACATACGGCAATGAACGTCAGGACGTTGTGCCAAGCGTTTGGAGCCAGCTGATTATGGCCGATGTGGTAGTACTACAGCACTTGTTCAATGAATTCGTGGAGAGGGAATCTCAATCTCGCGTCCAGGGCCAGCTTGTAGACGGCGAAGTGGTTCTTTGGGGCGCTCAGTATCGTCGCGTCCTTATTTGGGATGACAAAGGAGAAGCCCGACATGGGCATGTAGGACGATAAATAATTAGGGTCTGGTCCTATTTTCTCTAACCACTTACGATTAACCAAAATGAAGCCGGGGTCAGAAAGGGGACCTAAACGTCTTCTAATCTCCGACGAGGTAGTGGAGGCCTCGTCTGATTCTTCGGCAGCATCAGATTCGCTGCTGTTATTACCTTCACCGGTCTCCTCCATATCGACGTCCCTGCCAGAAGGACTGGCCTCAGGGTTTATTTCGGAGTCTTCTAAATTATGGTCAGAGGAAGGAGGCCTGCCCAAAGGCTCAGCACTTTGGATCTCTCTTGCCTCATCTGGCACCCGTCCAGTAGATTCCTCCATATCTGAGCTATTTGACGGGATTATTACCTTTCGTCTTAGACGGGCCGTTTGCTTAACGCGCGCCAGATTATCCTGCATAGGTAAAGACTGGGTCGTCTGACTTTCTCGACCAAAACCACAAAAAAATATATACTCGGCTAGAAGAGGCCCAACTCTAGAATGTGCCGAAGAAGAAGTATCGGTTCTAGGGTCAAGACGAGCTCTTGGTCAGCTAGGATTATTTGACGAAGAATATTCCATTTTATTGATTTTCTAAGAAAAAATAAAGAATAAAGAAGAATGAAAAGAACAAAGAAAAGATACCTGCTAAAGTGCCTGGACGATTCGGTGAAGAAAGTTGAGGCTGGACGATCTCTCTATCTCTCTAGAAAAATTTGCAGAGCTTCTCTCTCTAGAAAAATTCGTTCGAAGTGTGAAATGATTAAATGTTCTCACACCAAGGTTATTTATAGAGGGGTAAGAAACCTGTGGAGCCGGTCAAGAATGACCAAAGAAAGGGTACAACGGTCGGTTATGACCGGTAAAACCCAGGAAAAGGCGCGTCATTTCCTTCATTTCAAATAAAACTACCTTGGGTAAAAAAGCCTTAACCGTCAGATGGGCCAAATGAAGCTACCTTGGGTAAAAGGGCTTTAACCGTCAGATGGGCCAACAGTGAAAACCCTTTTAGGGGCAAATGTTTGTCGCCTAACATCTATGGTTCCTTTGAAGACACATGGGCTCATTGGAGCCGTACACGTGTCCTCCCCTAGTGAATAGAGAAAGAAGATTCAATCGTTGGGTTATGCTCAGTTGGGTTAAAAGGCTACTTTTCTGGCCCAAAAGGTAGTCAGAGCCCAGCCCTGTGAGGTGGTTGCAGGAGAGTGGTTGATAAACCCTCACAAATCATGGCCTGCCACGTGGCATGATCTGATTCCTCAGCCAATAAGAGGCCACTATTCTAGGGAAGATTTTAAGGATAGCTGTCATCTTGCTATCATTATAAATACCCCAGAAATCAGGAGAAAGTTCATTCAATGCAAACAGTTCAAAGTTGCTCTGAAAAAATACTCTCTCACTTTCTCTCTCTATCTCTACTTTCTCTTACAATTCCTGATATATGCCTTAAGCTTCGGAGGGGGAACCACCACCCAAACCTCCAGGGTGGGTCCCTTTTTGCAGGTTCGGGAACGAAGCCCAGGCCAAGGACTAAGCTGATTCAGGCATTGTTTCACAAGTCTCCAATTGAAGAACATCTAAGGGATACTCGTTTACTTGCTAGACAAGAAAGCTCAGCCTACAGCTTACTTGTTGGACAAGTAGAGGACAAAACAACTATATTTTTTCTTATAAATTGAAAATAATTGACTAAATTCTCTGTAAGTATTGATAGTGTCAAGATTCCAAGTGAGAAATATAGAAAAAGCATAGGGAGTATAGAGTTCATTCATTGTACACCCGGGGACCGGGTGTACCATGTGCATTGTACACCCAATACTAATTTTTGCTCATTTGCTCATTTGCAATTCTCCTTTTTTGTACATTTCACTCATTTGGATGATTCCAAATGAGCAATGAGCAAAAAAATAGCCTTGGGTACCATGCTCACGGTACACCGGGTGTATGATAAATTTTTTGTTAGTATATTATTAACATGTACTATTTATAATTTTTTCAAATACAAAATTAGAATTATTAGTTTCCAAAGTTTTTCATTGGCATGTGTGAAAGTATAAGTGTAACTATTGTTTGTAGACGGAGGGAGTATGTGCTATACCGTAGATTGGAACTTCGATATAGATATGTTAATGAGTAATATATTTTGGTGTGTATGGTGCAGAATCAATGTGTGAACAAGGAGAAATCTCACTACTCAGGAGTTGTAAACGGCACAATCCATGTAGTTGCAGGAGGGGGAGGAAGTCATTTGTCGAAATTTAGTACATTAAAGACAGTTTGGAGTATTTATCAAGACTATGATTTTGGGTTCACCAAGCTCACAGCATATAACCATTCTTCTTTGCTATTTGAATACAAGAAGAGTAGTGATGGAAAGGTCTATGATTCTTTTACCATCTTTAGAGATTACAAAGATGTGTTGGCTTGTGTTCACGATGGTTGTGAAGCCACCACTTGGGCAACTTAAGAGAAAGGACCTTAATAAAATGGCAAACAATAAGTTTGTTATTAGTTAGTTTGTTATTAGTTTCTTTAAAGGAGGAATAATTGTGGATTTAATTGACAAGTGGCATTAGAAGGAAAAGAGCTCTAAGTCTTTTTATTTATTTATTATTTAAAAGAGCTCTAAATCTTTAGCAACGATGGAATTGTAATTGTTACTTTAATTGTTTGGAACTCTCTCATTTAATTTGTTTTGCGTGTATTTCTCTTATTTCATTAATGTTGAGGAAAGAAGGAATAACAAAAAAAATATCAATTTATTTTTTGGTATATGAGTGTTAGGCTTAAGGGTTTTGACCAAGTAAAATAAGAAGGGAAATTTCCAATGGTGACCTCAAACTTTTCGAGTTTCCCATTGGTTGTCCTAAGGTTTTTTCATTCCCACTGGTAATCCTAAATTATTGTTTTATTCCCAAATGTGACCTTATAGAGTAAAAAACCGTTAGTTTCGTTAACTTTTCATTAGAATAAATGTCTCGATTTGTGTGCTTGAAAATGTCGAGGTTTGCATGTCGCAAATATTGCTCAGTTAAAGTTTAGGGGCTCATTTTAGCTTTTAAAGGTCAAATCTAAAGTCTAAATTGGTTTTCACGCCCAAAAATTGGTCGGCTAAGGAATTGATTGTCATTTTGGCCCTCAAGGGTCAAATTTGACGTCAAAATTGACAAAAAATGACCGGAATCACCTTGGTTTGTGTGCCAAGACATTAGTTCTAACAGAAAGTTTATGGAATAAACGAATTTTGCTTTATAAGGTCATATTTGAAACTAGAACAATAATTGATGGTTACCAGTAGGAATAAAAAAAATTGAGGGTCACCATTGGAAAACTCAAAAAGTTCGAGGTCATCGTTGGGAATTTCCCAAATAAGAAATAAAATCACAAAGGTAAGGGAGAAAAAAGGAAAACGGAAAGACTCAAGGATTTGGAAGGTGAATTAAGACCCAAAAAACAACTATATATTTATTTTTGAGAGCATTTCTCATTTGTCATTGGATGTGGTATTGTGGTCATCCACTAATATTTTTAAACATGTTGCATTCTGTTCGAAAAATCAATCATAAAGCACAACAGTTAACTGTAAAAAGTAAATATAAGTTGCCTTTTGAATTATGACTAGTTCTTGGCCCATGCAAATTCTCGGGTTATTTATATTTGGGGTTTTTGTCAGAAAGGACCTAATAAAATACAGATTTTGTAGGGAAGGACCTAATAATTTTTTTTTTGTCTAAAAGGACCTATTAAAATATTTCAGATTGTGAAAAGGAACCAGTTTAAGAATTTCAGGCCAAAATTACCATATTCCGACGTTGACTTTTTTTCTGAAAAAATAAAGTAGGAGGAGAAGAGAAATTAAAGCCCTAATTTTCGATTTGGGGAAAAACGTAAAATAGGAACCCTAATATTCAATTTGGGGAAAAACGTATAATAGGAGCCCTAGATTTCAAAAACCCTTAAACATTGAGAGAGAAAAATTAGAAGAGCAAAACATACCTTGGATTTGATGAAGGTTGCAGGAGAAGATCGAATTTGTTGATGCTTCAATGGAGATTTCAAGTTTTCGATGTTGGGAGGAAAGTTTCTGTCAAATGTAGTTTCGAAGAAGATGAAAAGTGAATGAAGTAAAACAGAAGCAAAATATTGAAAGAGTCAATTGGGATAAAAAAAAGTTAACGCTGAAATATAGTAATTTTGGCCTGAAATTCTTAAACTGGTTCCTTTTCACAATCGGAAGTATTTTAATAGGTCATTTTCGACAAATTTTTTTTTCTTAGGTTCTTCCCTACAAAACTTGTATTTTATTATGTCCTATCTGACAGAAAACCCTTTATATTTTCATGTTAAAACAAGAACAATTAATGTTGTATACTTTATTGGTTAGAACTTTAGTATAATAATTTTAAGGCTTCGTGATCGAATCTTATATATAGATAAAATTTATATTTTCAACAATGACAAAATCTATATATAAACCTCTCATTCTAAATACAAATACACTACTTCGTTCTTTACCGTATAGAAGCCATGTGCTAGTCAATAAGATTAATTATACACAGGAACAAATCATTGGATTAGTTTCCATCTATATATTTACGCAGGCTACTGCATTCAGGGGTGTTCCTCTATTTCATTCTTTACAGGATATCGAGCTCCTTGTGTATGGTTGGTCTTCCGTCCTCATCTCCTAGTAAATTTGTAAATTTGTCTTGGCATTAAGTGTCTTATAGGCAGTTGTTAGTTTTTGCTTACTGTGCTTCTGACCGTTAATCCCTTAAAATTTCTATCTTCTACTAGGAAATTTTGAAGACCTCAAAGATTTCCTAAGTTTGGGTTTGATGTGTATAGCAATGGTCTTGAGCGTGAGATATTGTTTCAAGTGCTGCGCTGCTCTAGGTTTTTAGGCGGATGATTAGCAGCTATTTCACCTATTTTCTATGAATCATTCATCGGTGTATCATATGAGGATATAGTCCTCGCTTTCTGAATTCTGTGAAATGTGGTCATAATGCATCTGATGCGGTGTCAAATGTATCAGATCTAGGACTTGATGTTCTTCGAAAAAAGGAGCTTTCAGAGCACAAAAGTTTAAGGAAATTCACCATGAACACTCTAATATCAATTCATGGTTTGTGCGATAAAGCTAGTTGAATCTTATAGTACCTCGTAAGCCCACAGAAAAGATGGATTTGGATTCGGTGTTGATTGCCAATGTATCCATAATAGTTCAGGCGACCTCTTTTTTTTTTTTTTTGTGAAATAAGGAATAGTCTCACATATAACCAAACATATTGTTAAAGTTATTACAATCCGAGATGTACGCATTCATGCAGAAATTAGGAGGGGAAGGGAATATCCTAGTTACATTCATGCAATCATCTAGTCTTCTTGCCTCCTTGGCAAGCTTGTCCGCAAGTTGATTATTCACCCTTGACACATGGATGATCCTAAGATTGTTGAACTCCTTGCATAGCCCCCTGCATTGAATGATGACATTGGTACACAAGGTAAGATCTCTGGGGTCTGCTTTGAGTAGTTGAGTTGCCTGCAAACTATCCGAATAACACACACAATCAAGAATATTTTCATTTATAGCAAGTTGCAATCCTTGTTGAATACTAAGCAGCTCAGCCATGAGGGCATTTGCTGCATAAGATTTCCTACAAAAGCCCTTAGTCCACTGTCCAATGTTATTTCTAATGGCGACCTCACAAGTTGCTGAAATGATGTTCGAGTCCGCGTTGAATGTACTTCTATTTTTTACTTACTTTTTGGACATCAATGGCCATGTAATCAATGATGCCTATATAATTTGATGTGTATGAATGTTGTCTTGTGCTTCAGATACTTGCACTCGAGTAACTAGGGATATTCATGGTGCTGTTTCATTCAGTTTTTAACAAGCAAACGCTTTGGGATTTTGTCAAACCGCACCAAACCATATTGTATAAATTGTTTTAGTGTAGTGCTGTGATGAAATTAGTGGATCCATGATCCACGTTCTGTGACCAGGCCCACTAATAGATGTGATGTCATTGATCTGTTGTGATGTCAGTGTTCTCCTCTAGGTATTATGTATGTTACAATATCAGATTCTTGCAATGAAGAAATGCTGAAGCTAAATCAGCTCAAGAACACAAAGAATTTCATCCTTCACTGCTCTAAATTATGAGCTCAAGATCTAAAACTAATTCATTATCGAGGAAAATTTCTCAGAGAGAATTACAACCTAATCTCTAATTTTTTGAATGAAATGTCTGAAGACTTATTCAATCTATTATATACATGTAGTAAAGAAAGAAGAAGGAAAGAAAGAGAGGAAGAGTTAACAGATCGCTAACTAATTACTATAACAAACAAACTAACTAAATGTGAGATGTGACTGTTTGTTGCTATGCTTGCTGAGCTAGCTGTTGCTTGTTATTTCTTCAACTACTGATTGCTGGCTTAGCTTGTACATTCTGCAATGTCATATTTAACACTACTCCTCAAACTTGGCACGGTATCAACCATGCCTAGTTTGGAAAGGAGTTGTGTAAATTGTTGAGATGGCATAATCTTTGTAAAAACATCTACAAGCTGAGAAGATGTAGGCAAGTAAGTCAGTTGTAGCAAACCCTCTAAGACTTTGTCCCTTGTAAAGTGCACATCTATTTCGATGTGCTTTATCCGTTCATGATGAACTGGATTTCTAGCTATGTGAATTGAACTTTGATTATCACAATGCAGTGTCACAAGTTTTAGCTTTGTAACCCCAAGTTCATGAAGTAACCTCATTAACCATGTTACTTCAGCAACAGCTGCACACATGGCCCTATATTATGCTTTTGATGAGCTTTTAGACATTATGCGTTGCTTCTTTGATTTCCAACTTACTGGTGAGTTCCCAAGTAGAAGCACATATCCAGAGATAGACCTTCTTGAATCAACACAAGCCCCCCAGTTTGAATCAGAATATGCTTGTAACACTAACTGATCAGAGGCATAAAGTAAAATTCCTTGTCCCATAGTAAAAGCAACATATCTAAGAACATGAATTAAAGCTTCATAGTGAGGTATCCAAGGTGCTTGTAAAAATTGGCTCAAGTGTTGAAATGTATAAGCTAAATCAGGCCTGGTATGTGTAAGGAAGTTAAACTTCCCTACTAAGCACCTGTAGTGGCTTGGATCTTCATAAAGAGCACCTTCTGTTGCAAAAAGCTTAAGGTTTATAAGAAATGGAGTAGCTACAGCTCTTGTTGTAGAAACACCAGCAGTAGCTATCAACTCTTTGGTGAACTTCTTCCGTGTTAAGCAAATACCAGATGGCAAATAACCAATTTCTATCCCCAAGAAATAACTCAGCTCACCAAGATCTTTGATACTAAAGACTTGGTGTAGATGAGCTTTAATGTCTTGAATAATGGACAAATCATCACCTGTAATTATTATATCAAACATCTATTTCTATGTGCTTTGTCCGTTCATGATGAACTGGATTTCTTGCTATATGAATTGAACTTTGATCACAATGCGGTGTCACATGTTTTAGATTTGTAACCCCAAGTTCTTTAAGTAACGCCACTAACTATGTTACTTGATAGCAGACTGCAGACATGGCCCTATATTCTGCTTTTGATGAGCTTTTTCTTTGATTTGCAACTTACTAGTGAGTTCCCAAGTAGAAGCACATATCCAGAGATAGACCTTCTTGAATAAACACAAGCCCTCCCCAGTTTGAATCAGAATATGCTTGTAACACTAACTGATCAGAGGCATAAAGTAAAATTCCTTGTCCTATAGTAAAAGCAATATATTTAAGAACATGAATTAAAGCTTCATAGTGAGTTATCCTAGGTGCTTGTAAAAATTGGCTCAAGTGTTGAACTGTATAAGCCAAATCAGGCCTGGTATGTGTAAGGAAGTTCAACTTCCCTACTAAGCACCTGTAGTGGCTTGGATCTTCATAAAAAGCACCTAGAAAGCTTAAGGTTTATAGGAAGTGGAGTAGCTACAACTCTTGTTGTAGAAACACCAGCAGTAGCTATCAACTCTTTGGTGAACTTCTTCTGTGTTAAGCAAATACCAGATGACAAATAACCAATTTCTATCCCTAAGAAATAACTTAGCTCACCAAGATCTTTGATACTAAAGACTTGGTGTAGATGAGCTTTAATGTCTTGAATAATGGACAAATCATCACCTGTAATTATTATATCATCCACATAGACAGCTAGGATAGTAATGTGACTAGGTGTGTGTTTGATAAACAATGAGTAATCATTTTTAGATTGATGAAAACCCTTCAATAGTAGCTTCCCCACAAGCTTGGCAAACCATTGTCTACTTGCTTGTTTCAAAGCATATAATGATTTGACAAGCTTGTAAACCTTATTAGATGGGTTAGGCATACCCTCAGGCACCTTCATATACACCTCCTCTTTGAGGTCACCATGTAGGTATGCATTATTAACATCAAATTGAAACAAATCCCAACCTCTACTAGCTGCCAAGGCAATTATACACCTCACAATTGTCATTTTTATAACTGGAGAAAAAGTCTCATCAAAGTTTATCCCCCACTGTTGGTTATAACCCTTAGCAACCAACCTAGCCTTGAATCTTTCAAAGCTGCCATCTGACTTGTGTTTAATCATATATACCCACTTAGAACCTATAGGTTTCTTTGATGGTAGTAAATCAACCAAAATCCATGTATTATTTTATTCCAATGCCAAAATTTCTTTGTTCATGGCCTCTATCCATCTGGGAGCACTAGCTGCTTCTTTATAGGTGACATGTTCAATCAAGGATTCAGTGAGAGAAATAGATGCAATGTGATGAGAAGGAAGATCAGAGTATGCAACAAGAGCACACCAGGGAGAAATAGAAGAAGCCGTATTACATATGTAATCTGATAAATGTGAAGGAGGAAGATGGTGTCTGGAACTTCTTCTAACATGCATATCTGAACTAAGATCAACAATATTGTCATCATGAGAAGAGTGAGGTGAAGTATTTAGAGGAAAAGAATCAGATGAGGTAGGAGGAGTAGAACTTGGAGATGGATGAGAAGAAATGAAAGGAGGAGGTATATCATGAATGGATGATGAAGTATGAGTAGTGTTTGGAGTTGTAGTAGTGTGAGAAGAACTGGAAGAGTATTGAAAGATATCAAGAAGGTCATCAAAAACAGGTGTGATGTAATCAGTGGCAAGTGGTAAGAAAAATTTAAAAGGTGAAGAGTGTGTTAATGATGAAGAATAGTGAAAAAGAAAAGTGTTGTTCTTGAAATACAACAACCCTAGAAATAGTAATCTGTAAAGTATCCAAATTAAGGACCTTGTAGGCCTTTTGACCAGTAGGGTAGCCAATAAAAACATGTGGAGTGGCTTTTGATTGAAACTTACGCCTAGTATGTTTAGGTGTTGACACAAAACATAAACAACCAAAGGTTCTCAAATAGTTAAGGGTAGGAAGTACGAACTGAGCCAAATAGTTTTTCATAGGCACTAGCATACTGAAGAGATGTGAGAGGCATCCTATTAATGAGATGCACAACACATAACACACATTCACCCCAGAATTGTGAAGGTAATTTGGAGGCATCCTATTAATGAGATGCACAACACATAACTCACATTCACCCCAGAATTTTGAAGGTAATTTGGATTGAAAAATTGAAGCTCTTGACACTTCTAAGAGATGTTTGTGTTTCCTCTCAACTACCCCATTTTATTGAGGGGTATCAACACAACTCTTGTGATTTATAATTCCTTTACTCAAATAAAGTTGTTTGAGAGGTCCTTCACACAACTCAGGTGCATTATCAGTTCTTATATACTTCACTGTTGCCTAGAAATGATTGTCTATATACTGTAAAAACTGAGGAATAACAGTAATGACATCAGATTTATTATGCAACAAAAACACCCAGGTCATTCTAGTATAATCATCAACAATGGTAAGAAAGAATTTACATCCATTGTGAGTTGCAATCTTATAAGATTCCCATACATCAACATGTAAAAGGTGAAATGCATTAGTAGTTTTTATACTACTAATAGGAAAGCTAGACCTAGTCTGCTTAGCCGCAGGGCAAATTTGACACATACACTCAATAGTAGTTTTATTATCAAACAAAGAAATGACATGATGCAACTGTGAAGCAGGCAAATGTCCCATTCTTAGATGCCAGAGTTTCACTTTATTGACATTACCAGCAGTATTGACTAAGGCAGTAGAACCTGAACTTGCAGCAACCAAAGAAGCTTCCAAATCGGATAGTCCATGCTTGAGACTACCAAGAAGTTGTGGCCTCATTGAAGGGCCCTGTATATGACATGTTTTATTGTCAAATATGGAAGAAATAACTCAAATCATTGCAAAGTTTAGGTATAGAAACAAGATTGAACCTAAACTCTGGAACAAATAAGACATTTTTTAGTTGAATGCCATTATTTAAGTGCACCAGTCCTATATGAGTGACTTTGACTTGTTCGCCATTAGGAATTGTAATGAAATTATCATTAGATGACACTTTATATGATGTAAAGAGTGACAAATTATGGCACATGTGATCACTTGCTCCACTATCTACTATCCAAGTAGTGTTTGAGCAAGAAGTGAAACAGTATGTACCTGCAAATGTTGTTTGAGCACTAGTGGATGGTTGTTGCTGATTCATCATCTGAACAAAAAGATCATATTGCTCAGTTGTGATGGAAACATTCTTCTCTTTACTGCTACCTTTTTCTTCCAAATGGATTTACAACAACAACTGCAGTTTTCTTCTTGAAGTAATTATCTGGATAACCAACTATCTTGAAGCATTCCCGCTTTGTCTGGCCAGACATGTGACAATGGTCAGAGTAGAGATTACCCCATCTCTTGTTATCATTGCTGAAATTCTATCTCTCAGAAGAATAGTTGTTGTAACTGTTGTTGTTGTTGTTGTTGTTGTTGTTGTTGTTGTTGTTGTTGTTGTTGTAACTTCTGGATCTATCATTATAGTCTGTGTATTTCCACTTGGCAACATCAAATAATGCCATATTCTTTTCATTGCTTGAATGATTGTTATACAATTGCCTATGTTTCTGCTCTTGCATTAGTAATCTATATGCTTGAGTAATGTTAGGAAGTGGTTACATCATGAGAATACTTCCTCTAACAACTTCATAGCCTTCATTTAGTTTCATTATAAAAGTCAACTAGTCTTCTATCTTGCTGTGATTTCAGAAGTTTTCTTGTGATTGAACATGTGCAGTTCTTGCATTCACAGATTAGAATGTGATCTATAGAGTCAAGTTAATCCCAAAGCATCTTCAACTTACTGTAGTAAGTTGATATACTATCCTGACCTTGTTTAAGATCATTCAATGACTGTTTTAATGAAAACAGTTGAGTTCCAGAGGATTGTCCACACTTTTCTTCAAGATTGTTCCATATCTCACTAGCGGTTCCAAAATATAACACACTCCTAGCTATATTCTAATCTAATACTCCAAGCAACCATGAAATTAGCATATTATTGCATCTTTGCCAAGCATTGAACAAAGAATCAGTAGATTCAGGTTTTAGAATTGATCCATCAACAAAACCTAGTTTATTTTTCGCAGACAACCTTATCTTCATTGATCTCTTCCAATCTCATAACAATTTCCATCAAACTGAATAGAAATAAGTTTCATTCCAGGATTATCCGAAGGATGAATGTAGTATGGAGAGCTAGGATTTTGTGTGTTATTAGAGCTATTTTCTTCATTTGACTCAGTTGTCATTTTCAGATAAACACATTTGATTGAAATCAAATGGTTATGAATTTGAATTGAATCATGAAGAAAACGAATTTAGATTTAGAAAATGAAATTAGAATCACAAATCAACACTCTAATTTCTAATTAATTGCGCACAAGAAACGCGGATTTTAGCAGCAGAAAAATTGAAAGATGAGAAAGAATTTTGTGAAGAATACCTCCACAATTTCAGATTGAATTGAATACCTAAATCGTTTCAAGAATCATAAACTGGAGCTCTGATACCATATTACAATATCGGATTCTTGTAATGAGGAAATGCTTAAGCTAAATCAGCTCAAGAACACAAAGAATTTCATCCTTCACTACTCTAAATTCTGGGCTCAGGATCTAAAACTAATTCATTATTGAGGAAAGTTTCTCAGAGAGAATTACAACCTAATCTCTAATTTTATAAATGAAATGTCTAAAGACTTATTTAATATATTATACACATGTAGTAGAGAAAGAAGAAGGAAAGAGAGAGAAGAAGGAAAGAGAGAGAAGAATAGTTAATATTATATATATATATATATATATATATGGGTGGGTGGATGGATGGAGCGGGTGATGGATCCAAAAAATATCATCCATATCCGACCCGACCCACCACCCGATCCATCCATCACCCGCTTCACCGCGGGTGATCACCCATTTATTCGGGCGGATGGGTTGATAATCCACTCACCCATGGATAATTGCCATCTCTACTTGTAATGGCTAGCAGGTAGTATGAAGAACAAAGGAATGTAGAAGTAAAATCAACTTTCGGGAAATACAAAACATTCCTCTTAATTTCAATGCACTCATCCTTTCCTGCATTCTGTTTTTTTTGTCATCATGGTATTAGGGCACGTGACAAGATGAATGATTGATTTTAGAGATTTTGTTAGAAAAATATCTCCATTTCATTTTTCTTCTTCGGTCTAATTTGTGCTTCAAAATCTGCAAATTCTAAGACACAATGTCAAAAGAAAAGATCAGCCTCTCTGATATCCAATATCCTCTCTATCTCCATCCTTCTGATGGACCCAACTCTATCTCAGTTGAAAAGCGTCAAGGTGCAAATGACTATAGAGCCTGGAGAAGGTCTATGGAAATATCTCCGCAGTGACTTAAAGATTATGCAACAACTTTCTGTGAATGTGGAACCTTTTAGATTATACTCGAAAAATATACTTTATAATTTATAGAACCTTATCTTGTTAATTATGAAGAAACAACTTCTAAACACTTGCAGTGACTATAAGATTATGCAACAACTTTCTTAATGTGGATTCTGAATATCCATAATCATACCAGCTGTAGTGACAAATTATAATGGATGATCAAAGTTATGGAGCATCATAATGATTTATAACATATGTTGTATTGCTATGGAACAACTTATTGCAAAAGGAAGTTGAAATCTTTCACAAATACAGTCGTTGCATTAGCGAACAACTGTGGGTTCATGCTAAACAAAATACAAACCTCATATTTACAATCTCTTACTTTAAATATAAGAACTTTGTTGCAATACTGGTACAAAAAATTGCATCCAGCATTCCACAACGGTACATGGCTACATGCACAAGATGCATATGCCAAAACATTATGACCATATGCTGCCAGAAGACTCCAGACCAGGTTAAGGAATTCCTACAAATTGAAACTGGAAAACAAAGGGCAATCATCTTGCTTAATCATATGAGTGTTAGATTTAATTGTTGTTTAACCCATAAACTTTCAAATAGTTCCCACTTGCATCAAATTAAAACTCACTTTGGAATTCTGCTAGTAATTAGTGAATATCCCAACATTAGGGATTCCAATTTACCAATATAATATTTAATCACCCACATTATCATATCAACCTACCCAAATTCAATTATTAACTAAAGATAACTAACAAATTAATCAACGAAGCATTAACACAATGTTATTCACGAGTTGATCAAACATTTAAAATTTCTTTCAAACATCTCAAAATTAACATTCTAATAGTGCATTATGAGGGTGCAGCTACACTAGAACATTGAGTTGATCAGACTAACATAACACAAGCAAAACTGAATGAGAGAAATAGAGTGGTAATACTAGAGAGAATGGTGCGCTTGCCAACGCCAGGCGATTTGGACAACGAGGATCATGGGTCTCTTCACAATAACTTCCTTTTCAGTTTGCTGCTCCATTGTATTTGTCCTACAACTTTTTCCCTTCTCTTCTAATTATGATACAAGAATTGCTAATACTAACAATTGCTACTTCAATCTATTATCATAGGTTTTCAAGCCAAGTATGATATTCCAAAAGCCTGATATAGAAACTACATAGTGTGGTATTCGATTTTTTACTGTCTCAATTAACAGTCTGGATCCCACAAAAGTCTAACATTGGACTATGAGTTTTAGAAAACTTTGAAGTCGCCACATTATTAATTTCTGAATGGGGACAAATTTATTTAATAAATCATTTTAAAATCAATTTCAAGAAATATCATCTAAAACGATGATGACTTCATATGGATCAGGCTTTTTTTTTATAATTGGTCTTTCATACCTTGAGATAGGGTTCGGGGTTTAGATTAAGAGGTGCAGACGTCTGGAACTCGTCTCCTCTTCCGTTCTACAAAACGGGGTCTTACTAAATGCATTATTTTCCATTTTAAAGTAATCATGGCTATTAAAAAGAAAGAAAATCACATAAATTGCACATATACATATCAATCATTTTTATTTAGGACCAATATATCATTTGTACATGGTAGGTTTGAGCACTGAAGTTGCAATATGTACGTACCAATCATTGCGGGATTGGAATCCACTCATGGATCAAAAGCATCGTAGTTCGAGCTTATGTCTCACTCAAATGGCCAATTCCATTGGGGAGGAAAATAGATTATGAATAACTTACATTTTAGAATTAGACAAATCTATTAGGAATAAGGTAATGACTTCAATTAGTGATTGAAATGGGGTTAAGATAATCGCCTTAATTAGTGATTAAATATGAAGGATTAAGATAATCACCTTAATTAGTGATTAATAAGGAAGGAAAGAAGTAATCACCCTTATTCAAGGTTTAACATGATCACCCTAATTAGTGATTAAATAGGAAAATAATTGCCCGAATTAACGATTATTAAGGTTTAAGATAATCACTCTAATTAGTGACTAAACTTAAGAGGAAAGATAATCACCTTGATTAGTGATTGAAAATGAAGGTTAGGAAGTAATCACCCTAATTGGTGATTATTCAAGGTTTAAGATAATCACTGTAATTAGTTATTGAAATGGGAAAAATAACCGCCCTAATTAACGATTATTAAGGTTTAAGATAATCACTCTAATTAGTGATTAAATGAGAAAAAATAATTGCCCTAATTAATGATTATTAAGGTTTAAGATAATAACTCTAATTAGTGATTAGCTATGAAAGATTAAATGAATCACCTTAATTAGCGATTAAAAAGAAGGTTAGGATAATCACCTTAATTAGTGATGAACTATGATGAAAGGTTAAGCTAATCACCCTAATTAGCGATTAACCAAGGTTTAAGACAATCACCCTAATTAGTGATTATACTTAGGAGGAAAATAATGACCCTACTTAGTGGTCAAATTTTAGGATTGAAATAATCACTTCAATTTTTGATCACGTTTATAATTTTTAAGAGGTCTTAGGAAAAGAGGTTTGCTTCCTAATTGAAGGCTTTTTGAGAAATAATCTTAATTGAAGATTATTAAGTCATTTTGAGAAAAATGATCAATTTCAGATCAAATTTGGAGATTTTGTTTGGCTAATTGGAATTTGGGCATTTAAAGTGAGACACGTAAAACAACCTAAAATCAATTCGGATATCATAATTACTAATTTAATTATGTCTTATTATATAATTTATCAATTTGAAGATTATGGAGAACACATTTAAAATGTAAGATGGATAATCATACAATTTAACTTAGTTAGCTTTGCAATTTTCCTCTTAATTGAAATTAGGTCATTTAATTCATATATTATGATATATTGGGCCCAACATGCAACATTTGTAACATTGGTTGCTCATTTTAATTAAAAGACTTGTGAAATTATTTATGAAAATTATACATATACATCTCCATACTTTTTCAATAATTTAGTGATGTAATAACTATTTACAAAGAAACTATTATTACAACAATATGTACAAATTCTATGATCTATACAAATCTTCAATCTTGATCTTCACCATGATGCTCCTTGATCTTCATCTCCTTGAATGGGCTTTGGAATTCATGTTTATTTGTAAATTTGTGAAAATTAGAGATTAACTAACCTCTTTGATTTTATTTTTTTATGATGATTTTTATTTGCATGATAAAAATGAGTCATTTTAAGAGAAACTTAAAATTTCATGACTTTTAATTAACATTTTCGTGTGAAAAGAAATCATTTTTATGAAACTTGAATTAATCACTTTATTTCATTTTTTAGATTACATTTTTGTTCTTGTACTGACTTGCAAAACTTATAACTTTCTGTAGAAAGCGTAAAATAGAGCACGTGATACAGCTATGGATAGGTCAGTGAGTTCTTTATGGTGTGTCAAAATTTCATTATCTTTTAGTGACAACACAAATTTGTTCTTTGAAATCAAACTTGCTGAACTTAATTTGAAGTGAATTTTGGTATGAACATTCTGGACACTTTGAAGGACTATACTGAAAATTTTCACTTGAATTGGACATTTTTAAGACCATTTTTATTTATATTCCTAACTGAAGAGAAAATCAGTATTATGGAATTTAGTGATTTTCATGAACATTTTTGTAAAAATTCATATGAACATGTTTTTTATGTTTTTGAAAAGCTATTGATGTCTACTTTAAACTTGATGTTTTTAGTTTTGTCTAAATGATTTTATTTTAAACTTTATTGACAAGACAAGCTTATGTGGTACTAGACAAAATCTGTTTTGCACAACAAAGTTGTATGATTTTTAATTAACTGTACAAAATTCTTTTTACATAAATTCCAAAGCCCAGTTGCTGGAAACATCTTGAACTTCATAGGAATATTATTACATCCTATAAACTATTTAGTTAATGCAGACGAAAAATGAACGGAAGTACGAAACTAAAACTGACTACAATTACAGCATCACATTTTCTTTTTATGGAGATGTTTATGCACAACTCTACTTGAATTTTTTTTATGAAAACATGTTTTTGGTGATGAACAACAACTTGATTAAGAAAAATTACATAAACACATTGTTTCCCAAGAGTCTCCCCATTAGAGTTGACTATTTTAGGTGGGGTGATTTAAGGTTGGGAGCCTATTAGGACTTCCACATACCCAAATCACTCCAAAAATAAAAAAATGATAAGAAGAAACAAAGAGAAAATTAGTAGGTGATTAAGAAGGATTAAGAAAAATAACAAGAACTTTAACTTTACCTTGCTAACTCAATGATGCACTTCCTTTTGCAAAGTTTTCTAGCTTTTTTTTTATGTGATTTCCTTAATTTCTAAGTGAGTTTCTAAATCTGCTTAATTACTAACTTAAACTCTTTAGTTACTAATTATAAATTTTTCTTAGATGGGGTAATTAAGGAGGCGGAGAGTAGTATTGAAATTTCTTAGGAGTTAGAAGTTGTAGAGTTAAGTGAAGTTGTTTTAGGTTTAAGTAGGAAAATGAGGTGGTGAATTATGGTTTGAAGAAGGTAGAAAATCAGATTTTTCACCCAAAAAAAATTGATTTTTATCAACCCAAATTATCTTAATGACATCACACTAATGACATCACTTTAATGACATCACTAAATCCTCTCACATCATCAAATTTATGGGAAATGCCAGTATTCTTATTCTCTTTAGATTTGATTTTGATCTTTACACTAATGAAGCAAAATCCGAATTTCAACACATCCTAATACATAGAAATGCATCGAAAAACGTGAAAAATACTGACTGGATCACTGCGCGTAAAGCAAAGCCTTGCGCTAGACACTTCATCGTGCACTTGGAGCACAGGCCTGCGTCTGGTGCAGAAATCAGTTGTGCGCTGGGCGCATGATCATGTGCCTGGCGCACAGTTCGAATCTTCCGAGAAAAAATCGGATTCTTGGCTCTTACACTTTGGATTTGATTCTTATTCTTATTCTTTTTCATGATTCTTATTCCTTAACTAATGGATAAAAGAATGTGATTGATGGTTAAAGAATATGTTCTTATTCTTTATCCAACGAACAATGACTTGACCATCAAGAATACCGATTACTACCGGTTTTAGGAGACGATTAAAATTTCAGCGCCTAATTGCGACTCGTTTTCGTTTTTCGAAAAACTAACTGAAAACAATTAACGAAAAACTCGTCAAATTAGTAAAGACGAGCATGATTTTACTATGAATCATTTTATTAAACCGGTGGTTGTAGTTATTGACTACGACTTACAAAAAATTACATTTCTAAGCCGGAATTGTATGACTAACACGCGAAAAAAGGAAAACCATACGATGGAATGAAACTCGCGTTCCGGGACGAAACATGCCTTTGACGGGGCGTGCACTCCACAATACTTGACGGTTTTCGTTATTTTTATTTATTTTCAAAATCTTTATTTTAAAATTTTATACACAACAGGGGTTCAAAATTTGGTGTTTACATAATGCCCCACATCGGTCGAATTCTGGATGAAATGATGACCAATGTTTGAAAAGACGCAAAATTTTGACAGAAAATTCTTTTCCGATAACATATTCCCCATAGAGAATAATTATCATCAGTGCTATTTTGAAAACATAATTTGCGACTTCTGATGATGCTATGAGTAGAAAATCCAATTAATTTTGTAAGATTGAAAGTGCGACTTTATCGTCGTCTTTGATAGAAAATACCAATTAATTTTTTAAAAATTAAAAATGCTACTTTATCGTCATCTTAGATAGAAAATCCAAATTAATTTTCTAAAATTTGGAAATGCGACTTTAACGTCGTCTTAGATAGAAAATACCAATTAATTTTCTGAAATTTGAAAATGCGACTTTAACGTCGTCTTAGATAGAAAATCCCAATTTATTTTCTAAAATTGAAAACGCGACTTTATCGTTGTCTTAGATAGAAAATCCCAATTAATTTTCTGAAATTTGAAAAATGCAACTTTAACGTCATCTATGAAGTTTTGTCTTATGAATTTGTCTTTTATTAACTTGAGAGACTCCGACAATTAACATGTTGACTCCAGTTTTTATCACAGTTTTTATTATATTGATGACAAACAAATTGTTAAGTCACCATCATTCACTTTTTATGACTTCACGTGTTATCATGTCACCTTAAATTAGAACATTGTCGGGTTATGTCACCTTAAAGTGATGCATTGTCAGGTCATGTCACCTTAAAGTGATGCATTGTCAAGTCACGTCAGCTAAAAGGTTGACCAAAGGTTATTACCCTCTAGATAAACTATGGTAAGACCAATCATCATATGACAAAATTTTATTTGTTTTTCAAAATCTTTCAGGAAATTTTTCATGCATAATGCTTATTCGCTTTATCGGAAAATGATGATCACTATATAAAATAGATTGATCAAGGTCATTATTTTGGATGATTATTAGGAAAAGGGATTGTATCAATGTTCTTGATTCATCATTGATACTATTTATCGATGTTCGACTTCAGCAAAAATTGCCACACCACAAATGTTTGGCCCTTAACCATTGTAAGGAATGCTCCTTATTACCCCGTGGACAATACTCAAGCTTATTATCCATGGCATGGATGATCATCTTTTTTTCATCTATAAAAGGGCATGGTACTTCATTTTCAAATGCACCATCTTCACTACTCCAACATCTTCTCTAACTTTTCTTCTTTCACAAAAAAATGGCTCCTAATTATGGAGAAGCTAATCAAAAGAGGAGTAGTGAGAAAAAACAACTCTCGGGAATCACAAAGAATTTGGAGCAACCAAGGCAGTCTTCTTCTTCTTCTTCCCGTTTTACTAAGGCTCTTATGCCTTTGCTTTCACTTTCTATTTGTTATGAAATAATTCATGTTGCTTCCCAGTTTTGGGATGAAACTCGTCATGTCTTCCGCTTTGGAGACTGGGACATTGTGCCTCTCGTTGAAGAAGTCAAGGGATTGCTAAGCTTACCATCCAACGGTCCAGTTATTATACTTAGGTCTCCTACAAAGATCTCGGGAGATTTATCAATAATTTTATATATCTTCCTGAAAACCTTCATGGCAACTGCCTACAATATGGTGAGGTGCTTCTTCTTAAATTATTATTGACTTTTCAATTTCGCACTTGGCAATTCTCTAATAATGCCAGCTATAGGTTATTGCTAGAGAAAATGCTTACATTCTTATGATTTTGGGAAGTACCCTCACTAAATGGTCTTTAAACACTTGCCATATTCGGTGTCTTTCACTCATTCCTCAATTGTTAGTAGGGGGTCGTCTTGTACCACTTATTTTGGGGGAAGTGTTCCTTGGCTTAGACGAACTCAAAAGAAACCCTCAAAGCTGTGAAGGGATGTCCATTAGCCCTTCACTTACGGTTATTGGAAACATTTTATCTTATGAAACCTCACGGGAATCTTGCTTACAAAACTAATCATATCCAAGAAAGAGGTTTTCATCCTTTCTTCATCAACTTAGTAAAAATGGTGGGTGGGAGGATTATTTCCTGCAGCAAGACATAATGTGGGTTACAAGCCACCTTGGCATTAGCGCAATTGTATATTGCAATTCTGGTCACAGAGGTGTACAACTACCAGGACTTTGCCAAGTCACTTTTTTTCATGGAGGTGTTTATGACAAATTGGTTGGAGGCAGGAACATATTCCTGCCCTCCAGACTCTTCCAACATGTACCACTTATGAGGCTGATATAAGTGGTATTCAGAGAATGCCTACTATATGGCAGAGAGCTATTTATCAGCACTACGTGAACCTTCTTTTCCACTGATTGATGAAGATTACCTTCAATGGCTTATGGCGGATATTGGTCAAGACAATGGTTCAGACGAGCCTACCATGAAGAGGAGAAGGGTTTGAGAGAAATATCATGTTTATTTTCTCTGTTGTTTTTTTTTTTTAGTTTGGTAGGAAATAGATGCATTATGTCTCTTTATGTATGAAATGAAGTACCTTATTTGGGATGAATAAAAAAATATGTTTGTGAGAATTATCTGCTTGTGAGAAATTTAATGTGAACACAATTCTAAACATGTGCACACTTTAACATGTTTATAAAACCTTAACGATAAAAAATATCCTTGCATGTTTCATCATTTTTCATTTTTTTTCATTTTTTGTCTTCTTCTCTTTTTTTTTTTTCCTTTTTTTTCTTTTTTTTTTCTTTTTGTCTTTTTTTTTTACATTTTTTTTTTCTTTTTTTATTTGTCTCTTTTTTTTTGTATACATTATATGAATATCTAGGAACACATGGCATGTTTATTAAGAATAACTAGATAGGATACAAACTGCTTGGTTACTTGACCATGACAATTACAATTACTTTGATGCCTAAACGTAATATTTCCTCAACTAATCAAGATTAGTAAAATGGGTGATTCAATTCCATCAAAATCCATTAGCTTTACTGCTCCAGCCGTGGTGACATGCTTGACTAGGAATGGCCCAGACCAGTTAGGCTTGAATTTTCCTCGAGGATCATGCATTGGAGCTCTATTTTCCTTTAAAACTATATCACCTTCTTGAATGTCTCTATCTCGAACTTTTTTGTTAAATGCACGAGCCATTCTCCGCTGATAGAGTTAAATGTTATGCAAAGCTTGTAGTCGACGCTCATATGCAAATGCAAGCTCATCATAACGAGTTTTGTACAATTGGTCTTCCGAGATTTCACTTTCTGCTATGACCCTATGATATTGTATCTCCACCTCAACCGGTAGGACTGGCTCCATCCCGTAAACCAAAGAATATGGGGTTGTTCCTGTTGGAGTTCTGATTGATATTCTATATCCCCAAAGGGCATATAATAATTTATCATGCCATTCCCTAGTCTTCTTGGCAACAATAGTCTTGATTGTCTTATTGGCTGCTTCCACCGCTCCATTTGTTTGGGGACGATAAGGTGAGAAATGATGATGCTTGATTGCATATTTTGCGAGAGTTGTCTTCAAATGACCCTCAAATTGTGATCCATTATTAGAGATGATTTCAAAAGGTATGCCATACCGACAGATAATATTGTTAATCACAAATTCCGAGACTTGCTTTACCCCTAGCTTTGAAAATGATGCAGCTTCAACCTACTTCGAAAAGTAATCAATTGGTACAAGAATATACTGATGCCCATTTGAAGCATTTGGATGTATTTATCCGATTATGTCTAAGCCCCAACTTCAAAATGGCCAAGGAGAAGTCATATTATATAGTGACACAGGTGGCATATGATTGAGATTAGCAAATATCTAACATTGCTTGCAAGCACGGTCAAAGCTAATCAATCACCTTCTAGAGTACTCCAATAGAAACCTGCTCGTAAAATCTTACGAGCCAGCATTCTTCCGTTCATATGGGGTCCACGTTCACCCCCATGAACTTCTTCCATGATGGCTTGCTTTTCGCTATCATTCATGTAGAGTTGTAAGGTACCATCAAACCCTTTGTGATATAGTCAGCCTTTTAGTATGAGAAAATGAGCAGCTAGCCTTCTGATGGCTATGTGGTCCTTCTTGCCACTTCCCTCTGGATATTGCATAGTTTTTCAGAAAATTCTTGATATCCTTATACCAGACATCATCATCATCTTGTTGAGCCAGAGTGGAGACAATTTTGTGCTACTGTCACTATAGGCCCCTTCCTTTCTTCAGTTAAAACTGACTTGATTTTTGTACCATTTTCCCATGTTAAATTAACAGCGAGATTGGCTAAAGCATTAGTGAAACTATTTTGTTCCCGAGGAAGATGTTTGAAGCTGATATCATCAAAATAAGGGATTACCTCCTGAAGGTAATCTGTATAAAGCTGATGTCTTTCATCTCTAACTTTGTCTGAGATATGATGAGATTAGAATCTCCATCATAGTGAGATGTCTTTCCCCTGCAACCAAAGCGGCTTTTACCCCATATATACAGGCTTCATACTCAGATGTATTATTTGTTGTTGGGAAATCCAGCTTGACAACAAATGGAATATGAACTCCATCAGGATCTACTAACAAAACCGCTGCTCCATTATCTCTCCTATTAGAAGCTCCATCAAAATACACGCACCATTGTGGATTGTCAATGAATAACAAGTACTCATCAGGGAATACATCATCATATTCATCTCCTAACACTGGTCCTTCTGCTAGGGCTTCAGGCATGGCTCTTAACTGATTTCTGGCTGACACATTGAATATAAAACTTAGAAAGCATAGCATGCCATCTCGCCAATCTTTCACTAAGAATGGGTTTTTCAAACAGATACTTGATTGGAGTCTTGATATCAGATAAGTGGTATGGGCTAGAAGGTGAAGCCTCAACTTCTTCGTGGCATGGACCAAAGAGATACATGCTTTTTCCAGTGGGGTATATCTTGTCTAATACTCCAGGATTTTCTTGCTGAGATAGTATATGCCAACTTCCTTCTTTGTTACCTCTTAATATTGGGCTAAGAGAGCTCCCATAGCCGTTTATGTGATAGTGAGGTACAAAATCAGAGGTTCTCCTGGTCTTGGCGGCATTAGAATAGATGGATTTGAAAGGTATTCTTTCATGGAATCGAAAGCTTTCTGACATTCCTCATTCCACTCATGGGATGCCCCTTTTCTGAGCAACATAAATATAGGTTCACATCTCATAGTGAGTTATGAGATGAACCTGCTGATATATTGAATTCTGCAGAGAAATCCTCTTATTTCTTTTTCTGTTTTTGGAGGAGGTAGCTCTTGAATAGCTTTTACCTTTTCACTTAAATGTCGTCTTGACCGACAATGAATCCCAACAACTTCCCCGAAGTGACAGCAAACATACACTTGTAAGGATTTAGCCTTAGATTGTACTTCCTGATTCTTTCAAAGAAGGACCTTAGTGCAGGAATATGCCCCTTACGATCTTCACTTATCACGATCATGTCGTCTACATAGACCTCCGCAATGTCATGGATGAGGTCATGAAGGATAGTGATTGCAACCCTTTGATATGTAGCTCCAGCATTCTTGAGGCCAAAAGGCATAACTCGATAGTAGAAAGTGCCCCAAGGAGTGATGAAAGGCGTCTTTGTCATGTCTTCTTGGGCCATGAGTATTTGATTATAACCTGAAAATCCATCCATGATGGAAAACATTGCATGACCAGCCGTACTATCCACGAAGACATCGAAATGGGGTAGAGGAAAGCAATCTATTGGTGACGCATCATTCAAATCATGAAAATCAATGCACACCCGAACTCTCCCATCCTTTTTCGGTATGACCACTATATTGGCGAGCCAACTCGGATGCTTCACTACCTAGATGAATTTGGCATCAAGTTATTTATGGATTTCTTCTTTTACTTTCTGACTAATCTCTGGTTTCATTCGGCAGAGCTTTTGCTGCTTAGGCTTACTTTTAGGATGTAACGGAATGCGATGTTCCGCAATTTCTCTATTCTTTTAACAATGCAAACAAATCTACATATTCTTTTAACAATGCAATAAACACAGACTGTTCAGTTGGGGAAAGGGATGAATTCTTTTACAGCATTTTCTGTACCAATATTAATTACAATGGACTCTTCCATGGGTTTTATATATGTTTCAGTTGTATCAAGTGATTCATCATTATTAAATTCACTGTCAAAAATAACATCTTGCATGCAAATGTACATAGATAAAGGTTCACATTAAATTTTCTCACTATCAGAGTCTTCTGACTGGGTATGCAAGGTACATTGGCTGGAAGATGAGCTATCAGTATGATATCCATCCGAAAGGGGTGAAATTGTAGTTTCATGAGATGGTTGTGGAGGATCGTTTCCTAAAAACATTTTAAATTCTATAGGCCCGTCTTTTGCCTGACACTCAATATTCCACTTATGTTCAATGCTTCCGCCAGAAGGTATTATCAAAGACACTGTTTTAAAATCCCCTTCCTCAAAGGACTTAGAAGTGAAAAGTTTCTTAAGAACTCCATGTTCCAGATTATTCACCCAGTCATTTTCCTTTTTTATTTTTTGTTTTTGGACAAACCAACTCTTGATTAAGTCTAGATTTATAGCCTCATTGAAGAATATCTCCAATCTCGGTATAATCTTATGTTCCTTCCTACTAAGCCAAGGTTCTGGAAACTCATAGTATGACTCAGTATCTCATTGTAGGATGAACTGACCATTGAGGGTATCAGAAGGTTTTTTGATGTTGTGAGAAGTCTGCCCGGATCATATTGTAATCCAGGTCAGTTTTGCTTGTCTACTATGGGGATTGGTTGCTTTATTCCCCTACCATCACGCCCTAATCCGGTTCCTTGAGTATAACCCATCTTCATCATGATTTCAAATCGTTTGGACAGAGGTTGCATGGCAAACCCTACAGGCTCTTTGACCGCATTTGTGGATATGGCTGAGGTGTTTGTGATCTGACGGTAATTGGTCATTTTTATTGAAGGGACAAATTTCTTCTTTTTGGACTTAAAGGTGGAGAAAAAGAACTAAAACAAAAGAGAAGAAAGCTACATATTGCAGAATACAGAAAATTTTCGAAAACGATATTACAATACTTTGATTGGAATGGTTCACCTTTGCAATTTTTTTTATGTTTTGACTCTCTTGAATGATTCATTGGGTTAAAATCAAATGTTTTTTCTTCACTCTTCCATTCCCTGCTTTAATAGTGAACAAAGACAAAAAATATATAGAGATTAGGGCCTGTATCCCCATTGATGTCACTAGTGGAAAAAAAAGTACGGGCTGCGGTCTATTGAAAACCGCATCCCTTAATGTGAAGGGTTGTGGTTAGCCTAAAAAACACAGCCCTTTATCTTAAAGGGCATCGGTTTTTGGGCTAACCGCAGCCCTTTAAGATAAAGGGCTGCGGTTTTGGGCTAACCGCAGCCCTTAAGGGCCCTAATATGAAATAAACGATCCATTTAATCTGTTCCCACGCACAAATTGACCAACCTGAATTTCTAAATCTCTCACCGTCTCATCCCTCCCTCTCTCTCTCTAACCTCTCACTTCCTCTCTCCTCTTCTGCGCTACTGACGCTCAACCGGCGACGCTTCAGTCTCCCCAACTCCGGCGACGCCTGCGAACAAGCACCGAGCGCTTCCCCCCTGCCCCCTAGTCCCCTAGTCCCTCTCTATCTCTATTCAAGTGCAACGAAGATAAGATGACATCAGCAACAAAAGCAGTAACAAGGAGAAGAAGACGACGTTTATTTTCGTAGTGCCTTACTTTCTGATTTTGGCAGGTATCACTTCATTTTTCTGTCACATTAGTTGAATTTCGCTTCAATTTTCGTTTACAATGGCAAACGTTTTTATGGATTTGCCATTGTAAACGAAAATTCAGATTGTTTAATTTGTGAAGTCCTATAACTCGTGCGGTGCTAAATTTCAATTAGTTCGGGAATTTGAAGGAACGTTCCAGATTGTTGCCAACTGATTTGTTTTTCCTCCTTTATAATTGGGTGATTGAAGTAAAGCACAAGGTCACAGAACACTTATACAGATTTGGTTCTGAATTGTGATGATGTTCCTATATGAGGGTCGAAGAGGAAAGTTGTTAGGATGAATTAATGTAATCAGGTTTGCATCACTATATTTTTACAATTAAGCTTGTACAACTAGGAGTGATTGTGTGGGTGAATAATTTGAAGAACTTTTTCATAGTCTCTGAGTAAAAGACATGGTTCATAGGTTGTCATATCATTTTACCTGTTCTCCTGTTGAATGTCAAGATTTTGAGCTTCTTGTGGCTTTCATACTTATGTTGTTGATGAATAGCAGTAATGAGAGAAGGCAACTGGCCAGCGCCAATGTTGCTTCCCTGCCAAATTCGTCTAGAACACACGTCATTTCTGGAAAAACTCTTGATATTGACAATGTTACTGGAAATTTAAAAAACAAGCAGGAAGCACTAGATGGAAATCAGAATCTGAGAAAGAAGGAGAAGTGGTAAGATACTGGATCCTGATGTGAGTTTATTCATATCTATTGCTGGCTCTTTATGGCCTCATGTGCATGTGCTCCTAGATTGTGTCATTATATGAATCCTTATCTTTGCAATTTTCTTATTTTCTCCTTTTATGTGTGTTAATATGTTGGGATACATGAATATAGTATTGATGTAATTATTGTGGATTATACGCTCAATCTGTTCCCTCACTCTTCTCTCTCCTTAGCAGCGTCTCCTTCTCTCACACTTAGCCCTTAGGGTTTTCAATTCGCTGTAATTTTCGGAGTTTTTGATTTTGAAGAATCGAAGTGCTGGTTAGAGAAGCTGTTTTTTTGTTCATTCTTGATTCCCCCTTTTTCTGTGAGTTTCTTCCATCTTTTGTTGTTTTTAATTTAATTTTGTATGCTGATCTGAATTATTTTGTTTGGTTTTTAGGATATTTTTGTTAGTCTAGGGTTTCGTTGTGATTTAGATTTTGAGTTTTGATTGTCTTTTAGCAAATTGAGATGGTCAGCATCTGTGAAATGTCAATTGATTTATATAATTTTATATGGTGATATAGTGGAACTGTTGAATTTGTAAATTGACTTGGAATTTCATGAACTTGTTGTTGTTTAGGGTTTCAAGACCTGCTCATATTTGTTTGAATTCATGTGTTAATTATTAGCATCTGAAGTTGTCCGGTTATCGACGAATGGGAAATTTGGTGAAGCTCAAATGGAAAATTTGGTGAAGCTTTGGGTCTTGAGGGAAAAAAGTGCATGATAATTCTAGCCCGTGTCATGTATTTATGTTGAGAGATTTTGGCAATTGATAAAGATTGATGAATCAGGACGGAGTAGCTGTCCTTTGAATAGTTTAAGAGTGTTTGGAACTTTGATTAGTCTCTTATGGAAAGAATAAGGTTTCGAACTTGGCTATAGCTTTGACCGTTTGAGTACTCCTTTGAATAGTTTAAGAGTGTCGAGAGGGTGGTTGGTGTACTCTTCTTGTTCAAGAAAACGGAGGCGTTGTTCTTCCTCTTTACACCATTGAAAAAAATGTCAAATTCTCCAAACAACCCTTCAGTGATCACTGTCGTTGCTTTGGTAATTTATGGTTTTTTTTTGGTGGATTAATTTTGTTGTTTTTGTGGATTTATGATATGGGTGTTTGTTGTTTTTCACTAATTCCGGTTTCTTGGATTGTTTAACAATGCTGGGTAAGTGTTTGCTGAAATGTTTGTGTGGTAATTAATGGCTGTTTTGGTTCCATTCTTACTCGATTTTAACTAGTTATGGTTCTTGAAGTTGGTTAGATGTTCTTTACTCTATTTTGTTTTTTACTGTTGGATATTTGGTGAAGCTGTATTATGCATTCAAAATCTTGTTAAGTTGGGTTGGAAATTGGAATCATAATAATTTGATTCTTGCACAAGCTGCTGTCTAATAATCACACTATTTGATCCTGTAGGATGATGAACTGCATGCATGTTTTGAGTCGCTGATCTAAATGTTTACTGTTCCAGTTTATATATCTTAGTTCAATGTTTCTCTCGAGTTCTTTTTCTCCTTTTTTATATATTACTTTTTCACATGGTAAGGATTGGCATAGTTTGGTTTCATACACTGAGCCATATCTTGGTTTCATACACTGAGTCCACTCCCCTTCCTAGCCCTTGCATTTTTGTGGAAAGAGTGGTGGGGTGAGGCTTCTCAGGTTCGATTCTGGATAGCGTGTAAGAACCCATGCTAGTACCTGTGCTCCCAAAAGACATGAACTAAGTGCTTCTTGTTTTCTTTCTTCTTCGATTATCAGTTTTTGTTTGCTTCCTTCATAATTTATCTCGCTATTCTTTTTAATCCTTGATTACTTCTTTGCTGTTATATTATTGCCTTTGTGCGTGGTTTGTTAGTTTAGTGCGCTGTAAAAGTTTGGCAAGCATGCTAGTACCCATGCTTCCCCCCCAATGACCCCGCCGCACACCCTCCCACGCCCCCCCACACCCCCCCTTCTCCCGACCCCCCCACACACCCCCTCCCACTACCCCCCGCACACACTCACCCTCCCACAACCCCCGCACACACACCCCCTCCCACAGCCCCCGCACACACACCCCCCTCCCCACGCCCCGCATTGACCCCCTGCTCCACAACCCCCCACATACTGTTGTAGCCTCCCATTAAAACAACTTCGCACCTACCGCCGTAGCCCCCCCATCCACGATTGTCTTCTTACATTCTATGTAAAAGCATAACCTTTGATATGTGCTCTCACGAGTGGGAGAGCCCTTACTATAATAAATTTGTAACTCTCTCGATGAGATTCTAACATGTGCTATAGCTAAGTTTCGCAGTTTGCCATTATGCTGCTTACGAAATTTCTGGATCAATATGATTGCGCCTGTGATACGAATGCTCTACAACAAAAACAAAAGCCTTAGTCCCAAAATGATTTGGATATGAATCCTCTGTCGTCATTAAAATAGTATTTCTGATTTCGCACCTTTTGTTCTTTAGTGTTGTGCAGGCACTGACTCTAATCCACTTTCGTTGGATGCATTGTCTGTTTTCATGTTACGCGTGCTTCAACGAGTTAATCATCCGGTACTGCCTTCTGTCTAATCTGAATAGTATGACATTACATATTGTTTCTAATCTCAGTAGTGTGTTTGGTAATTTCTGAATAGTATGATCGAGGGTGGCTTGGTAATTTCTTCTTCCTTTTCTTTCGATTTAGAGATAAACTGCTACTTATTTTTGGTAAAAAGTTATTGGTAATGGTCATTTAGTATTGTAATAACTTATTATGGCAAATTTTAGGTGTTGCTGTGTTGCGGCATGGTTCTTTTTGGCAATTCTAATGGCAGGGTTGTTCATTGTGTTTGAGATGTTATGGCTTTTTACCATCACGAAGTAGGTTGCGGCTAGTATTCGACTTCACTCTGTTTCAGCTCTTATGCATAGATTTGAATTGACGTTCTTACTCCCAACTCATAAGACTATTATTTTCCTCTATATAATTATCATAGAGGTTGGAGCACAATCTGAGACTGAGCTCAAAGAAGAAGCTGCGACTGGAGGATGCTCTTTGTGCAACAAAGGTATCTTCTTAATATGATATTTTTGGACTTTCTGACCACCATGTAGTTGACTGAGGGAGAACTGAACTGACTCAGAAACTTCACAGCATGTCAAGCAGCTGTAGAGGAAGGTATCGTTGTAGGTGAAGGGTGCACCTTGCAGCGTCTATCGACTAAAGTTGATGCCATCAGGGAGTGACTTGAAAATAATGAACAAAAGGTTCTCCAAACTTTCAAACCTGCCCTTGTATTATCATTATGCTGTCAATTTCTCTCTCCCCTTTAGGATAAATCGATACTGATAATTATATACAAATATTATACTCACATGCACAAGTTGATTTGTTAGCTTCCTATGTTACAAGTATTACCATCATGCTGTCAATCTGCCCTTGAATTTTTCTTATGATTTACTTCCTCTATTAACTTCTCCTTGTTCTCCAACTATTCAAACACTAGTGGAAAAAAGCCCATCTGATGCGGTCAAAACCGGGCTTACTGCTGCGGTTTTGGGCCGCATTAGGTGGGCTCGCAGCAGATCACTAATGTTTTCTGATGCGGTCCAAAACCGCATCAGAAAACGATAATCTGCTGCGGTTTTACCTTAAAACCACATCAGTTAATTTGATTAACTGATGTGGTTTTACCTTAAAACCGATTAACTGATGCGGTTTTAAGGTAAAACCGCCTTAGATTACCATTTTCTGATGCGGTTTTACTATAGAACCGCATCAGTATGTAGTATTTGATGTCAAAGAAAAAGTTGCAGACCTGCATCTGTAGGTCTGCACATTTAACAATGCTCAATTTTATGTAAGCTAATCTCAATTTTTGGCGCAATACTTTCCCACTATATTAGTCTAAAAATATACCAAACCAAACATATATATAAAACAATAATAAATTATACACAAACAAATTTATACAAAATACATACAAATAAGAATTGATACATAGAAACTAAATATATTCATAGAAATAAGATTATGATATAAATAAAGAAAATTACATAAACATACAAAAATAAAAATTTAACATATATACAGAATATTACAAACCTAAAAATTGAGACTATACGAAAATTAAGAACATCGATAATAATGAGAATTTATGTATAAAAACGAAACGAAAATTGCACTATACGAAACGAAATAACTGAAACGAAATCGAAAATTAGATCTAAAAACTAAAATTAGTAAACGAAGGAACTAAAAACGAAAATTAGAAAAAAAAATTAAGATACGAAAAAAAAAACGAAAATTAGAAAACGAAGGAACTAAAAAACACTACCCAGATAAAACGAAAATCAAGAATCGAACAAAAAAATCAAACGAAAATGAAGCCTAAAAAAAGGAAACGAAAATGGATTCTAAAACGAAAAACGAAATAAAAACCTAAACCAAAACCAGATCTAGAAACAAAATCCAAAAAAAAACGAATAAAAAAACACCTAAAACCAGATCCAAAAACTAAATCCCATAAAAACTCAAACGAACCAATTTCTTGTGTATCTTCTATTCTTCGTTTCGCTCGTCATTTTCGCTCTCCATTTTGTTCTTCATTTTCACCCTTCTTTTTCGATCTTCTTAATTACGAATCATTCGTTCTTCGCTCTTAATTCATTCTAATTTCTTCGCGATTCATTCGCTTTTGTGAGGGAAGAGTAGAGAAGAGGGAGAGAGGTGAGTGAGAATTTGGTCTATGAGGGAGTTAGGGTTTGAGGAAGTGGCTGGGACGAAGAGAGTGAGAAGGAGGAGAATGGGGGCTGCGTGTGAGGGAGGTGTAGAGAAGAGGGAGTTAGGGTTTGAGGAGTGACGAAATGAATAGAGGAGAGAGGGAAGAGAATGGGCCGTGCTTTTAGGACGAAATAAAATGAGGCGGAATTTGGGCCGCGCTTTAGGTTTGAGTGAATGCTTCATTTGGGCCGCGCATCTTGTTTCATGGATTGTTTTATGGAACGATTTTCGGGTGCGGTCCCATGAACCGCATCAGGCTCATGAAAAACCGCATCAGATTTAAAATCTGATGCGGTTTTTTAAGGACCGCATCAGATTTTGTTTGCCAATTTTTCCTCATATTTTTTGGTTGATTTTCGGATGCAGTTTTACAAAAACCGCATCTGTTACTAAGTGACATATAAGGTTTTTTCCACTAGTGAAATATTATAATCACATGCACAAGTTGATGTGTGTACTGATATGATGTCTTTTTTTTTTGTCAATACATGTTCTTTCTGTTGAATTAAACAGAAGTGATTGAATATTGGGGTTGGTTACGGCGCAGGCGTTGTTCGACGTTACATATTAACTTGTAATGTATATTTGGAGTATGAGAAAAGGTATGTCTTATTCTCACTCTTTTCTGTTTTTTATTGAGTTATATTTTAGAAATTAGAACCCTTTTATCCGAAGTTGATTGTTCGAGGATGAACCTTTTTTATTCCCTTTTTCCCCCTTAGGTGAAGATGATTGTTCGAGGAATTAGTATGGGCATTGTAGCCCCCTTTGGGATGATGGTGCTGGTTTTATTCAATTGTTTTTGGCCGTTATTGGTTGCTTCATGCTTAAAGTTTGGTGAATTTAGTTAGTTATTGATATTTGTGGGATTTCTTGGCCTAATATGCATCTAAGTGATTGTTTTAGGGCTTTAATTGTTTGATCCATGGTTAAGTGATATTTTTTTTTATTTGCTTGATCATCTATCTAAAACATATGAACATGAAGATTATGGCTAAACTGTAAATCAAACAATACCAAGCCATTCTCCAAATAATTTGACTTTTGCACTTGTTAATGCTACTACAGTTTTGATTTTCTAAAAATTATTAAACTACGAACAATTGTTTGTTCTTGATTTTTTTTATTTCGCAAAACTAATTATCCAACTACATGATGACGTTTTTATGGCACTCATATATATTAGCATATGCGATATGCATAGAAAACTGTATGTCACATATATATGATACCAAAATAAATCATAAGATTTGGTCAAATGATAAATAGTTTTTTAGTACTAATGAGCTAAGTAGTTCCTATCCTATTCTCTAACATGAAACAACTCATATATGCATAATAGTATGGGATAATGGGATATTACATGTTATTGGCCAAAACAATCCTTCATATAATGAAAAGGCCAATAGTCAAAATCAAACACCCCCTCCCACCCCCCCGCACACCCCTCCTCCCACATCCCCGCACTCACACCCCCTCCCCCCCGCACACCCCCTCCTCCTCCCCATGCACTCACACCCCCCCGCCATGCACACACCCCCCGCCATACACACACCGCCCCCGCCATCCATCACCCCCCACCCCCCCACCTACTACTCGTAGCCCCCATCCCCTACCCAAAGACACCACCCCAATGCGGACCCCCTGCTGCACAACCCCCTGCACACACCTCCCTTTCTCCACAACCCCCACCCTCTACACGGCCCCCGCACACCACCCCCATGCACCGACCGCCCGTGCTGCACACCCCTGCCATGCTCATTTACCGTTAGAGTCACTTAGCCATATCTTTCTGGAAGGCAAATTTTCCCTACTTTCTATTTAAAGACCTTATTGCTGTTTCTCATGTCTTAATATTGTTGAACGCTTTGTAGATCTATTTATGTCGAGGTTATTTTTTGGAGCCCGGAGGGCAATTTGCAGCTTTTTGGAATGTTGAAGGAAAATCTATAGGATTTTAAGGGATGGAATGCACCCATTTCTTGTTGTATCTCGTCTTCATAATGTAACTCGGTCAATATTTTCTTTATATTTGTATGAATAACATGAATTGCAATGAAAATTGATACTTGTATATATATGTAGCTGTTTTTGGACATTTAGGACAAAAAAATTCAAAAAAAAAAAGAATTTTTTATTTTTTTTTTTGGGTCACAAGGGCTGCGGTCAGGGCAAAAACCGCAGCCCTTGGTGACTTAAGGGCTGCGGTTGAGGGCCAAAACCGCAGCCCTTAACTCACCAAGGGCTGCGGCTTTTCCCCTGAACCACAACCCTTAATCCACCAAGGGCTGCGGTTTTGCCCTGACCGCAGCCCTTAACGCGCTGAGGGCTGCGGTTTCCTAGATGCCAAGGGCTGCTAGTCCAATGGCTGTGGTTAAAAAACGCAGCCCTTGGGCCCATTTTGACTGCAGCCCTTGGGCTTTTTTCCTCTAGTGTGTGTCAATTCAACATTATGAAATTGCTCCTGTGATGACTGACATCTCGAGTTCTGATCACATTGCCTGAAATACAATGGTTAATACATTTGATTTGAACCCGAATGCTGCCTACATATCCCTATTGCTCCAGGTGCATTTTATGGGGAATCAGACTCAGCATAGTTCGTTATTTTAGAAAGAACTAAAGTTTTTTTATATAATAAAGCAGCTGAACTCATAATGAGCTACCTACGTACCCCAGGTGTTACATAGGTGGAATGATCTCACAGTGCAAGTGTACGTGATAATGGGGATTCAAGCTGCACGTAGTTCTACGATACTAACGAACTGATTTTTTTTTTTCTTTTTCGATGGGCTAACCCCTTACAGGACTTTTACCGAAGATTTTTCCCCTTCTGTGAGACGATCAAGTAGCTTTGCGGTAGACAAGAGTTATGTTGGTGATTTGCTTGATGCGATAGTTGAGAGCATGACATTGTTTCGAGCCGTGACCATGCAACTGATGATAATGGCAGTACTTGTGGAGATTTAACCCTACATGACTTCCCCTGAGCGTCTAGGAAGTGGATGAATCTGACCTTGTTTAACCAGTTTGCGAAAGATATGAACTTGGGATTGCGGTCGAGAATGTGGCGACACCTTCCTTGTAGGTACTTATTTGTGGGTTGGACTAATGATGCCTCGATCAATCAGGCTTTGCACTTTGTAGTAAAGATCATGGCATCGATTAGTTTCATGCCCAAATTGGCGATAATAAGCGCAGAGTTTGCTCATGTCTGTTTCAGGAAGGGATAAACAGTGCACATACGATGGGGCTTGAATTATACCTTGGCTCTGAAGATGATCATACATCATACTTAATGGTTCATCTAATTTAGCATAAACCCTTGGATTTGCATTAGGTGTTTCAAGATTTTCTCAGGGTCGTTTTTCTTGCAATTTCAGAGTATCGATGTCGAAGCCATGCTGCTCCATGTAGCTGAGGCGGGTGTGTACTTGATGGTAACCATGTGACGATAATAGAAGTCGTTCAGGTTTTGCAGTATATAAGCATGAATTGTCGATCAGTAATAGGGACACGAAGCTGGGCGCAGATGTAAGCCCATCTCGAACAAAAGTGCGTGAAAGTTTCTAAGGTGCTTCGACGCAAAGTGACTAGGTTGAACTTCTTAACATCAGTCTGTTTATGCTCGAGAGTCCAATTGACAAAAACTTGGCTAGCATTTTCCCAACTAGCTCTACCCACATAATCTAAAGAATAGTACCAGTCCAGAGCTGGTCCTTCTAAACTCTTGTCAAAAAGCATTGGGTAATCTTCCTCTGGTGTGCCTCATGGGTGTAATGCATTCACAAAACCCACTAAGTGGACAAAAGGATCATCGCTCCCATCGAATTTCCTGAACTGTGGTAATTCACGATAGTGATCTTCATGTTGATATCCTGGAAAGAGAATCAGTGATTCAGTGTGAACCTCCCGGACAGGGCCAACTACATTAAAGTCTAGGTCAAAATTATCAGTCCTAGATCTCTTATTTGACTCATTATCATCATTACCTTCCATTTCCAGAGGATTGCCAATCCAGGATTCTTCCGGTTCTTCAGATGACGTATCATGTGTGCCAATGCTTGGAGCTCCTACCTCTTCTTCATCATCCTCACTTGATTCATATTCTTGCTCTGTTTCTTCAGCACTTACATCTGGTGTGGCCGTTGGATCCCATTCATCCATGAATTTTCAAACCTAGTTCCCTCTACTTCGTTTAGATACAATACCGATTTCCCGGTGTTGGAGATGGTCATGATTTCTGGATCACCAGAAATAGTCACAGAACCCTGCTCGGTGAGAAGCTTTACCTTCTGATGTAGAGTAGAGGCTACTGCTCTATTTTCATGCAGACACGGTCTTCCTAATAAGAGGTTGAAACATGCTTGAATGTCAATGACCAGAATTCCACTTTCTTTGCCACATGACCACATTCAATGAGGAGGCTGATTAAACCTAGTATTTCTCTCTTAGCATTATCATATGCTCGGACCACTTGATTGGACGGTACCAGATCTTCTTTTGAATACCGAGTCTTGTTAGCACACGCAAAGGGCAAACGTTGATCGCAGAGCCATTGTCGATAAATACTTTAGGTATCTCCCATCCATTGCAGCATATAGTGATGTGCAACAAATTGTTATGGTTGATATTATCAGGGAGATCATTGTCTATGAACATGCGAGTTCCATCTACACCATGAATGAGCCCCACCATCTGGTCAGGTGTTATGGAAGAACTTATAGAGGCTTCATTAAGATGCTTTAGAACGACTGCCCTATGAGGCTGGGAATGCATTAACCACTTCCAGATGGAAACATTAGCATTTACTTTTTTCATGCGCTTGATAGCATCATTTTCTTTATCACTATCCTATGTCATTGGCTCTTTGCCCTTTTCCTTCCTTCTCAACACCTCCAAAGGATTTTCATCCTCCAAATGGGATGGTTTAAAATGGCGACCTGCTCTAGTCAAATGAGATATATCCACGTACTCCTCATCACTAAGATCATCGAGGCAGATGGGGCGCCGGTATGTACTTGGAGTAGTGAAGTGACCTCCAGTGCTTTTCTCTACAATTGTCAACACTGAAGAAGCATCTTCATCGGCATCAGAGTCCAAAATGAAGAAAGCACCATCATAGTCCAAGGTTCCACACATGTCAGAGAATGGATCGTTATCGAGAGTGAAACTAGGGTCTTTACAAGACATTATTTTGACCTTTTATTGAGTGGAATAGTCATAAACCATGCACTTGTAACCTGCGGCTATTGGCATTTCATATATTTTTGGCATTTACTCGTGGATTAACTGGATTGGATCACATCCGTCTGACACAGAAGAGATTGCATTAATCGCAAATGAGGGTTTATGATTAGGAAGGGGGTTTTTTGTGATGTTGGGCTGAGAGTCGTTTGGTTTAGTGGAAGTGGATCCTAAAGAAAGTTTTCCATCATCCACAAGGTTTGAATTTGATGCTTTAGATCCATGTAGTCTTCAGTATTATGCCCCGAGCTTTGATGATATTCCCAGTTTTGGTTCGGGTCATAACAGGGTAAGGATTTTTAGGAGGTGGACGTGGATTCACGGGTTAAATGAGATTGGCCTTTTTTAGCTTGGAGAGAGATTGGGAATAAGTCATCTTCAAAGGAGTGAAGTTCCTTTGTGGTCGCAACTGGAATTCAGACGATGCACCAATGGCATAGATCGCATTAGTTGTTTTAGGAACTGCTGAATCATTGTTTGGGGTTCTTTTGTTATTTCCAAACTTTACATTATAAGTGGCGTTGCCAGTCGGTTCATCTTTCTTGATGTCTCCCCTTTTCACAACATCCTCAACTAGAGTTCCCGTAGCAATCAAAGCTTTGAAAGTCAGGAAATATTGGTTCGCCATATGCTTCTAGTAAACAGGAAGAAGATTCTTCACAACCATTTGCAATTGTTCCTCTTCATTAGGCCTACTCATCATTTTTGAGGCTTTGTTTCTCCACTGAGTGATGAATGAAGAAAATGTATCATTAAGGTTTTGAGAAGTGGTCTCCAGATTCCTTCTAGTAACATCAATTTCTTCATTATACTTGTACTGGTTTGAGAATTCTCTGACTATATCAGCCCAAGTAGATTTCTTTGTGTTCTCTAGATTGAGGAACCAATATGCTGCGGCACCATCTAAATACTGTTGAAAGAAATGGGCCATCAAAGATTCTTCCACTCCCCCTATTCACTAGTGGAAAAAATCTGATATGACACAAGTTATCTGATCCGGTTCTTTAAAACCTAATCCGTTACAAGTAAATTGATCTGGTTCCTTATAAATCGGATCAGTTATTGTCGGTTCTTGGAGCGAAAAAATGTCAAAAATTAAACTGATCCCGTCCATACGAGCAATTGGATCAATTGGGCTTGCCATATTATATAAGCGCGTACCATTTCTTTTCCTTTTCCCCTCAACCCTATCTCCCTCACTCCCAATTATCTTCCCCCCACTCCTCTTCTGATCTCCTCCCTCCTCACACGCCTCTCAAATCCCCCCAAACAAACCCTAATTCCCCTCTCCTCCTCCCTCTCATAACCCAGCCACCACGACAGCCCAAATCCACCAAACCCTCCCTTGATATCTCTCTTAATCTGCCAAACCTTTTCAATCTCCTCCCCTCGCCACGCCACCACCAACCCTCCTTAACTCTTAATCTTCGTCCATCGCCGCTTTTACTCGTCACTAGTCTCTCCATCAACGAAGGACCATATTCTCGCCCTCTCACTCGTCACGCGCCGCTTGTGGCTCGCCATATTTTGTTGAAGTCCTGTCAATCTTTGTCGCTAATTTCCTCTCCTCTCTCAATGTTCTTCGCTGATTTCCTCTCCTGTCTCAATGTTCATCGCTGATTTCGTATCCTCTCTCAATCTTCGTCGCTCGTTGTGATTCCAGATATGAGGTATTTCGTTTTTAATTACTGATTTTTTTTATTTTTTTATCTAGTTGTAATTGATCTCGTTGTAATTTTATCTTTTTCTTCAATTTTTTCAGATCTGAAGTCCTCTCTCAATTTTTGTTTAATTTTCGTTTTTTTTTTGTTTTTACGGGTAGTTCGTTTTCTTAATTTTGTTTATTTTAGTTTGTTTTCGGTTGTGTATATTTAATTCCAGATTTTGTATATTTTAGTTTGTAATTACAGATATATGCCTTATTTATTCAATGTTGTTTGTTCACAATTTTCGATTATAATTTAGATGCGATTAAATAGTTTATATTTGGTTGCGGTTTATAATCAATATTTAATGTCTGTGATTCAAGTAAATATGTAAAGGCTGGACGCCTAGACAATTTTTTTTTGTTTCCCATCCTAACTCAGTTAGTGATCAGAACAGGATTAGTTGATCATTAACAGCCGCTTCGTGTCCACCGGATCCGGACCAAAACCGGATCTACTATAAGCCCAGTTTTTTTTGCCCATCGAAAAACTCTTGATAATAAAAATCGTCCCCCTAGCACTTTAAACGACCCCGAGTCTATCAAGGACAAGTGCGGTTTCCCAAATAGCGGCGAAATCCTCATCCCTAGTACTGAAATTAGGGTCGACTATATTTGTGAGGGTTCGGTTTGTTTGTATGAATATCTCTTCAAAATTGGTCATGTCTTTTCTTTTGGTCCTCTCACTCTTGCTCTGTCAAATCGGCATTTCTGCATGTCAACTCATACCTCATGTTTGGAGGCTTATTCTTGCTTTAAAGTTTTACTCGAAATTAAAAAGAATTTTGAGTTGGTTTTTGAGTTTGAGGATCTAGGTTTTTGTTATGAGTACAAGACTTATGGTGTTGGTAGAATCACTCTTTTCCCTCACGAAGGTAGACAAAACTTGATTGTGGGTTTAGGTAAATCAATTGACATGGGTTGGTTGAAGAGGTTTTTTATTGTAAAGAAGGCTTCTTTAGGGGATGACGCTGATCTTTTCCCTAAAAACTGGATCAAGGGTAGTTTTGTCGCCTTTCTCTTCGTCTTCCTTTCTCTATTAACTGGACTTACTTATTTGCTGTTGGCAGGTACTGCAGATCTCATCTTGTCTGAGGGTCCTTACTTCGTCGAACTTTCTGAGGAGATTCTCCAAATTCCAGAATCGGAGAGGACATGTGTGAATCTAAAGGATTTCAGGCTAGCGTCCCTTGCCATCGTTACCAGCAAAAGACGCCCTCGTGAACTGTCGCCATCTGCCACCACATCATCCTCCAAACCTTCTTACATGACTACTCGCACGGCCAAGAGAAGACTTCAATTCCCAGAGTCGGCAGTGGTGCTGAAATTGGGGCTGAAAGCGACCCTGTCAAAGTTGTCAGAGAAGAAGATAGTAGTGGTAACACTGAAAGTGATTGGAACATGTCTTCAGGTATCTCCTTGCTCTTCTTGTATGTTTCCCTCTCTTATTTTTTGAAATGACATGTTCCATTCACAAAGTGCACTTGTAAAGGAAATAAGTCTTTTGTCGATCGTGCTTCTTTAGTTGATGACTTGCGTCGTCATGCTAAGCTCAGTAAAACTTCCTCTTCTGGTTCCATTCCATCATCCGGTGGTACTTCTGCCGCTAAGCCTCCTATTCCCATCCTAACACATGCTCCACCTTATCCTAAGAAAGCGATGTCTCTGACACTTCCGGCTGACTGATACAATTTCAAGGATGGAACGACCTCCATCAAGCCTGCTCTTGGCCAATTTCTCTTCCCTGCTGTTGAAACATACTTGAAGAACTTCAAGGCGGTGGACATTCTAGCTGAGTCTGCTGCTTAAACGTTCAAGTTTGGAATGATATCCTTCGTCTTTTTATGCTGCAAAAGTCCTTGTTTTTGCTCACCATCCTTCGTCTTGCATTTCCTCAGAGCATCTAAGGCAAGCTGGTCGTTAAGAATCATGTTGCTGCTATTGAAAAGCAATTGGAGATTTCCAAAAAGCAGGAGAAGAAGTTGAAGGAAAAGATAGCGTTGACGTCACTCTAATCTCTAAACTTAAAGACAGGAACATGAAGTTAGCCCTCTACGGAAAAAAGAAGAAGACGGAGGTCCTTGACGTTGCAGGTTACTACACCTTCAAAACCAGGAGTGAGATGATGGAGTTCAAAGCTGGGAACACCTCCAACTGAAACCTGGAAAAAGATATTAATTAAGATCTAGAAGGAAGACTTTTTTGCTATGTCTCCCCTTGGTGTTGAGGACGACTTTACATTTGAAGAGCTGGAAGAGGCAGAGAAGAATGATGTCAAGGATGGAAAGATGCATGTTGATGCTTAAGGCTTTTTATAGTTTTCTGCTGTTAGTTTGTTTTTAAACAAAATTTGTATTTCTCCCTTTGGTAACATTCCAAAGGGAAGTTTAAATGTAAGGATAATTATGTTATGTTGAACATTGTTTGAAATCTTCCCCTGGTGAGGGTGAATTGTTCTTGGCCAAGCTTGTGTAAAGTATGCATGCACGAAAACTTTTGGCAACTTGTTTATACAAGTCCAAACTTTTCACCACACTTGTGATGTCACGACACATGACGTTTTGCGTCGCCTAATGTATGGTAGCAGAGTACCCAGTACTATGTAAAAAGAATGTGTTTATAAAAGATTAATGCTTTAAAAAAATAGAGAAATGTCTTACTCTTATTGATCATAAGTTCACTGGCCTGAATACATGGCATCATGGGGCGTTATGTTAGAAACAATACTGCTTGAGATTGATAATATTCCATGCCCTAGGTATAGGTCGTCCTTCGACGTCTTCCAACCTATAAGCACCCTGTCGAACGACTTTGACTATGCGATATGGACCTTTCCAGTTGGGACTGAACTTTCCCGTCGCCTCTTTGCCGAAGGTTCGTCGCATTACCCAATCTCCAACCTTAAAGACCTTGGCCTTCACATTCTTGCTCTAACTTCTTGCCACGTTTCGTCGTTACACTTCCATCCGTATTCTTGCTGCATCACGAAGCTCTTCTACCACTTCCAAGTCATAAGCTAATTCCAATGTGTTTTTGTCAACAGTCATCAGCCCATATTGTAACACCACCCCAGCTTTTAAGCAGCTTTAATTATGAAATAATTATAATTTAATTAGCTTAATTAAGTTATTAATTGTTATTTCTGAATTACTTTGATATGTATTGTGCTTTCCTTTAGATAAGTAAATTTGATAGTTTTATGAAATGAATTAGTTCCCTAAATTGAATGATAAATTTAATCTAGATTTATTATAATGACAGTGCTTTAAGTAACTTTTAATAATAGATATTGTATCTTATTTACCGATTAACTTTAAAATTAGTTGGTCAAACATATAGTTACCATTTGCAATTATATGAAATTTTGGAAAAATATGATTTAGAGTGCCATGAAACGAAGAGATAAATTTCATTTGTTGGTTTATAAAAAAAAATTAAAAGTTTATGTATATATGGCATTACTTGGAGAACTCTAGAAAATCCTCAAAACCCCTATTATTTATCTCAACCGTCATTTTGTGTTTCTCCATCTTTTCTCTTGTGCGTCTTTCCTCCGAGGGGCGAAGCTACAAGGGGGGCTGGCAGGGGCCCGGCCCTTGCAGCCTACCTTCGCGACCCATTTATTTTAATGTGGTCCCTGCAGGATTTTAAGGTATATTTTATTAAACTGGATTTTCTATCACATAAATGCTCATGCTTGAGTGGTAAAGTAGGATAAATAGAGATAACTTTTTCGATATGAGGTTAGAGGATCAAATCATGGTAACCTTATCTAATTCAGAATTTTTTAAAAATTAACCAGCTTCCTCTAGATGTTGTAGGCGCATAAACTTGTACGCATTTTCCTACCTTCTTCCCTCCTGCTTTCTTCTTATTTGATCCTTTAATTTATTTTTCCTACCTCATTCCCTCTTAAATGAGTTACCTAATTCTTTTATTCTTTCAATTTTTTGTTTCTAAAATCTAAATAGTCAATTCTCCAAAAGATCAAATTTGTAGTCTATAAAATCAACAATGATTCTACCTTAATTCTCTAGAAGTAATGTATAATGTATTATATATACTTTTTCTCACTTCTTTGGTCCTCTCAATTTTATTTTATAAAATTCAATTTTCGATATATGTAATCAGTCTCGCTTTTTATTTGTTTTTGCTAGATAATTTAGCAAATTTTCTACCAGGTACTTGATAGTTTGATATTGTTATTAATTGCTTAATGTGGTTTTTATATCTAACTTGTGATATATAATTTTTTTTTTTGTGTGTAAAAAGGGCTAAAAAGTACCCATAACAAAGCAGCCTACACTGCAAACAAGACACGAACCAAAATACTCCTAGAAAACAAAAGACGAAAAGCAGCTAAAAGGACAAAGCAACGCACACCAAAACGAAACGAATAAAACTACACTACAAGAAACTACTAAACAAAGACACACACTACAGCTTAACACTATCTGGGATCATACGAGGCCAAGCAACGCCTCCCAAATCCTCCAATAAAACAGCACGAAGGTCCTTCCGGCCCGCCTCTAGCAAGCAAAATTTCTGGTTCATACCACACCAAAGTTCGCCAACCAATCCGCTGCTCTTGGCTTCACGATAAGCATGATTAATGGACACTTCCCAGCCTTCTCTTCCCATCAACTTGGACTTTCCTATGTCCTCCTTCTCGGGCTATCACCAAGCCTTTTAGAACGGCCAATAATTCCGCTTTCGTACAGGTATAAGAGCCACAGTTTAAAGCAAACACCTCAAATAGCTCACCTCGATGGCCTCGGATTAAACCACCTCCTCCAGCTCATCCTAGGTTCCCCTTAGCTGCACCATCCGTGTTTAGTTTAACCCAACCCACCCGGGGGTATTGCCATCTAATATTTTGTTCAACTCGACCCCTAACTCTGCCACCTTGTGTTGATTCAAGTTTGCTCCTTGTAGCCTCCACTTGTTTAACACGAGCAAGCACAAAACCCAGCCGGTCAATTGGAATTTGCGGGTTGTAATTAAAGCTTCTTTCGTTCCTCCAACGCCATAACCACCAGCATGTGATGCAAAAAATCCGAGCCCAATCCTCTTCGCCTGAATCTGAAACAGTTAAATTTGCCATTATCCACTGCATCACTGAACTATTCCAACCAGGTTCCATGCCACTAATTCCAAACTTTCTCCACAATTGTCTGGCTACCGGGCAATCTCTTAAAATATGAGCAGAATTTTCCTCCATTTCCCCACACATATAGCACCTAGGGTCATCTGTAATTCTCCTTAAAAACCGATTACCATTCGTCATCAACCTATCCTGACTAGCCAACCATACAAAGAAACGAACTCTCTGTGGCACCGAAACTCTCCAGATCTTTTTCCACTTAATTTCGCCATCACTCTCCATTTCTTCTTCAGTTCTGATTATCATAAGTGCCGAGGATAAACAGAAACCTCAAGAGGGGGATCCGTTCCAGTATATCTCATCCATTGCCTCTTCGTCTTCTATTAACTCATGGGACGCAATCTGCAGCAGTACATCCGAGGGTGGGAAATTACCAAAAATATCTAACTTCCAACCAAGGTTCGTATCCCACATCTCACGCACAGTCATGTCTTGAATATGCAACGGAGTCTCCATTAAGGTCACTTCAAGGAGAGGCTTATCCGTCGCCCATCTAAGATGCCAGAAAAATGTTGAATTACCATTTCCAACAGCCATATTGATGCCTTTTCGTACATACACTACTCATTATCCCCCTTCAAACATTCGAGGCATTATTTTTAGCCTTAAACATGTCAATATCACTTCTATTGTCACAATACTTTGCCCTCAAAACTGTCGACCATAAAGCCATCGGTTCCGCAAGTAAACGCAAACCCAACATGGCAAGGAAAGCTGAGTTCGCTTGGCTCATTGATTTCAAGCCTAATCCTCCCTCGTTTTTTGCTTTTGTTATATTATCCCAAGCCACCAAATGGATTTTTCTTTCACCATCACTCTCCCCCCACAGGAATTTTCTACACTTTCTATCTATCTCATCACAAGTTGACCTCGGAATTCTAGTAGATTGCATTGTATGGAATGGAATAGAGCTTAGAGAAGATTGAACTAACGTTGCTCTACCAGCCATAGACAGTGTTTTCGTTTTCCATCCTGCAACTTTACCATTAATTTTGTCCACTAAATACTGGTAATCCCTTTTCGAATATCTGCCATTAATCGTCGGGACTCCAAGGTAATTGCCCAAGTCTTCCGTTTCTTCCATTTTCAAGCACCTCGTCACAGCATCACGAATATCATAATGTGTATTGCTGGAAAAATAAATTCTGGATTTCTCAACATTTACCTTACTACCCGACGCTTCACAATAAAGTTGAAGACAAGCGTTCATTACTTCCGCTTGTTCCACCGAGGCTTCACAAAAAAGTATGAGGTCGTCCGCGAAAGCTAAATTTGAGATCGGTGGACCATTACGACTAGCACACACTGGTTTCCATGCCCCCAATCTAACTTCTCTATCAATTAGATGCGCCAACCTCTCCATGCATATGACATATAAGTAAGGAGACAATGGGTCTCCTTGATGAATGCCTCGAGAAGGACTAAATGCTTCCATGGGTTCCCCATTCCACAAGATTAGCAGCTTAGCGGAGTTAATACAAGTCATGACCACTTCCACCATTCTTAGCGGCAACCAGGGCCGTCTCATGAAATATGGAGGCCATGTGCTATCCATTAAAATGAGGCCCTTCAAAAAACAATTATAAAGAAGAAATTGTAAATTTTTTTATATATTATTTGTTATGAAGCATTCCTTACAGTTTGATAAATAAACCAAAAAACTAAAAAAATCAAACTAGTAAGATCTTTTATTTAAACAAAACCATCCTTCTAGCATTCTTTGAAGTGAAATTGTCCACCAAAACTCTATTAATTTTTTCACTAGTGTCATGACACCTACGAAACTCATCAGACATAAACATAAGCTACAAACAAAGAGCTCATTCCCCAAAAGCCTTCCATTTTATGTTCTAAATCAACACTCAAACAAGAAACACAGGATTGAAGCCTGCTATATGTACAACTACTTAAGGTACTGCTAACATTATAGCACTGCTTTGTTATCACTAATTCACTGCAGAACGATCAGTGTGATGAAATATGAAAAATGCACCTTAGTTTAAACATGATTATCTAACTACAAACAACATAAAAAAATTATTTTTGATTTGCATCCAAACAACGGTATCTGTGCAGTTTTGCTGACAAGAATACCAATTGGTGGTAGACCACACTCAATAGAGAGAAACCAAGATATCCAAAACTAGTAGTGAGAAATACGCGGATGATCAAAATTATAAGAATTACATATTTTAAATTTTAATTTCACATTATAAAGTTTCATAATTGCTTTAAACCTCTACTAGAAAAATAGTATAAAAGAAAGTGAAATTACCTTAAAACTGAAGACTTTGATAACTAATTAGCACAACAGTTCTTCACCTCCGGACCTCCCACAATCAAAATTGAAGACTTTGTTCTTCCCATATTGTAATTTGTAAACCACCATTTGAGTCTTTTTTTTGGATGATAAAAAAATCGATTACTTAGATTTTAGTTGAGAGGAGTTGAATCTGAATCGCAAATAAAAAGCAAAAGTTTTTCTTCTCATTAGAAATCTTCATCTTTGTTGTTCTTGGGGGGAATTGGAAATATACAAGGAGTTATGAAATTGAGCTTTTTTTTGGCTACGATTAAGATTGGAAATGAGCTCATTTCCTTGAATAAAGAGAGTGATTATTAAATTTAATATGGGAAGTTGAATAATATCATGATTTTTTTGGGGATTTTTAGGTAAGAAGAGGAGAGAGAATTGTGGAAGGATGAAGATGGAAAGTCTCATTCTTGCCGTCTTGCGAGTTACAGTGAGTTTGCGCTTGATTTCTTTTTTTCTTTTTTCCTTCCATTTGCATTGCCAACCAAATTTAGGCCCCCAATTTTTCGGGGCCCTGTTCCACGGAACCGGTTGGACCAGTATTGAGCCGGGCCTGGCGGCAACTTCATCTCCAATAAAGACTCACAAATAAAGCTCCATCTCAATCTATCGTAAGTTTTCTCAAAATCAATTTTAACTGCCATGAAACGACCATTACCTTGCTTATTACGCATTATATGAAGCATTTCTTGCACTATGATAACATTATCCGCTATTTGCCTCTTTGGAACAAAGCTACACTGTGTAGGTGAAATAAGAGTTGGGAGGGTAGGTTTGATTCGATTCACCATCACCTTAGTCACCATCTTGTAAATAATATTACACAATCCAATAGGCCGAAATTGATTGGGCTTACATGGAACATCAACTTTTGGAATGAGAACTAGGAAGGCACCATTTAACCCATCAAGAAACTCTCGACCCTCAAGGAAATCTTTGACAAGTTGGGTAACATTCGGCTGAACTACATCCCAAAAACGTTGATAAAATACGGGTTGAAAGACGTCTGGCCCCAGGGCCTTAAACGGCTTCATATCCTTCAAAGCTCCTAGTCTCACATACACTGAATGGTCTTTCCAATTTCACCTTGTCACCCCTACTAATTTCAGGAAAACAGTCTATTAACATTCGGTTTCTACCATACGTGGACAGATCATCTTGAAATAATGCACTCCAATAGTTGCGCACAAGTTCTTGCACTTTTTTCGGGTCAGTGACCCAATTTCCATCAGCATCCATGAGAGTGTCAACTTTGTTTCTTCTCCTTTTAATAATAGTAGTATTGGAAATATTTGTATATAAGTTATTCTTCTTATTAGTAGGCTTTTGTTAGCTTATGTTAATATTTGGGTTGCTGTTATATATTTCTGCTTAGCCCATTAGTTATGTAATATATATAGTGTTAAACCTAATTAATGAAGGCAAGATAGTATTATTCTCTCACATGCAGCTTTACATGGTATCAGGCCAATTTCTTGCGCCTACTTCTTCTCACCACCATGGCTGGCGGTGAAGGTTCCGGCAAGAGTAATGTCTCTGGTAGATCCCTATTCTCCTTATTTTTTAAGTTCTCATGATGGACCCGGTAATATCATTACCACTGTTGTTTTTCGGGGAGACAATTATGAAGAATGGTCTCGCTCGATTCGTCTTTCGCTCATGTCCCGGCGGAAGTTTGAATTCCTTGATGGCTCCATTGAGAAACCCACTTACACTAAAAAGTTACTTGATTGGAGATGTCTTCAAGCCATGCTTGTGCAATGGCTTCTCAATACTGTTGATGTTTCGGTACGGAAAACTATCCCATATTTCGAAGAGGCTAAACCATTGTGGGATGCGTTGAAACGTCGGTTCGATGTCGGTAATGGACCTCATAAACAACAACTCAAGGCTGCCTTAGCCGAGTGTAAACAATCCAAGACCATGTCCCTGGCCGAGTATTTCGGTTTGTTACAGCCTCTATGGGATGAACTTGCCACTTATAATCCATTGCCTACTTGTAAGTGTGGTCACTGCACCTGTAATCTTGGTGAACAATTTCTAGCTCGTGCCGATGAAGATCGGTTCCATGATTTTTTATACGGCATTAATTCTGATTTGTATGGTAATGTGCGGTCCAATCTTCTTTCTCAAGACCCATTGCCGAGTCTTGATCGAGCCTATCAAGCGCTTCTTCAAGAAGAACGCCTTCAATCCTCTTCTCGTGCCCGAGCCGAACAAGACAATGTTATGACCTTGGCTGTGAAGTCTCATCCTCCTGCTCACAGTGGGCGTCGTAGTGATGATCGTAATAAGAGTGGTTTGGTTTGTACCTACTGTCATCGTACGGGTCACGATGAAGACCATTGTTTCACAAAAAATGGTTATCCTGAGGGCTGGGAACACAGACCACGTAATGGCAGTGGACGGGGTGGTCGTGGTCGCGCGCCGACATCTACAAGCAGTACTCCCAGTACCGCAGGTGCTGCTGGTCGTGGCAGGGGAGCAGAGGTGCGTGCCATAGTTGCTGGCAGCAGCACAGACAGTGCCAACAACATTATCTCAGGTGCACGCAATGAGGGTCCTCTTCCCGGGATGAATGCAACTCAGTGGCAGCGTCTATTAGACATGCTTGGTAATTCCTCCATCAAAGTTAATGATGAACGTTTAAGTGGTAAGTGTTCTGTGAATCCGTGGATTATCGACACGGGAGCTTCCAATCATGTAACTGGGAATTACGATTTATTACATAATGTGACTAATATGGCTGAGTGTCCAGTTGGTCTTCCGGATGGTAAGCAAACATGCTCTACCAAGCATGGTGAAGTGTATTTGGCGCCTGGTTTCTTATTAAAAAATGTTCTCTATGTACCCAAGTTGAATTGCAATTTAATTTCTGTTACCCATCTTGCTGATGATCTAAATTGTGCTGTTCAATTCACTAAACATTTGTGCATTATACAGGACTGTCACTTGAGGACCCTGATTGGAGTAGGTGAACGGAGAGACGGACTCTATTTTTTTCGTGATGTTCCGAAGATACAAGCTTTGAGTGTGGACGGGGCAAATAATCCAGAGTTGTGGCACAAAAGGCTGGGGCATCCTTCTGATAAAGTAGTGCAGTCTCTCCCTTTTATTAGTAGTTCTAGTTCTGTCTTAAATAAAGCTTGTGGTGTGTGTCATCAAGCTAAACAATCTAGAGATAAGTTTCCGCTTAGTGAAAGGAAAGCAAATTGTTGTTTTGAAATGATACATTGTGATCTTTGGGGGCCTTATCATACGCCTTCTTCTTGTGGTGCTCGTTATTTTTTAACAATTGTTGATGATTTTTGAAGAGCTGTGTGGGTTCTTCTTTTGGTTGATAAAACAGAAGTATTTGTGGTGTTTCAATCTTTCTTTGCTATGATTATTCGTCAATTTGGTGCTAATGTTAAAGTAGTTCGTAGTGATAATGGCACTGAATTCAATTGCATGAAAGACTATTTTGTGGATAAGGGTATACTTTTTCAAACATCATGTGTTGGAACTCCACAACAGAATGGGAAAGTTGAGCGAAAACATCGTCATATCTTGAATGTTGCTAGAGCCTTGCGCTTTCAGGGTAATTTACCGATTGAGTTTTGGGGTGAATGTGCATTAGCTGCTGGATATTTGCTTAACCGTACTCCCTCCCCTTTACTTGACAACAAAACCCCATATGAGCTTATATATGGTAAATCTCCCACTTTTGCTGAATTACGTGTTTTTGGGTGCTTACGTTATGCTCATAATCAAAAGGCTAAAGGGGATAAGTTTATGAGTCGGAGTAGGAAGTGTGTTTTTGTGGGCTATCCTCATGGTAAGAAGGGTTGGAAATTTTATGACTTGGATTCAGGCGATTATTTTGTATCTCGTGATATGAAATTTTATGAGAATGAGTTTCCATATGCTGCTTTAGATACTATCACCTCTAGTGTGGACACCACTTTTAGTCCTGTAGTCACCCCGTCTTTTGATGATGATATGTTGTATGAATATATTCACTAGGGGAAAAAAAGGAAGGGCTGCGCAAGAAGGGCTGCGTTTTATTAAAAACGCAGCCCTTCTTGTATGAAGGGTTGCGGTTTCTTTGGAAACCGCAGCCCTTTTCTTGAAGGGTTGCGGTTAACAAGAAATCGCAGCCCTTCATGCAGTATGAAGGGCTGCGGTTTTGAGGCTAACCGCAGCCCTACTAATGAAGGGTTGCGGTTAGCCTGAAAACCGCTGCCCTTCATAAACGAAGGGCTGCGTTTTCTAGACTAACCGCAGCCCTTCTGATCCCATCCCATATCTCCAGTTTTGCGCGCACACACACAGTAGGTAGACATATTTTCTAAATTTCCCTCCCTTACACGCATTTGACGAGCGAAAAACCCCTCCCTCCCTATCACTCACTCGCACATTAACCCTAACGCCCCATCACCGGAGCCCTGACGCCGGAGCACCCACATTGCTTCACCACCACAACCCTTCTCTTTCTTCACCTCTCTTCTCTTCTCTTAGCTTCTCTTCTCTTCTTTTATCTTCTCTTCTCCACCATTTGAGTGGGTTTAGGGTGTGGAGCTCCTCTACCACTACGCAGTGCCACCACCCACAAGCGGCAACAACAGCTACCACCACCACTGCCCTACTCTTTCTTCATTGCTAGCTCTTGGGTTTAGCTAATTTTTGGCTTAGTTAAGTATGAATTAATGTTTTTAAGTTAGTTTTGTTTTTCTTAATTGAATTAAATGATTAATGTGCAATGTGGGTTTTGTTAATTGTAGGAAGAAGAGGCTTAGGAAGGCAAATAAAGTTCCAACTATCTCTACTCTCTTCGTTGCTTATCATTGGTGTTAAGAGGTAACTAGTTTAATTTCATTATCTTTTTTATTTGATTTAATTTGTTGATGAGACAAAGTTGTCATGTGATTCAATTTGATTAAGTTATGATAATTTATTAATATATATATGTATTTCTTATAATGTATGTATATTTCTTGATATGAGATTGAATGAAAACGCAATGTAATTTAGCTATGAAATCTACAAGTTGTTTGAATTGTCATCATATGCCTAGATACACGTTCAAGACTTACTCATTAGGAGTAAGTCTTGAATAGTCCCCGGTTTGGGACTGTTCTTGGACGTTTGATCTCACTTAGGTGGTGAATGTGTGTCTTCTTTTCAATTCTGAGGAAAATATTGGCTCATCGTTTCTCTACATTGTTCTCTGGGTACATATGTAGATAAGCAATTATCTACATTGTGTACTTGGAGAACTGTAGGGAATGCTGCCGGATTTTCCTTAGAATTGAAAAGTTGGCACACATTCACTAGTGAGATTAGACGTCCAAGGATAGGTTAGGTTGGAGTGATAAGGACCTTCGGCTGCATGCATACAATTGAACATGTCACTATCTTAGATTGCTCTATACGTGTGTGATATGATGATATGTGAGTGTATGTACTTAAATAATGATTGATGCATTATAATGAATGGTTGTGTTTAATTATTAGAGGTCTTCTTGAATGAGATGGATCGTACTTGGATGTATGGTAGTCGTGAATCGATTGAGTTTGTGAAAGGGGTCTCGGAATTCTGTACAACTGCATTACAATATCAAGCATCCTCTGGAGCAGTCGACTTTTATTGTCCTTGTTTCAATTGTAGAAATGTGAGCAAGGTTAGTAGTATACATGTGGTTAGGGAGCATGTCTTTCGTCGTGGGTTTAGGCCTCAATACCACGTATGGGTTTGGCATGGTGAGCAGGGGAAGTATATAGGATGCTCTAGAGTAATGAACGATGTATGTAAAGAAAAGAAGGATGATGAGTTCGGGGATGAGAATTTGGATGATGAGTTTGCAAATGATGATAGTGATCGGGTAGACGAGATGATACACGAGGTTGAAGATCAGTCGTGTAAACGACCTCGTATTTTTGAGTCTATGTCTGAGGCTGCTGAAAAGCCGTTGTATCCAGGTTGTACAAAGTACACCAAACATTCCGCGGTGATAACACTGTTCAACATTAAGTCGAAAGCTGGTTGGACGGACTCTAGTTTCACATCGTTGTTGGAAGTTTTAGCTGATATGCTCCCTGATGGAAATGAACTGCCAAAGTCGTACTATTATGCGAAGAAACTGATGTGTCCTTTCGGTTTAGAGTACGAGCGGATTCATGCTTGTCCTAACGATTGTGTGCTTTATCGTAATGAGTATGAGCATTTACATGAGTGTCCACGTTGTGGATTGTCGAGGTACAAGCGTGAAGGAGCTGGAGGTAGTGAAGGACCACCAGCTAAGGTGTTGTGGTATTTACCCATCATACCTAGATTTAAGCGCATGTTCTCAATTAAAGGAGATGCAAAGAATTTGAGGTGGCATGCAGATCGTAGGAAGACAGACGGTCTGCTCAAGCATCCGGCTGATTCGCCTGAGTGGAAAAGTATCAACAGGGTGCATAAGGCATTTGGTAATGAGGATAGAAATCTGAGGCTTGGATTATGTACGGATGGCATGAACCCTTTTGGCAATCTCAGTTCGCAGCATAGTACATGGCCAGTGGTCTTAGTGGTTTATAACTTGCCTCCTTGGTTGTGCATGAAACGCAAGTACATGATGCTGTCGCTTCTTATATCGGGGCCCAAACAACCTAGAAATGACATTGATGTATACCTCCAGCCGCTTGTTGAAGATTTACAAAAGATGTGGAACGAAGGAGTGTTAGTATTTGATGCGTATGCTAATGAGATGTTCACTCTGCGTGCCATGCTTTTTTGTACTATGAACGATTATCCAGCTTATGGGAACTTATATGGGTATAAGACGAGAGGAAAACAACCCTGCCCAATTTGTGTAGATGACATGAAATCTACACACCTTAAGGGCTGCAAACATGTGTATATGCGCACACGAAGGCACCTCAGACGCGACCATCCCTATAGGTTTAAGAAGAAGGCATTCGATGGGACGGTTGAAGAAGAAGTTGCGTATAGACCATTAACTGGTACTGAAGTTTATAATCAGGTGAAGGGCATTGAAACAATCTTTGGTAAACCTGCTAGTGAGGTTGATCGACCTACGGGATTATAGAAAAAGGAGTCCATTTTTTGGAAACTCCCATATTGGAAAGATCTAAAGGTCAGACATTGTTTGGATGTCATGCACATAGAGAAGAATGTTTGTGAAGCTATTCTTGCAACACTTATGAATATTTCGGGCAAGACAAAAGATGTTAAGGCGTCACGACTTTACTTGGAAAAACAGGGGCTTCGACCAGAGTTGTGGGCTCAGAAAAGGGACGGAAGGAAGAAGAAAGTAGTGGAGGAAAGGGTTGATGGTGAAACTCAGAAAAGTAAAAAGAAGGTGGAGGATTCGGAGAAGAATTATTTGCCACCAGCTTGCTACACGATGTCACGTGCAGAGAAACGGATTTTTTGCGAGTCATTATATGGCATTAAGGTCCCAACTGGCTACTCATCGAATATGAAGCGGTTTGTTACCTTAAATGGTGAATTGAAGTTATCGAGTATGAAATCTCACGATTGTCATGTCATGATGCAAGTATTCTTACCGATTGCAATTCGTGGGATACTTCCAAAGCATGTGAGGCACACCATTACCAAACTTTGTTCATTTTTCCATACAATATGCAGCAAAGTCCTAGAACCGTCGACCCTCGATTCCTTGCAGGCCAGAGTAATTGAAACTCTATGCAAATTTGAGATGTTTTTTCCCCCCGCATTCTTTGACATTATGGTCCATCTCATTGTCCATCTAGTTCGAGAAATTAAGCTGTGTGGTCTAGTGTTTTTGAGGTGGTGCTATCCTTTTGAGAGATATATGGGCACTTTGAAGGATAAAGTTCGGAATCCTGCACAACCAGAAGGTAGTATAATTCAAGGGGTTGTGGGTGAAGAGATCAGTAATTTTGTAGCTGAGTATTTTGCTAGTGTTGACCCTGTTGGACTTCCGACATCCAGACACGAGGGCAGACTTGAGGGCAAGGGCACAATTGGTTCAAAATTGATCACACCTTCCGTATAAAAGCGTAAACAAGCTCACTTATTTGTATTGCATCACGTAGCAGCTGTCCATCCTTATTTAAATGAACATATGGAGGAATTACGTGTTAGCAATCCTGGAAAAGGAGTTAGGGCATTGACGCAAATGCATAACAAGACTTTCATTGATTGGTTTCATAAACGAGTAGTGAATGATTTGGATGAAAGTGTTCCTGAAACGATCAAGTGGTTAGCATTTGGTCCTCGTGAAGCCGTACGCTCTTATGAGGGTTATGATATTAATGGGTATACGTTTTGGATTGCACGTCAAGATCTCGAAGTCAACATCGCAACAAAATAGTGGTGTTTCACTTGTGGCGTCAGCTACACAATACGCAAGCTCGAAGGATAAGTCGCCTGTACATGCTGAAAGCAATTATTATGGGCGAATAGAAGAAATATGGGAGCTGGACTACTGTACTTTTAATATTTGCCTCTTGTGTTGCAAGTGGGTTGACGATAATCGACGTTGCGTAAGAAAAGATGATCCTTGCGGATTCACTCTTGTTGACCTTAGTCGTCTACGTGAAACTGAGGAGCCATTTGTAATTGCATCACAAGTTAAGCAAGTTTTTTTTGTAACTGATCCTGCTGATAATAAGTGGTCAATTGTTGTACCTGGTAAAAGGAGTATCCTCGGTATTAGTGATGTTGATAATGAGGAAGAATATGATGCATTTGAGGACCTCCCCCCTTTTACCTATCCTGAAAATAGTGTGGAAGATGATGTGAATATGTCGGAGAACTATATGCGTGTAGATCACACGGAAGGGATACATGTACTTGAGGATCCTAAGAAACGGCGGAAGGTCAATAAATCATGAGACATAAACTCAGGTCTGTGTAATTTCTCCAATTTGTAATTCTTTCTTAACATGATTATATGAGGTATAATGTACCTATTCTGTAGAGTTTTAGGCTTGCATTTGTTGTTGGTTGCATTTCGGGAACGAAAAGGTCATTTTAGGCCTAGTTTTGCATTTTTGCTTCCAAATCGTACTTATCGAGTCATTTAACCCCAAATGCATTTTGAACATGATAATATGAGGCATAATGTAACTATTGTGTAGACTTTTAGGTTTGCAATTGTTGTAGGTTGAATTTTGGGAACGAAAAGGGCATTTTAGCCCTATTTTTGCCTTTTCGCGTCCAATTCGTATTATCGCTTCATTTAACCCCAATTTCATTTTGAACATGATAATATGAGGTATAATGTAACTATTATGTAGATTCTTAGGCGTGCATTTGTTGTTGGTTGTATATCGGGAACATAAATGTGATTTTATCCCTATTTTTGCCTTTTCACCTCCAATTCATGTTTCTCGAGTCATTTAACTCCATTTTCTTTTTGAAAATGATAATATAAGGTATAATATAACTAGTGTATAGAGTTTTAGGCTTGCATTTGTTTTTGATTGAATTTCGGGAAGGTATATGTCATTTTTTAGAACTACTAACTACGGTAAATGATTGAATTCTTATATTATGTGTTTATTCCTTGGTTATTTTGCAAGGTTTATATGAATAACACACCACGTTTGAGGGCCTTCACCACAGACGAATTACATGAAGTTCGGGATAAGTTGGCGTCCCACATTTGTGATGATTGCTTATAATACATCTACTAGTTTGTATCAATTCTATGTACACTTATTACATTATTATTAAATATATACATATTTAAAGTTAATTATTACGTTCACAAAACTTGTCATATATATATTATAGCAATTTGATCGGTCTTTTTTTGTGTCGAAGGGAGGTTTTGGGTGGGGGATGGGGTAGGGGGTGCGCCATGGGGTGGGGGTGCGGGGGGTGGGGGTGGGGGGGTGGGGGGGTGGGGGGTGGGTGCGGCGGGGGGTGGGGGTGTGGTGGGCTGGGTCGCGGGGGGGGGGGTGGGGCGGGGGTGGGGGGCTGGGCTGGGAGAGGTGGGCTGGGTCTGGGGGGGGGGGGGGGTGGGGGGGTGGCGGGGTGGGGGGGGGGGGTGTCTTTGTGGTAGGGGGTGGGGGTTGGGGCTGGTAGGGGGTGGGCTGGCATTGGGGGGGTAGGGGGTGGGGTGGGGTGGGTCAGCGGGGGTGGGGGGGGGGGTGGGGTTGGGGGCGGGGGTGGAGGTGGCGGGGGGTGGGGGGGGGGGGGGGGGCGGGGGTGGTAGGGGGTGGGGGGTGGGTGGGGGTGCGGGGGTGGGAGTGCGGGGGGTGGGGGTGGCGGGGGTGGGGGGGTCTTTGGGGTGGTGGGGGTGGCGGGGGTCTTTGGGGTGGGGGCGGGGGTCTTTGGGGTGGGGGTGTGTTGGGGCTGGCAATAAAGGATTGGGGGCAGATTTAATTCTATTTTTAAAAAAAAAAAAAATGAATTTGAAGGGCTGCGGTTTTAAGCTAAAACCGCAGCCCTTCACTTAAAAAGGGTTGCGGTTCATGCTTAAAACCGCAGCCCTTCAGTTAAAGAAGGGCTGCAGTTTATGCCGAAAACGCAGCCCTTCAAACTTAGAAGGGCTGCGTTTTTGGCCTTAACCGCAGCCCTTCTTATCTAATGAAGGGCTGCTGGCCAAAAACGCAGCCCTTAGGGTTGTTTTGACCGCAGCCCTTCCTTATTTTTCCACTAGTGATTGCTGTTGATGATGCGGTTGCGGAGGTACAAGGTCCTATAGATGGTGATGGTACTGGTGAGGTTGTCATAGATGTTGCGGGTACTATGGAGGAGGAGGTTGTGGCCACTCCTAATGATATTAGTGCCCCTATGGAGGAGGAGGTTGTGGCCACTCCTAATGATGCTACTAGTGCCGACAGAGGCAGAGGCAAGCGTCAAAAGTTTCCGCCATCCAAGTTGCGTGATTTTGTTACTAATACTGTGCGAAAAATGAGTCCGTCTCCCATTCCTCAATCATCTGCCTCCTCTCACTCCTCAGGTAATCCTTATCCTATAGCACATTTTGTGAATTGTGACCGATTTTCTATGGGACACAGAAATTTTCTTGCAGTTATTTCAGCAAGTACGGAGCCTCGTTCTTTCAAGGAAGCCATGAAAGATCCAGGATGGCGTGCTGCTATGCAAGAAGAGATTCAAGCTTTGGAGGATAATGGTACTTGGACTATGGAGATTCTTCTGCCCGGCAAGAAGGCTCTTAGTAGTAGATGGGTCTACAAGGTAAAATATAATTCTGATGGCACTGTAGAACGTTTGAAGGCTCGATTGGTGGTGTTTGGCAATCATCATGTTGCTGGCATTGATTATGCTGATACTTTCGCACCCGTGGCTAAAATGACTACTGTTCGTGCTTTTTTAGCCATAGCTGCAGTGAAGAATTGGGAGCTACATCAGATGGATGTCCATAATGCTTTCTTGCATGGCGACTTATCTGAAGAAGTGTATATGAGATTGCCTCCGGGATTTCAAGGTGCCCAATCTAATCAGGTATGTAGACTACGAAAATCCCTCTACGGCTTGAAGCAGGCACCGAGGTGTTGGTTTGCCAAGTTGGCACACTCTTTGAGACGATATGGCTTTCGCCAGTCCTATTCCGATTATTCATTGTTTACTCTGCACCAAGGTAGCATCCAGCTCAATGTCCTTGTCTATGTTGATGATTTAATTATTTCTGGGAATGATTCCGCTGCTTTATTTGCCTTTAAGAAGTATCTCAGTTCCTGTTTCCATATGAAAGATCTTGGTGTATTGAAATATTTTTTGGGCATTGAAGTGGCTCGCAATCAGGAAGGTATTTACCTTTGTCAGCGCAAATACATACTTGACATTATTTCCGAAACAGGCTTGCTTGGTACGAAGCCTGCTAGTTTTCCCATGGAACAACATCATCAGCTGGCTCGGTCGACGAGTCCTTTGTTCCCAAATGTTGAACAATATCGGCGGTTGGTTGGTCGTCTTATTTATTTGGCCTTTACAAGGCCCGATTTGGCATATTATGTGCATATTTTGTCCCAGTTCCTGCATGAACCCCGTCGTGATCATTGGGATGCCGCCGTGAGTGTGGTGCACTATTTGAAGGGATGTCCGGGTCAAGGTATTCTTCTTCGTTCCGATTGTGATTTGCAATTATCTGGTTGGTGTGATTCAGATTGGGCTAGTTGTCCTATTTCACGACGATCACTCTCTGGTTGGTTAGTTTTTCTTGGTCGTTCTCCAATTTCCTGGAAGACCAAGAAGCAAGTCACAGTTTCCCGTTCTTCAGCGGAAGCTGAGTATCGCTCCATGGCCGCGGTTACTTGTGAGTTAAAATGGCACAAAGGCTTGTTGCTCAGTTTGGGTGTAAACCATCCCCGAGCAATGCCCTTGTATTGTGATAGTCAATCTGCCATCTATCTTGCCCAGAATCCTGTTTTTCATGAACGCACGAAACATATTGAGGTGGATTGTCATTTCCTGCGTGATGCTATTCTTGATGGTACAATTTGTACTTCTCATGTCCCTACAAATGAGCAGATGGCGGATATATTTACCAAAGCTTTAGGGCAACGTCAATTTGAGTATCTTCTCAGCAAGTTGGGCATTTGTGACTTACATGCTCCCACTTGAGGGGGGGTTTGTATATAAGTTATTCTTGTTATTAGTAGGCTTTTGTTAGCTTATGTTAATATTTGGGCTGTTGTTATATATTTGTGCTTAGCTCATTAGTTATGTAATATATATAGTGTTAAACCTAATTAATGAAGGCAAGATAGTATTATTCTCTCACACGCAGCTTTACAAGTAGAAATATGAAAATACCCCGTATTCCTATCTCCATCAGAAATAGCCTCCATTCTCGATTTTCGGAACCACAACATCTCTTCGTCATTAAGCACTTCATCCATTTGTCTTCGAAGTTTCGCCTCCAATTTAATGAGATGGGACTGTCTTCCTGTAGAAAGAATTTTTCGGATGCCTTTCAACCATGCCCAAAGCTATGACTTCTTTCAAAAAATGTTGTAGAACTCATTTTTATTCCATTGCTGAATTTGAGCCGTAAAAGACTTAAGGAATGGAATTATTGGTGCCGACGAACACCAATTATTATGGACGAAGTCATGAAATTTTTTGTGGTTGAGCCACGCTGCCTAGAACCGAAATGGTTTTATGGCTAAAAGGGATTGGAGCAGAACCCGTAGAACTGATTAATATCGGGCAATGATCCGAGCTCGATTTTGGTAGATTGCGTACATCACCCTCTTGGAATTTCCTTCTCCACGAAGCATTAACAACTCATTATCAAATCTTGCCGATTTGAATGTGTCAGGATTAATGCCTCGAAACCAAGTATGAGCTGGTCCCGAGCACCCTGGATCGATCAAACCATTATTTTCAATCCATTCTGAGAAGTCTCTGCACCTCCGTTCCATTTTCGAGCCACTCTTCCCATTTCTTTCACTCATCGTGGTAGTTTCATTGAAATCTCCGGCTAAAAGCCAGGGTCCTACATAGTTGCTCTTACTATTCCCCAACTCTCTCCACAATTCTTATGTGTCGGTGTCGAGCTATCGAGACTAGCATAAATCGCGGAGAAAATCCAAGGATCATCACCAACCTTCTTTACTTCAACTGTAAGATGTTGAGAGTGCGAACCATAAGAACAAACACACACCTCTTCAGCCCTCCAAAATATCAAATTCCACCCCAAAAGCCTTGCGCTTCCACTTTTAACTGTCTCGATAATCCAATTTTCTCACAAGCTTTTCTAGCATGCTCTCCACTCAAATGTGTTTCAACCATAACTAACATAGTAGGCTTGTTAATCCCAATTTGTTCCCTAATGATGGAGAATTTATTCCCCACCCCTTGCACATTCCACACTAATATTTTTATCGACATATCAAATTAAGAAAATATAGGGTACCTATCATACTCACTCAAAGGAGAATTATGCATCATTGATAGGAAGGCCTCCCTCAATGCCCTCATGGGGCCGTCCGTCACATACGGGATGCCAAACGTGATCATTAGAAACATATTCTCATTCTCCGGAGGTATGAATGAGTTCACCTCCAATCTTACCCTGTTCGATGTAGGATGGACTACTATGAGTGATGGCCCCTCCGAGGTTGTTTCTACAAACAACTCGACTGATGGTGGGATCCTGGACTCCAGCGTGATTGGGACTTGCGACGGATTCAAGATCAAGATTTTTGGAACTCTCTTGAATAGCCACAACACTCTTTTCTCTAATCTTCAAGGTCTCAGACCCTTCGATAATAGAAGCAGCTTTACTAGCGAAATTTTATTTCCCAATTAAAGCTTTGAAAGGCAACTTTTTTGAATTTCTCTTCTTAAATTTTGGAATTTTATTCACAGGGAGTTTATTGAGATAATTCAGCGGGATACGAATGCCTAATTCTTCCAATTCCTTCCAAGTTAGGACTCTTTGATTGGATTATTTTTGCCTTTTTGGCCTTCCATATCCGATAATTATTCCAAATAAATTCTATCTAGACTAGTATTATCATTAATGCCCTTCTCTTGAGTACTCTCTAATTGGAGAGTCTTTTCCTCCTCCATAACAACCTCCTGATTATTTGCAACTTCTTCCGAAGGTGAAGTACCTTCCATATCCGAATTTTTATTACCACCAATCATCTTGGCCCGACCCGGTGGGATAGTCACACCCACATCAGCCTCTTTTCGGTGTTCCTCATAGTTGTTGTCGCTATTCACAGCTTCTTCCACCGCCATTTCGTCCACTTGGTTCAGAATATCGAACCTTGATCCTTCTCCTTTCTTCGAATTAACTCTAAATGTTTGGCCTTGGTTATCACTTCTGATCTTTGTGCCACCCTTACCATATTTATCAATGGGGGTTCTTACTGCTGGAGTTCTTTTCTCCAAAGAATTAGCTTTAACATTAGTTCTTCTAGTATATTTCTGGACTAACATCCAGGAACCATACTTGTCTTTAATCTCATGTCAAACGTTTGCAGCACCATAACTCTGGTTGACCTTGTACATTTGACCTTGTTGTGCTTCCTCACTTTGAATCTGATCCGAATCAACAGGTTTTGTAAAAGTTACACAGTTGTCCTCTTTATGTCTCAAACACCCACATTTGAAGCAAATCATTTTCAGTCCCTCATACTGAATAATCTAAACGCGTCCATTCAATCTAAACTTTGAAAGATCCACGCACTTCAATACAAAATCTAACGTACTAACCTCGATCCATTGATTATGTATTTCGATGAGTATTAATGACTTTTACAATTTTTCACCCAATCTTACGCAACACTTGCTTGTCAAAGTATTCAACCGATAAATGTGGTATGCGAGCCCAAGCCGTCAAGGTTTTGATCGGCTTTTCATCAGAAATAAACACTAGTGGAAAAAAAGGCAAGGGTTGCGGTGCAAGGGCTACGTTTTTAAAAAAATGATGCCCTTAATAGAGAAGGGCTGCGGTTAGCCTAAAAACCGCAGCCCTTTAGACTAAGGGCTGCGGTTTTTGGGCTGACCGCAGCCCTTGATGGGCCCAAATATAAAATAAACTCCCACACCACACGCACAAAAGCCACTAACCTAAATTTCTCAATCGTCTCCCTCTCTCACCTCTCCCTCCCTAACCTCTCTCTCACTGTCGCCTCTCTCCAATTCAGCGCCAAATTCCCACTCGAATTCCCCGGCGACGCTCACTCTCTCCAACTCCGGCGACACCTGCTAAGATTTCCCTCACTCTTTATCTCCTCAACTGTGCCTTCTTCCGTCACTCTTCTCCTCCTTTCGTCTTCGTCGCGCGACCACCGGTTGATGCTCTCATCAATGGGCTTGCCAGCACCGGTATCATCGCTCAACTCATCTATGGCCTCTCTTCTCTAATTTGAACTCTTTTTTATCCAGCTTAATTTCAAATATCATTGTTGTTTTGGTATTAGGTTAACACTCAGCAGCAAACGGAAATCATAACAAGGCGAAGATCAAAATTGGAACTCTTGAACAATTTTGGAGCTTCTCCTCCAAATTCCAATCCTCTATGCAATTTTTAACCCCAAATTGCTGCTGAAGTTATTCAATTTCACGTTTTTCGATGGGTCGTTCTCGTGCAGTTTTTTTGCTCCAGTGATGATGATCTCGCCCAAAGGTCTATCTATTTTCACTCCTAATTTTTCAAGCAATCCCTTTTTTGTGTGAGGTGAAAAATAACTAACTGTATCTTAGTTTTTTTAAAAAAAAATTATTGTGATGAGATTTGGTGATCGTTTAGGTTGTGAAACATGAAAGATGGGGAAGGCTGTATGGAGGGATTAACTCCATCTTTAGTTGGCACTACCGCTTCTCAGGTGATTTTTTTTGTTGTTTTGTTGGTGATTTCTATTGGTAGTAGTTATTGGTACTATGAGATAGTGAAATTGTGTTCTCATATTGTTTTGATGCAATAGTGATACAAATTTGGCTTGTTGAAGAACTAAATTGTTTGTGTTACTTGAAAAAATCTATGCACAACAATTATGTATTACTATTATGTATGAACCAGAGGTTCATGGGCTAGGGTATGATTTTGTAATTTTGGTTCTCATATAGGATGGAATTGAAGGCCGTTGATCATATAGCATAGTATACAACAACTAACAGTACATCAAGTGTACTATGGTAAATCCTTTATATATTTTAAATCTTTTTTTCTTTTAAAATAAACTGAAATTTCTATTGATGGCTTCTGATTGAGCCATTGATGTGTAGCCTAAAGTCCCAAGACTAGGTTGTGATTGAAAAATGATTATACATGTAGTTTTCGATAATGAAATAAGGTTCTTCAGTTTTAGGACTTGGGTAATAACTTCTGCTGTGTTCAGGTCATAATAAAACTTACCTTGGTTGCAGTTTAGTCCAAATATCATTTATGAAATTCAACTTATGGAATGTGTTAGGCATTTAGAATTTTCTATTCTTGTTTCCTTGGTATGTCTTATCTTAGTCTTGTATATACATGTTTGTAGAGGCTTAGCAGGTTCCTATGCTCGGGAGTAACCCATAGTTTGTTGTTTGAACTTTTGAGGTTGATGATGCTAAAGAGTTATTGTAGCTGAGAAACTCTTTAACTTTTTTATGGACAGAGTTCAGAGCAACCTTATTAAGTGCAACATTTTCTATTGTCATTGTTGTATTGTTCTTGTTTGCTTTGTAGGGGAAAGTTGTAGCTCATGGTAAGACTTTGGATGTTATTTGAGTTGTAATATGTGAAACTAATACATTAAATGCGATATCATCATATAACTTCTCACTGAGCTATAAATGTTATTTCTATTTGAGTAGGAGTATTTTGATTCACAATGAGCATTGCTTATTTGTATTTCTAGATTACTAAAATATTTCGAAATAAATTAACAATGTGGAGGGGTGGGGGAAGAATTCTTTAGATTATTACTTGTTGCCATGGTTCTCTCTCTTTTTTTTTTTTTTTTTTTGATTTCATCGTGTCGGTTTCTGTGGGATCCAACATCTCCATTAAACTTGCGATGGTCCCTGCTTCTGCTTTCTCTTTCATTAACTAATACTATGCCTATCTCCCTATGTCTATCTATATTAATTCTCAACAGTGACGTCCTAGTATTTTTGTAAGCTATTACTCCTAATTCTACTAATTTCTTGAGTATTTCGTAAGTATTCATGAGACACTGGATTTTGTTGTGATGCAGTGTCACTCAAATTGGGGAAGAATTCAATTGCATCTGTAAAACTGCCTTCTGTTGCTAAGAAGTATTGGATGATCTTTTGGCATCCGCTGATGGCAGAAAGCATGATTATGACTGGTCTGCACCCTCGCATCTTTCTATCTTCATTCTAATTTCCTTCCTCAATCTCTTACTAAATGCTACAACAATCCAACATTAACACCTTTCAATAAATAAACACAAAATAAAGTAGCTTAGAGTTGTGGATATTCATCCATTTTCTATTTTTATTATATTTTTTCTCCTGCACTAGTAGTATTGGTAAAAGTACATTAATAGGTTTTTGGTCCTGTTAATGTTTTTGTTGGACATGTGTCTTTTACATGATTTATGTAGCTGATTAGTTGTAGCTGTTGTGCACACTTCATTGACTACAGTTTGTTTGGCATGTTAAAATGTGGCTATTTACTTTGTTAAAATGTGGCAATTTACAATTTGTTGTTTCTCTCTTACTTAGATCTATGTGAACAGTTTCATTGAAGACTCATGTGGTACATTGATATGTTATTATGATATTAATCAATATAGGTTTATGTTAACTAAACAATGATTCTGCCTTTTCATTACAAGATAAGAGGTACTATTTCATTATCATAACTAGAATTAACATTTTAAAGAAGGAATGTTGTGTCTGCACTTAATATTATATTTATGTACATATTGACAACTTATCCTATCTGCAGGGTCGTTCCTGACATTTTATAGGCCCTGGGCGAAACTAAAACTTGGGCCCTCTTATATGTGGTGGCAGAGCTAGATTTTTCGCCACTAAGTATTACTTTATTTGACACTTACACAACAAAATAAGTACATTATGTTTTTTCTTAAGTATACATCATAATAGATAGTCAAAGTCATGTATATATATTCATAGTATTAAAGTCAAAGTAGGCAATTAAAAAAATGGAGGAAGTATATTTTAGGGTAAGTATACTATTTTTATATAAAAAAATATTATTTTTAAAACTACACCTAATCAAGATACATAACTTTAGAGGATACATATCAATTGTTATTTTGTTAAAAAGGTAGATCTGATACGAGGTAATGAAGTGGTTATTTTATTTAGAGGAGAGAGAGTGGTAGGTTATGTTTGTTGAGGAAAAAAAAAGATTGAAATAGCAAATAGCAATGGATTGTATCAAAAAATGAAATTGCAAAGACTAATGTAGGACAAATAAAAATAAAGTGTAAAAAGTATTGTGAAAAAGAAAAATGTGAAAAGAAAAATGTAAAAAAAAAAAAAAAAAAAAAACTTTGTATCCTAAAGGGATTTGAACCCGTGCCATCACTGCCTTCTGCACTAATAAGTACAGGTGCAAACCAGCAAGCCAAACATGATTTTCGTTTAATGTAATTGTTGTTAATGTTATTTATTTAAAACTTTTTGGAAAATTAGGCCCCTTATGTTTATGGGCCCTGGGCGGTTGCCCCTCAAAACAACCCCCAGGGCCGGGCCTGCCTATCTGTCCATGTAACTTATTATGCGACATTTTACTTGCAGGCAATCTTAGCTTTATCTTCATGTGATATTGGTGGTGGTCGGTCGATGACTGATTGCAAATCAGCAGCTAACTCCACTTAATGGAAGTACTTTACAACCTTGTGTGTGGAAATTCAGTTGTCTGTTGTTCTCTTCACATATATAAATATGCACTGTTCTTTTACTCATGTTCATTAGTATACATTGAAGACATTGTATATGTCTCTAGTGCCATTAGGCTAATTACTTGAAACTGGTTTGTTGCTGGTTATTTTCACAAGAAGCTGCTAAATTATAATGTCCAGCAGGTTGGTGTAACCTTTGCTTTCTAGTTGCTTTTGAGAGCAATTATAACATCTTTTTTGGCTCTTTTAAGAAGAATCAGTTTGGATCTTGGGCTTACCATAGGAATAGAGTATAAGTGCTATTTGTTTAAGTTCCTAATTCTTTATTGAAGAAGATATTGCATTCTGTAAGTAGCTAAGTAGTTGTGTTACTGTTGCCTCTTAGTACAGTTCTTCAGTATGTAACTTTCATTATATTTTTTCTATATTTGTGTAAAAATTATAATTTGTAATGGAAAATTATATATATATATATATATATATATATATATATATATATATATATATATATATATATATATAACTATTTGGGAAACTTTAGGGTAAAAAAATGCAAAAAAAAAAAACATGGGCTGCGGTTCGGGCAAAAACCGCAGCCCTGGGTGGATTAAGGGCTGCGGTTAAGAGCCAAAACCGCAGCCCCTTAACTCACAAAGGGCTGCGGTTTTGGCCCTTAACCGCAACCCTTAACCCATCAAGGGCTGCGGTTTTTCCCTGACCGCAGCCCTTAACGCACTAAGGGCTGCGTTTAAAAACCGCAACCCTTCCCAAATGCCAAGGGCTGCTAGTCCAATTTATGCGGTCAAAAAACGCAGCCCTTGGGGCCTTTTTGACCGCAACCCCTGGGCTTTTTTCCTATAGTGAAAGTTCGGAACCCACTACCTGATAGTCAGATTTTTATCTCCAATCATCCACGGGCCTTGAGTCATCACAAAATCATAGTCGTCAAGATTATTAAACCTCACCACGTATATGGCCAACATCCGTCAGCGCAATATCCCCTTTCAAATTCCACTTGAAACGTAATCGCCTCATCAACACATCATAACTCATTCGTCTATCAAACAACTTAATGATAATAGCATTCTTCCATGGAGATCTAATCCTTCTCTTTTCTTCCTTTGAAAGCACAATAGTAGGGCATTCCATATCATCTTCTCCTGACTCTTGATCAACTTCATCGTCTGATATGACGTCTTCAAATTCATCTCTTCCTCCTTCGAAGAGGGGATTAACAGATTTGCCATAGCCCTTCGCTATCTGACTGTACGAAATTGGCCTTGAGTTCTGGCCTATTACTTCCATAGAATTAGGAACAACAGACACCATTTCATAATCTTAAAATTCATTATCCTGATAAGGACTCTTGAATTTTTCATTTGATATTTGTAGAAGATCATTTTCTTCGCTTGAAAGCGTTTTCGTGCGTTCACTCTCGCTCTCCATTCTACGTTTAATTTAATTTAACTTGTGATATATTATAATGTTATGGTTTAATCATTAAGACAAGAATTTTGGATTCTTTTTATCAAAAAATTGACCATCGTAATGATAACGTAGAAGAAAATTATTCTCCTGAAAGTAATAACTTAAATTCTAAGACAAATGAAAGACCCATCGATCCAACACTAAATATATTTGGCCCCGATTAACTTTTGATTTCTGGCTTCGCCCCTATTTCCTCCCTCTTTTGCCCAGTGCCCACATCACCAACTCATCTTTTCACTGCTAGCCATGGAGTTTGTTTAAATCGTGTTATAGAACATCAAGGTAAATTACCCATTGCCCTTCTTCTCTTGTTTCACATTTCTTTGTCATCATTTTCTTCTGTCACTTCTCTGATTGACGTTGTACCGCCGGATTCTGTCGTCCCCTCTTTGTTTCCGGTTGCCGGTGCTGTTGCTAGCGCATTGACACCGCAACTCCAGCCACTAAGGGCCGTCTAAGGCTGCTACAAGTCGAGTTCCGTGAATTCATTTCCCACCTTCTATTTTACTCTGTTAGGTATAAATGAAATCCCTTTTCCTCAACTCACCCTTGATTTACGAATTCAAATTCAGATTTGAATAAGAATTATTCCATTATTTGATTGACTTTATAGTAAGGCTGATTTAAATTTGCGATTGATTTGTTCATTAGTATATTCTACTGAACTTGTATTTGATATTGTTATCGTTGCTCTACTGGTTTTGGTGTAAGTGTTTTTAAAAATCAGATTAATATGAATTATACTCACTTTGAGTTGAAGAAATTAGCTTGTAAATTGAAGATTATTTTGGAGTTTATGATCTTAATATACTCTATAATACGTCAAGTTAAAACACGAAATGGGTTTCTGAATTTTGCTTTGAGTAATTATTCTTTGCTTGGCCATGTTGTAAAGATCTTAAGGTCAAATTAGATTTTTTTTTTAATAAAGAAGTCAGTAGTATTAGGTTGTTCATGGGGTTGTTATGTTAGAAAGTTAGTAATATTTTAGCAAAGAGTTTAATTTTAATAAAAGGATACATTGTTGGAGTGACATTTCTCATTGAGGAATGTTGTTTTGATGGTATGAGTTAAATTATTGGTTGTTGAGTTCTATTTAAAGTAACTGGCTAGGATTAAAATAATAATATGTAAGTGAGTTGGTACTAATATGGGGAAATTGATCAATTGGATTAATGGGAGAATTTGGAGAACATATCATACTTGCATATTAGTAGAAATGGGTATTTTTTTATCTGTCATTATGTTGTTTGCGAGGTGAAATCAATTGGGGAATTCAAAGTATGATCAAGAGCAAGTATTGGAAGTTGATCTTGGAATTTAGAGATCGTGACAAGATACACATAGTCCCTCCACCTTTTTCGTACTAAATTGATGTTTTATTTTACTTTGAAGCAGAAGTCTTTTGTATGAATTACTTCTAAAAGATTAAGTTTTGGATGCAAAGCTTTATACGAGTAGCAACTAGTGTTCAAATATTTTTAAAAGATAATTTGGTTTCATTGTGATATTCTACAAGGGATATTGATATGTTTGGTATCTATGTTTTCTTATGTTAGTCAAACCATTAAAATATGATTTTAATTCAAGTAGAAGGATTCATTAGATAGCTTAGTTAGGCTATTCATGTGAGAAACATACAATTTGAATGGCAACTTATTTTTTGAGTATAAGATGGAATATGAAAATTATTATTCGACTATGTATGAGTTTGATTAAATGTACTAGAGCATGGCAAATACCAAGGTTATATTGTTTATATGATAAGCTTTACAAGTTGAACTAGTGATTATGAATTGTGACAAGTTTATGGTATTGGTAGTGGTGTCAATCTGGGTCACTGGCTGGGTTTGGGTTGAACCAAGCTAAGTCGGAATGATTTGGGTCGGAATAATCTGGGTGAGAGTGTGTCATGGGTCGGAACTGGGTGGGTCGGGTGAACTTGGGTCGGGTTCAACTGGGTGAGGGGATCTCGGAACTGGGTCGGAACTGGGTCGGCTGAGACTGGGTCGCCGGTATCTGGGTTGGGTGAATTTGGGTCGGATGGAATAATGTGTAGTCGGCCTAAATCGGCTTTCGGAATGACTTGGGTCGGAAGAAATCGGCTTTCGAAATGACTTGGGTCGGAAGAAATCGGCTTTCGGATTACTTGGGTTGGAAGAAATTGATATCGGAATAACTTGGGTCGGAATAAATCGGCTTCGGAATGACTTGGGTCGGAATAATTCGGCTTTCAGAATTACTTGGGTCGTAAGAAATCGATATCCGAATGAATTGGGTCGGAATAAATCGACTCTCGGAATTAATTGAGTATTCAAGAAATCGACTATCGGAATGACTTGGGTCGGAATAAATCGGCTTTCGGAATGACTTGGGGCGGAATAAATCGGATCTCGGTAGGACTTGGTTCTTGGATCAACTGAAATCTCAAACCAGCGGCGTATTGATTTGGGTCGAGATTGTTATAACTTATACGTTATAAACTTATAACATGTGATATTATGATATAGATTATACTTTATAGTGATATATTATAGTAATTATATTAATATTGTGAATTGTGATTGAGTCATTGTGAATTTTGTAATAATACATTGAATCATTAATAGTTTGATACTTATATTACTAATTTTAAAAGTTACTAAAGTAAGACTTATAAGTTATATGTATATTATTGGGCCATTCACCATTGGGCATTGGCTATTGGCCTATTGCCTAAGTATCGGTTATTCACATAATCTTATTCATGATTGCATAAGTATTCAAGTAACAAGTAACAACTAACGTCTAACAAGTAACAACTAACAACCATAAGGGTTAAGCATTTAAGTTGTTAAGGGCTTAAGGCATAAGTCCATACTCCATAGTCCATACTGATTATTGATGAAAGACTTATAGTGTTAGAGTCAATAGACTATTAAACTTAAACATTTTGTTAGTTAGTGACTTACACACTCTCAAGTCTGAATGAGTCACTATATAGCAACAAAAAGAGTTAGACTTTCATCGTTCATGGAACAACTCAACAAGTAGTGAAGTAACAATGATCAACGTTAATCACTTAATCGAATATGTCAATATGTCATATGAAGATGATACATAATCATACACTATATTAGTAGAGGATGAACATGGTCGAATTTCGTTAAGTTAAGGTTCACAATCTTGACATAAATTAATTAATCAAATGATCATAAGATTGATTGTCTTCGACATTAATCAAAAGTCAAAACCATCAAATGATCATAAGATTGATCATCGATGTTATTACACGGTTTTAACAATAATCAAAGCATCATTAGAAATTTAGAATAGATTGATCGACTTTCATCGTTGATGTTTCAGTTTTGGATCTTAAAAGACTGTAAGATACTAAGTTGCTATACGTATTGTCGTATACCAACTTAATCATACGTAACGTTGTGGATCTTAATCAAAAGTCACACTAGGAATCCGTCTATTTCATTACTTAAATAATCATACATTCATATTTCATACTTAACAGTTTCTACTTTCACTGTTTCACATCAATACATCATTATTCATTCATAATAAATTTTACATGAATCATCTTGTTTATAATTAAAAATAGTAATTAAACTTCTAAAGTTTGTAATTTTTATTAATTTACAATATTACTAATTAGTAATTACTAAACAAATTTACAAATCAATACTATAATTACAATCAGTATTAAAAAATGTAGAATTATAAATATAAAAACTAGAAAAAAGCATTACTTGTCTTAACAACTCTTAAGACTTAACCTTAACCATTTGATTTGAGAAAGAGTAAATCCAACCATTGAGATTTTGAAATCCATGTGCTTGGTCACTCTTGATGTTCATTGGTCAAAAAAATATGTAAAGGATCTTGGTTTGAGACCATTGATTAGCTAATATTAAATCTGACCCTTGACCCTTCATTTCTTTAATCTTTATAATCAAAAATCTAAAAATCTAAATTAACTCACTAAAATGAATCTTAGCCACTCAATGATTAAATCCAACGGTTGAGATTGAATCAGAAATCTAACCCTAAACCTCCACCCTAATCCCTAGTATATAAACCTATTTTTAACCTCACACGCCTCATTTCTTCGCCTCATTTTCTCTCTCATTCCGGCATTCCCTCTCAATTTCTCATCCTCTATTCCTCTCCCTTCCAAACCCTAAAAAAAACCCTAAAAATTCTTCGCTTCTTTCAGATTTTCTTCTGCTCTTTGAGATTTCTCACTAGTAGAATAATTGCTTATTGCTGTGGCGGTATTGCTGCGGTTTTACTCATACGCAACAATATATCACGTAAAAAGAAAAGCTAAAGTATAAAATAAAGATATTGCTGCTGTTTCGGCAAAAAACCGCAGCAATATGGTTAACGGAAAATTTTTGAAACAAAATTGACTTTTTGACTAGATATATTGCTGCGGTTTCTGGCAAGAACCGCAACAATATATTAAAATAATATTAAAAAAATAATATTTTAATATATTGCTGCGGTTTTTGCTAAAAACCGCAGCAATATGTATGGTTCGGATTTTAAATTAATTAATTATAGGAGGCACCCACCCAGCTAGGGTTTCTTTTAAACCCATTCCGCCGTTTTTTTATTTCGATCTCTCTCCTCACTCCTTCAACAGATCAACTCCTCTTTCTCCTCTCTCCTACTCTTCATCATCTTCGTTCTTCACTCACCACTCTCATCCTCTCACCGTCTATCAACTCACTTCGCAACGAATGATAAGCATCTGGGTTCAAGCTTCGCGACTACTCGGGCCGCGTTCTGAATTCCTTCAACTCTCTTCGTCGTTCGTTCGACATCAATGGCTTCAGATTTAGTTTCCAAATCTCGCCGGTCTTCATTCTTTCCCTCTCATTTCTGATCTGCGATTTTCAGATGGTTGTGCGATTTTCATTTTTCTCGGTCGCTCGTTGTAAGTCTTCCTCTTCGTTCATTTTTTTTAATCTAATTTTTTGTTAATTTTGTAGATCTAATTTTCGTTCTCATTTTTTTTCGAGAATTTCCTCTTCTCCGGCGAGTTTAAGTGCTCGTGAAGCTAATTGGCAATGTAAGTTTGTTGTACTCCGGTCGCCGGCGAGATTAGGCGCTGCTGTGCTTAAGGATGCTATTATTTTCGTTTTCATTTTTTTTGTTAATTTTTTGTATTTCATTTTTTTAAGAGTCTTAAGGATGTTGTTATTTCTGGTTTTGTGGATTGTACTCATCTTTTTTCAATTTAATTTTTTTGTTAATTTTGTAGATATTATTGAATATGTATTTTAGGTTTATGGTGAATTAAATTAATTTGTATATATTTTTTTAGATATCATTTGTATATATTTTTTTAGATCTTATATATGTGTATTTTTTGATTTCAACATAAAAATTATAAAGTCAAATGTTGTAGTTATGTGATTTGTCAATTAATTTGACGCTTGAATGAATTCTAACAAATTTGGTTGTGGTTTTGAAAATGTTGTGTGGGTAGAGACGTGTAGTACTAATATATGGACATTATAAATGTGTAATTTTTTTTTATAAAAAAAAGCAATCTATTGCTGCTGTTTTTACCAACAACAGCACCAATAGGTTACTTTTCAATTTTTTTTTTGTTATTGACACTACCTATTGCTGCGGTTTTGGCCAAGAACCGCAGCAATAGCTTGGCCTATTGCTGCGGTAAAAAACCGCAGCAATAGGTTAATTACCTATTGCTGCGCCTTTAATTGCTGCGCGGCTAAAACCGCCGCAATAGGCCACTTAATGAGCGCAGCAATAAACAATTATTCTACTAGTGTCTTCGCCTCTTTTTTTCGATCAATCTCTATTACTCTCTCATTTTCTCTCTCTATCTTATTTTCTTCGCTTCTTTCATATTTATCTTTCAAATTTCTCATTTCTCTTAAATACGGTTTACGGGTTTGTGTTCTCTTGGTTTATTTTCTGGGTTTTGGACTTTTGGTCAAGAAGTGAAGAAGTGAAGAAGTGAAGATCGTCGGAAAAAAAGACGGTGATCGTCGGAAAAGAAGAAGCAAAAAAGAAGAAAAAAAAGCAAAAAAAAGCGGAGAAAAAACAAATTTAATATTTAAAACAGTATGTCGCAACCACCAGGTAAGTGTTCTACACTTCTAGAGTTCTAGAATTCTTTCTTTTATTTTGAATTAGGAAGATCTGCTTGCATGTGAATGTGGGATTATGTGCTGGTCCAGTTTGCAGATCTACTGGAATATCATGTATTTTTTGATTTTATTTACTCTTTTTTTGTCATATGTGAGATCTAGAATTTTTTAGGAATATCAAATTTATTTTTCGATCTTAATACTGATTTTTTATTTGTATCTTATTTTTTGTCATATGTGAGATCTACTGTGTTCGTTATTATTTGTCATGTATAATTGTATATTAAATTCTTAACTTGAATTGTTTAGGGTTTCTGACTTGTTTACAACTTTACATGTTTGATGTTTGTGATTTATGTTTCTGATTTTTTGTCATTTATAATTTTATGCTACATGTTTGTGATGACATGTTTGTAATTTCATTTATTTTTCGATCTTAATATTGTTTTTTTGTCATGTTTGATGTTTGTGATTTCATGTTTGTGATTTCATTTATATTACATGTTTGTGATTTCTCGTTGATGTTTAACACTCTAAGTATCTAGGTCTGCCTTTTTGTTAGGGTTTGATTTGTTTAGGGTTCGTGTTTTCTGGGTTCGGGTTTTTTGTGTTTATTGATTTGGGTTTGTGTTTTGGGTTTATGACATGTTAAGGGTTTGGGTTTTGGGCTGGTGGTGAAATGGCTGGTGGTGGTGTTGTTCACATGGTTGGGTTTGAGATACCTAAGGAGATTTTTGTGGAGGGTGAGGATGGGGCTTTCACTCGATTTATGGTTGAAGAAGAATGGGATCACACTCATTGATGATGGCCATGAGATACCCATGAGCCCTTGCGTCACTTGGGAGTTGGACATCGAAGAACACTGTTTTCTGATCGTCCGAGGAGGGTATTAGTTGCTGCCTTACTGCCTTGCTGGTTGTGATGTAATTTTTTGGTGTAATTTTTTGCGACCTTGCTGGGCCATGTAAATTATAATAAGTAGACTTATGTAATTTTTTGTTTATGCTAGTAATGACTAACCTAACTGTTTACTGTCTAAGTATTAAGTAACGTTTCTAGGCTTGTGTTATGGGCTTGTTTCCGGGCTTTTGTTTATGGGTTTTGTGTATCTGGGTTTTGTGTTTAGGGGTTTGTGTTTCTGGATTTGTGTTTAGGGGTTTGTGTTTCTGGGTTTGTGTGTTTAGGGGTTTGTGTTTAGGGTTTTTGTTTAGGGTTAGTGTTGAGGGTTTAACCCTAAACCCTAAACCCTAAACCCTAAACCTTAAACTATATTAGTTTTTAATTTCAATATATTTGTATATTACTCTTTAATTGTTCTTGTATCATATTTGTTTGTTCTTGTATATCATGTATCATGTTTGTTCTTGTATATGTTTACGTTTCTGGGCTTGTGTTTTTTGGCTTGGGTTTTGTGTTTCTGGGTTTTGTGGTTTTGGGTTTTCTGGGTTTGTGTTTCTGGGTTTGTGTTTCTAGGTTTTGTGTTTTTGGATTTCTGTTTAGGGTTAGTGTTAAGGGTTAAAGCCTAAACCCTAAATCCTAAACCCTAAACCCTTGACCTTGACCTTGACCTTGACCTTGACCTTGACCTTGACCTTGACCTTGACCTTGACCTTGACCTTGACCTTGACCCGACCTTGACTTGACTTGACATGACTTGACTTGACTTGACTTGACTTGACTTGACTTGTCTAGACTATGCCTTGTTTAAACTTTAAATGTGTGAATTTATTTTTCAGTTGATCAGTTGACATTGGACTCCATTATTGGGTCCAATTCCCTTTCTGTTGAGGAGGAAACCATTTCTCCCCAAACCCATGATCCCCTCCTGCTTGGGAGGCGTACAACCAAGGTTTGGCAGCACTTTACATTGTTTAAGAAGGAAGATGGTAAGATATTTTCTACATGTAAGCATTGTAATGCTAAGACCTATCGTGCTGAGGGAACCCAAGGTACTAATAACCAAAATAAACATTTAGAGAAGTGTGAAGCTTACTTAAAATTAAAAGCTGCTCAGCCTGGGGGGCATTATGATCAAAAAACTTTCTGTCGTATGTTTGCTGAAGCTATTATGTGTCATGCATATCCACTGTTGATTGTTGAGCATACTAAGCCTAGAGAATTGCTTTCTTACTTGAATCCTAATGTGAAGCATATTTCTAGGAATACTATGCTTAAGCATTGCACTAATCAGTTTACTGCTCTTAAAGCTCAATTAAAGACAACTATATGTAACTTAGAAGGAAAAGTGTGTTGTACTTGTGATTTGTGGTCTGCACTTAATAATGTTAGTTTTACTGTTTTGACAGCTCATTATGTTGATAACTCTTTGGTGCTGCGTTCTAAAATTCTTGTATTTAGACATTTTCCTGGGTCCCACACTGGTAAAGAGTTGGATAAGTTTACTCTTGATTTGTTTGATGAGTGGAATATTAGAGATAAAGTGTTTTCTTTGACTTGTGATAATGCTACTGCCAATGATGTTATGATTCAAGAGATGGTTAGGGACTTGAATAGAACTAATATGTTGCCTTGTTTTGGTAAGTTTTTTCATGTAAGATGTTCTGCCCATATATTAAATCTGATTGTCTAAGCTGGTTTTAAGTTTATGGATAAAATTGTTTTGAAGTTGCAACAAGTTATTACATATGTTTCTTTTTCAAACATTAGGAAAGAGAGGTTTGATGATTGTGTGAAGTATGTGAATACTGGTTTTTCTGGTTCATTGATTGGTGATGTTCGTACTCGATGGAATTCTACCTTTCTTATGCTTCGTAGGTGTTTAGAAGCTAGGGAGGCTGTAGATAGATATTGTTTACTTGAGCATGGTTTAGATGTTTCTCTAACTGATTCTGAATGGGAAACAGTCCAAAATGTTTGTGATTTTCTTGAACCTTTTTATGATATTACTCGTCTTTTTTCTGGTTCTGATTACCCCACTGCCAACCTATATGTCGAGAACATTGTTTTGATTGAAAGTCTTCTGTTTTATGTTAAAGAAAACCCAACTGATTCTATTCGTCTTATGGCTGCTCCTATGTATGAAAAATTTAACAAGTATTGGGAAAATTATTTTTTTATTCTTACTATTGCTATCATGGTTGATCCCCGCTACAAAAAAAACTTTGTTCATGAGTTGTATGCTACTGTTTATTTGCCCCAACATCTTGATGGTAAGGTTAAAGAGGCGGTTGATGCCTTTACTAAGTTGTATACGCACTATGCTACTGTTTATTCTCACTTACAATTGAGTCAACTCCAACCCTCTTCCACTACATCTTCTATGACTACCGGTTCTGATTCATCCACTCCAAGTTTTGCAAGGTCGATTGCCCGTCCTTTTAAGAAGGCCAGCCTTGGAAAGGTTGGCTACTATGTGTAACATTTGATTGATTCATGATTACTTTACAGTTTGTGATTGTTAATAATTTTGTGATACTATTTTGTTTGCTGCCTTTTAGAGTTTTGGTGCCAAAGTTGCTGCTAGTAGGGGTATTGAAAATGATATGATATGGAATCATATTTCAGTGCCCCTCATGCTCCCGCTGACCAAGATGACCATTTTGATGTTTTGGCCTATTGGAAAACGCATGTGGGAGTTTATCCTATTTTATCTCGGATGGCTAGAGATGTGTTGGCTATCCCCATTACATCTGTGGCCTCCGAGTCTTCATTTAGTATGAGGGGGCAAAATTTTAACAAAGTATCGCACGCGTTTGCTGCCCAAAAATGTTGAGGCTCTTGTTACTTGCCAAAATTGGATCTTTGGTTATTCTAAGATTGAGGATGAGGAGTCTCTTGAAGTTGTTAAAGAGATCGAGCCTACTGATATTGATTATGTTTCAATTCCTTAATCTGTGCTGCTGTTGTTGCTTGATGGTTGTTGTTTGATGGTGGTGGTTTGATGTTTATTGTTCTGGCCTTGTGTTGTTGCCTATTGAAAATGTTTGGTGATGGTTCTTTGATGGTGGTTGCTTGATATTTATTGTTCTGGCCTTGTGTTGTGGCCTATTGAAAATGTTTGATGATGGTTCTTTGATGGTGGTTGTTTGATGGTTATTGTTCTGGCCTTGTGTTGTGGCCTATTGAAAATGTTTGATGGTTGTGTTCTGGGTTTGTGTTTGTTTATGGGTTTGTGTTTGTGGGTTGGTTGTGTGCTGGGGTTTGTTTGTGTTTGGGGTTTGCTTGTGTTTGGGGTTTGCTTGTGTTTGGGGTTGGGTTTGTTGTGCTATGGGGTGGGTTTGTTGTGTTATGGGGTGGGTTTGTTGTGTTGTGGGTTTCCCTAAACCCAAACCCAAACCCTAACCCTAGGCCCAAACCCTAACCCTAGACCCAAACCATAACCCTAGACCTAAACCCTAGACCTAAATCCTAGACCTGAACCCTAACCCTAAACAGAAGTGTTGGGTTTGGACTTTGGTTTAGTTCTATATCCTTTTGCTTAATAAATGTCCCTTGCGCTAAGATCATTGGTTGCTGACTTGTTTGCGACTCTTTTTGGCTACATTTTACTTTACAAACATGTTTTGCCCTAAGTGTCACGATGTGGAGCAATTTTTTTTTTGGTCTTATTGGACATGATATTCACTTGATTGGTTAAATTGGTTTGGTATTATTTAAAAGACAAAGAATTGTGGATGCTCGTGTCACTTTTGCTGGCTTTCTTGTGTTGTGAAGTTTCTGTTGTTAATTAGAGTCGAGTGCTCGATGATGAGGTCAACTTGTGTACCTGAGAGCCATTATTGATTTTAAAAGTAAATTAAATTTTCTTATCTTTGCAATATTTACTTGTTAATTTGATACTTATAAACTGCTATTGCTATATGGTTTTCTTTGGGAGTTTTTTTAAAAGTAAATTAAATTTTCTTATCTTTGCAATATTTACTTGTTTAAAATTGACACTTATAAACTGCTATTGCTATATGGTTTTCTTTGGGAGTTTTTTTGGGGGTTTTGCTACCTTCTATTGGCCTGATGCTGCTGCTGTTGTTGGCTTGTTGCTGCTGCACTGCTGTTCGATTCTTCTTCGGTCCGTTGTTCTTGCTGCTTGGTGGTGGTGGTCTACTGCTGGTGGTGGTGGTGGTCTGCTGCTGCTGGTGGTGGTGGTCTGCTGCTGCTGCTGGTGCTCTAATGCTGCTATTGGTGGTTGTCTGTTGCTGCTGCTGCTGCTGCTGGTTGATTTTCCGATGTTGCTGCTGTTGGTGGTCATTTTGTAATTTTTTTTACTTTAGAGTTTAAACTTACTCATTTTCATATGTACATTATTCATTTGTAAGTGTACTTTATCTTGTAAACATTATACTACTATATGAATATAAGAGTTTTCTATTTTTCCTAATTTACTTGTCTTATTCTCTCCAATATCCCTTCAAATTCAATATACATTTCAGTTCAACTATATATACTATGCGCCTTCATGGCTTCATCTAAGAATAATTTAACTATGCACCTTCAAATTCAAAATGATCGTAATGTATCAATGTGAGGCAATGGCTGCAAGCCTGCGAGGCTGCGACTATACTATTAATAAGTTTAAACCTTTAAGTGCATTTTGGGAGAAACAAGAGGATGAAGGGGCAAATGAACTATTTGTTTGGGCTATGAGGCTTATAATATTAGCCACAATTTTTATTTGGGCTATGTCCTATGAGGCTTATAATATATAGCTTTACTCTTTATAGGAAAAATGGATTTGGGAAACAAATACTATCAGATATAACAATAATTTATACATTATATAATCTTCACTTCAACATATTTCTGCCTTAGTTTCATGGCAATAATTCGGTACAATGGAATAATTTTGTAAGACATTTTTTTCCCATAACATTGTTCTTTTTTTTAATAGCTGATTATAACTTACTAGTTACTACTCATAAATATTAAATAGTTGTAATGAGAGGAAGAAAACTGGGTCAGAATGGTTTTGGATCGGGTTGTATTGGGTCGGAATGGTTTTGGGTCGGGTTCATTTGGGTCGGGTGGTAATTGGGTCGGGTGGTAACTGGGTTGGGTGATAATTGGGTTGGGTTGTATTGGGTCGGGTTGTATTGGGTCGGAATGGTTTTGGGTCGGGTTCAGTTGGGTCGGGTGGTAACTGGGTTGGGTGATAACTGGGTCGGTAATAACTAGGTTGGGTCACAAATGGGTCGGTTGCTAACTGGGTTGGGTCACAACTGGATTGGATATTAGCTGGGTGGGTTTAACTGGGTCATTGCCGGGTGAAGTTGGGTGTGGGTTAGTTTTGGGTCGGAAACAGGTTGGGTCTGGGTCGTTATTCACGGGTGCAACTGGCCACGGGTCCACCTGGGTCGGCCTAGTTCAGGTTGGGTTGCCAATTCCAAGGGTTGAACTAGGCATGGGTGGACGTTGGGTCAAAATGGGTCGGCTTTCCACCCGACCATTCTCGGCTTGGAACAGGTTGCGTCTGGGTCAGATGCGGGTTCACCCGTGGGTCGGCCCAATTTTTGACACCTCTAGGTATTGGGTTATATTTCAGAATAATGTTTGCTAATTTTATTAATCTATTTAAAAGCGTTTCTTCTTTATTGTTTATATACATTTTCTTGTTTTCTGATTACTTAAAGGTTTCATCTTTAATTTAAAGTTTTGAGAAAGAAAGTAATTAAAATTAGTGTATTATAGTAGGAAGTAAACAAGGAGTTGGTTTACATAAAGTTATTGAGAATTGGAGTATATCGTGTTGGTCAGGTGGGTTCCGATTCGAGTTTTGTATGTGAAGTTCTAAAGGTAACTGTAATGTGTTGTTTATTCATTTTAAGAAATATGGGGTTGAAGATATGAGTTCGAGGTTTTAGATGTGGTGGGGAATTTTGGAGTATGCTCTAACATGAGTTTGGGAATTATGATTATAATTATGAAAATAAGAGTGGTTAAAGTATGCAGGAATAATATGGTTTGTTCATATGAAGATAAGAAGTTCGTATTAAATGTTATATTATGCTTTTGAAGATGTCATCAGGGAATATTTAGAGGATTGGGGTATGAAATTATTGGAGACCAATGTCGGAGTAGTTGTGAAGAAAATTAGTTGATTGAGAAATTATGATTTAGAGTATAAAATGTTATGTATAGAAGTCAAGTTATTAGATATTTAAGGACGGTAGTTTGGAAGTGAATTTCGAAAGCTAAACATTCATCTAAGGGTTAATAGAGTTGTTACAATATGTTTGTGAGTCCAAGAGATGTTATAACCAAAATAAGTTATTTGAGACGAAATATTAAATATTGAGAAGTAAGATTTGAGATGTGAATGTCATACAAGAGAAATAAAGGATCAAGATATGGGTGATGGTTTAAAGGGATATCAAAACAGGAAAGTGTAATTTATAATATTTAAGTTAGGAGAGGTCATATCTGAAATTGGGTTAAGTAAGAAAGTTTAGAGGTATACTTTTCTAATTAGATAAGCAAGGTTATATAAATGGAAGTTGGGAGAAAGGTAAATCTGGTGTAATTGAGAGCTTAGGAATTAATGATATGAGTTGACAATGACATGAATATGAGTTAAGGCTAATATAAACATTGAGTTCAAATATTTGGGAAGTATGGTTGTGAGTTATAGATTTAAGATTGATTAGGACAACGGGTTTAATCATTTGTAATTATCAATTTCATATTGATAATTGAATCATAGAAAGCTTGAGCTATCAAAGTGATAAATTGGAAATATAAGTGTCATTATGGTAGTGATGTTGAGTTTATGTATTGGGGATAAGAAATCCTTCAAAGGAAATTCATATCATGACAATTATTTTTGGAGGCTATACTTGAGTTGCTAGAAGTTAGATACGGAAGTCCAAGTATAAAGGATTGAAACTGTTACGTTGAATGGTAATTGCCAAGACGTGTTAGAGGAGATCTTATAGTCTATAAATTTAGAATATTACAGGCTATATGCGCTTAGCATTTGGTCTCGACAATAGTTAACTATCATATAAATCTTGAGAAACATATGTTATATTTTGATAATATTACGAGTTCGACTGCAAAAAGGCATTTGATTATGGATACATTATATATATATATATATATATATATATATATATATATATATATATATATATATATATATAGGGGTTGTAGTTATAATTGTTCCTTATAAAACTTTATCTTTTTTAATTCAGTACTTTCCAGTCTTAATATTGACTTTTATCCTATTTTTACTCTACTGTTTTTAAAGTTTGCAGAGGCAGTAAGCCTCGTAAGAGGCAGTCAGACCATAGGGCTACACCTTTGTCACGGCTGGTCGGTTTTAGGGCTTGTTTCAAGTTTTAAAACTGGACTAATTCAAAATTATGAGTTCTATATGGAGTAGAGGAGCTCCATCCTCTTCTCGTGGTAGTAGTAAAGCCAATAAGCTGGTTAAAAATGAAACTTTTACTATAGAAAACCTTGAGCAAAGCATTGACAATTGGGAGATACCCAAAGTCAATAATGACCAGATTTATAAAATAAGTAGATATAATATTTTTAAAACTGATTATGTTATCAAAACCCAAGAACGATATATCCATTTAACAAAACCTATTGATACTATCAAATTTTTTTCAGCTAAAACCTTGCAAAAACATGTCGAAAAAGGTTATCGATACACCCATATAGGATTGGTTCAAGTAGGTTTAAAACCTCTTACAAAAGAAGGATTAAATTCCTCACTCCTTGTGGCCCTTAGAGATGGGCGATTCAAAGACTTTAATGATTCTTTACTACGAACTATAGAGTCAAGTTTATGCATGGGTCCAGTCTCTTTCGACTGTTATCCAAATTTCAGTGTTTCGTTAAGTGATAAGAATATCTTATCCTCCTTACTTTTACAAATTAAAACTCATAATTACAAAATGTTCGATGGTTCAATACCAGTAGCTCTAATCTATAAAGTCCATTACAAAGCTATGATGTCTGCTTTTAATACTAGAAATATTCAACATAGTAAGAAAGGAGAAACTCTCCTCCTCCAAACCGACCTTTCTAGATCTAACATAAGAATCCCTAAACCAATACAATGGAATGATGCCAGTCTTCTTGAAGATTGGTTCCTCGAAGGAGCTGCTGAACCTGAAGCGTGATCCCCAGCTCTTACAGAACCTAATACCGACTTACAACAAGTTATACAATACTCTGATGGTAGTGTTAAACTTAGCTATAACAGGACCACTAGCTCTAGGTATTCAGACCATTCCTCTGTTGAAAGCCTGGGACAGTCTTCCCATCTTCCTTCTATGAATAACATGCATTATAAACGACAAACCAATTGTCCTAGAAACAGTTACCCGGAAAGTCCAAGGTATTCTACCTCAGATATAGCTTCACCTTCCATCCAAAATGTAGAATATAGAACCCAAGTTCCACACCCGGTCTATGCTGAACGATAGTCACCTCCAGACTCACCCTCTGCCTCGGTTATAACTGAAAATATTGCTAATGAGCTAAACGTCCTTGAAAAGGATTTTGAGATCAATAGAGAATTAGTTCACAAAGACTTTTATGCCCCACATAACCTCTCGAAGAGAACATGGTTTTTCAAGCACTTTCTTGAAATTCGGGAAAAGATCCAAGAAAGCTATTACAACTTTGTAATACAACATAGAGCTCATATTTTATTTTTTGATTGGTTTGAATTCCATAGTTTTGACCATAACATTGATTACACTTTTAGATCCATAGAACCTGTCAACACCAATAGAAGGACACCCGTCTGGGAGACTCCAGATGGTACTGTTCAAGTTGACCATCCTCCTTTACGATAAATTACCTTATCCATAGGCGAGTACAAGGTAGAGGCTTCTCCTCTCAAGAAACCTCGGGAAGAAGCCACTACAAACCTCAAGAATATTGTCCTACAAAACCATTTTACAAACATTAGCCTTAACACTCTAGGAAAGCAGCTTTCTAGAATTGAGAAACAAAACCTTAAAGCGGAGACGAGCTTAGTCTCTACTCCTATGGAAAAGATCCTCCGAAATCCGATTTTTAAACCATTTCAGATTTCGCAAAAGGATGAAAAAGAAGTCACGACTTCAAATACTGAATTTCTTCAAGCTATCAAAGACTAAATTAGCAGGATTGAACCTTCTACTTCAAGAATAGTTGAGGAAGAAATAGTCCAGAATAATACTGTCAGTGTCCAAGATTTAAGTGACGACACTGATACCTAGACCAGCCCCAAAACACCTGAATTAGCTAAACTCTCTTGGCAAAATACTGGACCTCTTGATATTATTCCTATTAGGTCTAGTGAATTCCAAATCGAAAGTCAGCCTAACACAATTGTTCACCCAAAATATAATGCCTCTTCTGTCTATGAATAGAATATAGACGGCATGAGTAAACACCAAGTATTAAACCTCTTACAGCAAATGACAATGGCTTCAAATGCTTATAACACCCAACCTGGTACGTCAGATAGAACAGTTGCAGAACTCTTAATTGCAGGCTTCTCTGTCCAACTAAAAGGGTGGCGAGATTTCTATCTCACCAAACAATAACAACTGGATATCTTAAACGTGATCCAGACAACTGAAGATGGGGTTCCCATTCTCAACCAGAATATAGAACCAATCCAAGATTCTGTCTCAACCCTAATTTTTACCTTATCACTACATTTCATTGGAGATTCCTCCCATCTAAGAGACAAAAAATGCAGATCTTTTGTCTAATCTTAGATGCAAGAAACTTAGTGATTTCCAGTGGTATAAAAATACTTTCCTAACTAGGGTGATGCTTAGAGAAGATTTTAACCAACCCTTTTGGAAAGAAAAATTCTTAGCAGGTCTTCCAACCATCTTAGGAGAAAAACTCAGAAACAAAACCCGTGAGGATTTTGGAGAACATATTATCCCTTATGATAGGCTAACCCACGGTGAGTTGGTAAGCCTAACCTATAAACAAGGCCTTCAAATATGTCAAGATTTGAAGCTCCAAAACCACTTAAATAGGGAGTTAAAAGAAACTAACAAGGAGTTAGGTTCCTTCTGCCAACAAATTGATAACTCCTCCCCTCAGACAAACACTTGTAGAGGGAGCTGTAGTAAACCGACGCCTTACGAAAAACCCTATAAAGCCAGAAGGTTCTATAAGAAGGTTGAGAAAGTCTTCCATAAAAAACCTTTGGAGCAACGAAAATGGAAGACCCATAAAAAACACCAACAGACCACCACAAAACCTAACTTTAAAAACATAACTTGTTTCAAATGTGGTAAAAAGGGTCATACGGCTAGATATTGTAGGGTGTCTAGTAAGATCCAAAACCTTGACCTAGATGATGGGACTTTAGGAAGAATATCAGCTCTTCTAATAGAGTATTCTGATGAGGAATCCGAATCTTATAATTCTGATGAGAGTCATGGCCATTAGGATGATGACATACATTCCTCATCTTCAGCTAATGATGAGGAATATACCCTAAACATTCTCACCAAAGAACAAAGCCTCATCTTAGATGTTATTCAGGATATTAACAATCCTAATCTACAAAAACAGTACCTTGAGCGCCTTCGTGAATCCCTTGAAGAAAGTTCTAAAGAAAAAAACCCTAACCCCCCTTCTTCAAGCACTGAGTCATACAACCTCACTTCTATTTTAGAAAAGAGAAGTTCTAGAAGGAAGCCAAAAAGGATCACACAGGATCTAGAGGCTCAAGTAAAACCCATTAAAGCCGATATAAAATATCTTAAAACTAAACAGCAGCACGACTTTGCCATAATTCAGCTTCTAACTTCTCATATGGCTATAGATATCCCTAGTGAGAGTGATCCTAACGATGTCCCAGATGAAGAAAATAGCCCAAAAGTCCCAGATGATTTCCTCTTTGTTTTAAAAGAAATTAGTTCTAGAAAATATTATATAGAGGTCACACTTGAGTTTTCTAGTGATTTTAAAATTAATAGTATAGCATTTTTAGATACCGGAGCAGATTTAAATTGCATTAAATCTAGTCTCATCCCAAATCACTTTCATCAAAAAACTTCTGAAAGGCTTAGGTATGCTAATAACACCAAAATGCAGATAGACTCGAAAACAGATGCAAGCATATTAAATCAAGGCCTTTCTCTAAAAAGCCATTTTGTCCTTGTTACCAATATACACCATTCAGTAATCTTGGGAACACATTTCATAAATATAATAACCCCTTACAATGTCAGTTATGAAGGGATATCCTTCAAAACCAAAAAAAAAGGCTTGATTTCCTTTTCTTAGAAAAACCTAAGACCAAAAATATCAACAATATAAAGGCAAGCTCCATTTATAATAGTGAGATAAATTCTCTTATCAATCGAAAACAAAGTGATGTGCACGATCTAAAACAAAATATCCATTTACAGAATATCGATGACCAGTTACAAAGTAATGTTCTAAAAACTCAGATAGCTAACTTCCAAAGCCTCCTCGAACGGGAAGTTTGCGTTGATCTTCCAAATGCCTTCTGGAGTAGAAAGCAACACATGGTCGACTTACCTTATGAGCCTGATTATGATGAAAAAAATATCCTTACCAAAGCCCGACCAATTCAGATGAATGTCGACTTAGAACGTCATTATCGAGAAGAGATTAGATTTCTTCAAAGCAAAGGCTTAATTTCCAAATCTCGCTCCCCTTGGAGTTGTGCAGCGTTTTACGTTATCAAGGCTTCAGAAATTGAACGTGGCACACCCAGATTATTTATAAATTACAAATCTCTTAACAATGCTCTACGTTCGATCCGCTATCCAACAACTAATAAAAAAGTTATGATGCAAAAATTACGACCCGCCTTTATCTTCTCAAAGTTTGATATGAAATCTGGATTTTGGCAAATACAGATCAAGCCACAACACCGTTATAAAACCGCTTTTACTGTTCCTTTTGGCCAGTATGAATGGAACGTTATGCATTTTGGTCTTAAAAATGCTCCCTCTGAACTTCATAGGATAATGAACGATATCTTCAACCCCTATTCATATTTTCGCATAGTTTACATTGATGACGTACTAGTTTACTCAAGCACGATTGATCAGCATTTTAAAAACCTAAAGACTTTTTTCTATCTCATTAAGAAAAATGGTCTCATCGTTTTGGCAAAAAAGATTTCATTATTTCAAACAAAAATTAGATTCCTCGGTCATCTTGTGTCTTGTGGAACTATTACCCCTATTGATAGATCTCTCTAATTCACTAGCAAATTTCCTGATAAAATCTTAGACAAAACTCAACTACAAAGATTTCTTGGTAGTTTAAATTACGTCTTAGATTTTTATCCAAATCTTTGTATAATTGCAATACCTTATGATAGACTAAAGAAAAACCCACCGTCTTGGTCTGATATACATACCCAGGCTGTTATAACAATAAAAACCTGAATTCTAGAAATCCCATGCCTTATTTTAACAAATTCTGACCTACCTAAAATTGTTGAAACAGATGCCAGTGACTACGGAGGTATCTTAAAACAGGTCGACAATGGTAAATAGTACATTATCAGGTTCACCTCAGGAAACTGGAATGATACTCAGAAAAAATACTCTACTATAAAACAGGAAATATTATCAATTCTTCTATGTATTACCAAATTTCAGTTTTTTTGTTAAATCAAAAATTCTTATTACGAGTTGATTGTCAAGCTGCTAAAGCTATTTAAAAAGGATGTCCAAAACATTACTGTAAAACATAGTTTTGCCAGATGGCAGTCGATCTTAAGCATTTTTGAATTTGAGATGGAGCATATAAAAGGAGAAGATAATTCTATCCCTGACTTCTTAACCCGTGAATATCTTACAGAAATGCCTAAAAAGATAAAAGATACGGAGAAGTCTCGACCTTCTCCTGAGAAAAACATATGCACCACACAAAAACCCATCAAAACCTAGTACGAAACAGTTCAGAATATGGAGAGTGAAACCTCCTCCATCGATAGAACACAGGAAGTTCAAGAATGGCTCCTTTCCATCTCTGAGCATCCTTCGTCTATTTAAAACACCCCCTACTCCTCCAAGCCTTCCGAAACTTTATGCAAAACCAGGGAAGCTCAAGCAAAGCAGCTACAGAAGGCAAAACTCCCGCAGGGAAAAAATATTACTGTTATTTCAAAACCATATGAAGGAGAATATTCCCAAAAAAAACCCTCCTAAAAAACAATTTCTAAAACCATGTAGCTCTCATGTTGTGGTTGCACAACCTGAGAAAAATGAGACTTTGTTAAAAATGCCTTTCAAAATATTATAACAATTGAACATGGGTATCATGATGAAGATCCCTATGCTTCAATACAAAAAATCTTTGGAAAAAATTGGTTTTATAAACCATGGGATCGTACTAAAACAGCTGAATATTACGAGACAATCCTTAAGGTCACTGGCTCCGCTGAATTCAAACACTTCTTTTACAAGAATGAGCAAGCTGAGCCATCCTATTCAACTATAACAATCCTAAAGGTTCTCAGTCGTCACGACACGAGTCAAGACCTGTTAAAACACAAAGCCTTCCCCATTAGCTTCAATAACATTTTCCCACACTGTAAAACCTTTAATTATTGGGATTACCAACAAGCATGGTTCTCCACTTTCCAAATACAAAATAATAGATTATCCCATTCCTGGCTAATCTACTTCAATACTAAAACCATACAGCCAGAAATGTTGCCATATTGGTTTACCCAATGCTGGAAATTCTATGGCTCTTTTAGTGAGATCCTTCCCCCTGAAGTTGCAATAAGCTATAATACTTTTCGAATCCAATACAAACCTTCAAACATCGAAAGGCGCTTTCCCGCCTTATGTTTATTTTCAATGAAGTTCTACGGACCTCCCTTGGGTTTGTCAATGGTTCCTCGAAATATACCAAGATTAAGGGGGCATGGTTCTCCAAAGAAAGTTTAAAACTAGATGGTGGTCAAACTTCAATGCACCACAGTCTATTCTCGAACCAACCATTAGAGAATGGTTGAAGAAAAATTGTATCAAAGGTATCATGACATCAGGGCCAGAACAATCTCAGTTCCTAGCCCGTAAATCACAAGCAAATTCCTTGCTTGCATTAGCAAAAACCCATGAAGATTATGCACGGATCCTACGACAACTAGCTAATAGTATGTCTGAATCCTCCATAACTTCAGACAAAGAAACAACAGCAGACTCCTCCATCCACCTCAATGACGATGAAGAAGATGCTGGTTTCCAGACTTAAAAAAAAAAGAAAAGAAAAGAAAAGGTTTACTTTCACTATCTTCAAGCTGCAACATGGTAAACACCGCAACGGACAAAACAACAGAAATTCCTTTCAATTTTGAACAGCAACAGACAAAGTCTCTAACAGTGTAAAACTGCAAAACTATTCATCAACAGTATAAAGCTTCTTCAAGACAAAAATTTGAATAGTTTAAAGCACAAGACAAATTGTTCATGCACAGTTCGACAACGTGACTGATTTGTTCTCCCCTGCCTATAAATTGAGGCCTCTCCTTCAGTTCTAAGGGGAGCAAAATGCACGGCTACACAAGCTCCTCTAAAAATCTCTCTCTCTCTCTCTTCACTCACATAAAATTGTAACTCTCTTTAGTATTAGTTTCATTTCAAGACAATTTGTAAGTCTTTTTAGTAAAACCATGGCCGTTTAACCGCCTTTACTTTGTTTATGCATGCATGTTTTTAATTTCCTAGTTTATCTGTTAAAATCCCAGATCCTTGGCATATTCGAGTATCAAATATACAATACTCTGATGGTAATGTTAAACTTAGCTTTAACAGGAGCACTAGCTCTAGGTATTCTGAACATCCTCTGTTGAAAGCCTAGGAAGGTCTTCCCATCTTCCTTCTATGAATAACATGCATTATAAACGACAAATCAGTTGTCCTAGAAACAATTTCCCGGAAAGGCAAAGGTATTCTACCTCAGATATACCTTCACCATCTATCCAAAATGTAGAATATAGAATCCAAGTTCCACGCCCAGTCTATGCTGAACGACAGTCCCCTCAAGACTCACCCTCAACCTCGGTTATAATTGAAAATATCGCTAATGAGCTAAACATCCTTGAAAAGGATTTTGAGATCAATAAAGAATTAGTTCACAAAGACTTTTATGCCCCACATAACCTCTCGAAGGGACCGTGGTTTTTCAAGCACTTTCTTGAAATTCGGAAAAAGATCCAAGAAAGCTATTACAACTTTGTAATACAACAACATAGAGATCATATTTTAATTTTTGATTGGTTTGAACTCTAGACCATAACATTGATTACCTTTTTAAATCCATAGAACCTGTCAACACCAATAGAAGCACACCCGTCTGGGAGACTCCAGATGGTACTGTTCAAGCTGACCATCCTCCTTTACGACAAATTACCTTCTCCATAGGCGAGCACAAGGTAGAGGCTTCTCCTCTCAAGTAACCTCAAGAATATTGTCCTACAAAACAATTTTACAAACATTAGCCTTAACACACTAGGAAAGCAGCTTTCTAGAATTGAGAAACAAAACCTTAAAGCAGAGACGAGCTTATTCTCTACTCCTATGGAAAAGATCCTCCGAAATCCGATTTTTAATCCATTTTAGATTTCGAAAAAGGCTCAAAAAAAAGTCACGACTTCGAAGACTGAATTTCTTCAAGCTATCAAAGACCAAATTAGCAGGGTTGAACCTTCTACCTCAAGAATAGCTGAGGAAGAAACATTCTAGAATAATACTGTCAGTGTCCTAGATTTAAGTGACGACACTGATATCGAGACCAGCCCCAAAACACCTAAATTAGCTAAACTCTCTAGGCAAAATACTGGACCTCTTGATATTATTCCTATAAGGTCTAGTGAATTCCAAATCGAAAGTCAGCCTAACACAATTGTTCACCCAAAATATAATGCCTCTTCCATCTGTGAATGGAATATAGACAGTATGAGTGAACACCAAATATTAAACCTCTTACAGCAAATGACAATGGCATCAAATGCTTACAAAACCCAATCTGGTACGTCATATAGAATGGTTGCATAACTCTTAAATGCAGGCTTCTCCGGCTAGCTAAAAGGGTGGTGAGATTTCTATCTCACCAAACAATAGTAACTGGATATCTTAAACACGATCCATACAACTGAAGATGGAGTTTCCATTCTCAACCATAATACAGAATCAATCCAAGATTCTATCTCAACCCTAATTTTTACAGTATCACTACATTTGATTGGAGATTCCTCCCATCTAAGAGACAAAAACGCAGATCTTTTATCTATTCTTAGATGCAAGAAACTTAGTGATTTCCTGTGGTAGGGTGATGCTTAGAGAAGATTCTAACCAACCCTTTTGGAAAGAAAAATTCCTAGCATGTCTTCCAACCATCTTAGGAGAAAAAGTCAGAAACAGAATCCGTGAGGATTTTGGAGAACATATTATCCCTTACGATAGACTAACCTACGGTAAGTTGGTAAGTCTAACCTCTAAACAAGGCCTTCAAATATGTCAAGATTTGAAGCTCCAAAAACACTTAAAGAGGGAGTTAAAATCAACTAAAATGGAGTTAGGTTCCTTCTGCCAACAATTTGATAACTCCTCCCCTCAGACAAACACTTGTAAAGGGAGTTGTAGTAAACCGACCCCTTACCAAAAACCCTATAAAGCCGAAGGTTCAATCAGAAGGTTGAGAAAGTCTTCCATAAAAAGCCTTTTGAGCAATGAAAATGAAAGACCCATAAAAAACACCAACAGACCACCACAAAACCTGACTTTAATAACATAACTTTTTTCAAATGTGGTAAAAAGGGTCATACGGCTAAATATTGTAGGGTGTCCAATAAGATCCAAAACCTTGACCTAGATGATGAAACTCTAGGAAGAATTTCAGTTCATCTAATAGAGTCTTCTGATGAGGAAACCGAATCTTATAATTTTGTTGAGAGTCATGGCCCTCAAGATGATGACATAGATTCCTCATCTTCAGCTAATGATGAGGAATATACCTTAAACGTTCTTACCAAAGTACAAAGCCTCATCTTAGATGTTATCCATGATATTAATCCTAATATACCAAAACAGTACCTTGAGCGCCTTCGTGAATCCCTTGAAGAAAGTCCTAAAGGAAAAGACCCTAACCCCCTTCTTCAAGCACTGAACTATACAACCTCACTTCTATTTTAGAAAAGAGAAGTTCTAGAAAGAAGCCAGAAAGGACCATATAGGATCTTGAGGCTCAAGTAAAAACCATTAAAGCCGATATAAAAGATCTTAAAGCTAAACAACAGCAGGACTCTGCTATAATTCAGCTTCTAACTTCTCATATGGCTACAGATATCCTAGTGAGAGTGATCCTGACAATGTCCCAGATGAAGAAAATAGCCCAAAACTCCCTGATGATTTTCTTTTTGTTTTAAAAGAAATCAGTTCTAGAAAATATTATAACTTCAGTTTTCTAGTGATTTTAAAATTAATACTATAGCATTGTTCGATACCGGAGCATATTTAAATTGCATTAAATCTAGTCTCGTCCCAAAACGCTTTCATCAAAAAACTTCTTAAAGACTTGGCTCTGCTAATAACACCAAAATGCTGATAGACTGGAAAACAGATGCAAGCATATTAAATCAAGGCCTTTATCTAAAAAGCCATTTTGTCCTTGTTACCAATATACACCATTCAGTAATCTTGGGAACACCTTTCATAAATATAATAATCCCTTACAATGTCAGTTATGATGGGATATCCTTCAAAACCAATAATAAAAGGCTTGATTTCCTTTTCTTAGAAAATCCTAAGACCAGAAATATCAACATTATAATGGCAAGCTCCATTTATAATAGTGAGATAAATTCTCTTATCAATCGAAAACATTGATTTCCTTTTTGTTTTAAAAGAAAATTGCATTAAATCTAGTCTCGTCCCAAAACGCTTTCATCAAAAAACTTTTGAAAGACTTAGCTCTGCTAATAACACCAAAATGTTGATAGACTGGAAAACAGATGCAAGCATATTAAATCAAGGCCTTTCTCTAAAAAGCCATTTTGTCCTTGTTACCAATATACACCATTCAGTTTTCTTGGGAACACCTTTCATAAATATAATAACCCCTTACAATGTCAGTTATGATGGATATCCTTCAAAGCCAAAAATAAAAGGCTTGATTTCCTTTTCTTAGAAAAACCTAAGACCAGAAATATCAACATTATAAAGGCAAGCTCCATTTATAATAGTGAGATAAATCCTCTTATCAATCGAAAACAAAGTGATGTCCAGGACTTGAACAAAAAATCCATTTACAAAATATCGATGACCAGTTACAAAGTAATGTTCTAAAAACTCAGATAGCGAACTTCCAAAGCCTCCTCGAACGGGAAGTTTGCTATGATCTTCCAAATGCCTTATTAAAAATTTTGAGGTTCAGATATATTGAGTATGTTAATTACTTTTTAACTCTGTTTTGTTTTATATTAAATTACAAAAGGAAGTTTTAAGTCGTTAGTATACTTTAGAAATTGAATATGCGATACGAATGTGAGAACAAGAGTAAAATATAAGTTTGTGTTATTGAGAAAATAAGTATTATGATTTAGTTTTTGTTTTATGGGGAAAGTGAACAGCATTTGTGGAGCAAGTTGCTCATTATGTGGTATAGAGCGGTATTGCTCCTTTGTGTAGGGTCATGACCTAATAGTCTTGCAAGAAGAATATGAAAAGGTGGGGAGACGTCCCTTAAAAGTCTATAGACATGGCCTTGACCCCTCTCTATTCGTGTTCTCTTCTCCAATGTAAAATTATGACTGATTGTGTTTTTGAAAGACCAAATTTGTGAATATTAAATATTAATGATTTTGTGCAAGTGTTGTAAAATCCTATTTTGAATAATGATTTCTTACCTAAGCTTACAGAAATGTATACACCAAATTTATGGGTAATTCTATAAGGGACTTATACGAAGACAATAAACAAATACTTGTGTTGCATATAGAAGGATTTTGATATATAAGCTGATGAGAAAGTTTTAAAATAGTTGTGTTTGTAGTGTTGCAAGGTTTTATTGAGTTTCTATTATTTAGAGATGATTTAAACACAAGAGCTATGAGTAATTCAATATCAAATTGTAAAGCTAATATTAGGATGAGTTAGTAAGAAGTCAATAACTCTTATTTACATATTGTTGATTCGATTATCTAATATTCAGTTTTCATGCACTATGTATCGATTATGTTTCAATAGTATTTAATTATGCAAATAAGATTTAAGCCACCAAAAATGAGTTTCTTGTTGGACATTGTGTACTCAGTTTCACTGACTTTGTTCCTCGAACCTGTCCTGGTGGGGGGAAGTGTTCAATGTTAGTTATTTTGCATAAATTTAGAAGCACCAAATACTTAAGCTGTGATAAGGGAATTCTTTTCTCGGATGGGAAAAGGTGGGGTGTGAATGAGTTGAGGAATAAAATTGTTTATTTATGGTGTATTATTGCATTCTTTGGAGATTATTGTAAATCGTTTGATAAGTTGTATATATATATATATATATATATATATATATATATATATATATAATTGGAATTGTTGGTATTGCGGGCCGAACCCATAGGTTGATGATCAGGTTGTACGTTATGTTTCTATTGCAATTATTGTAATTACGAGTTATGAGATGTTAATTGAGGTTTGTGGTTGCTAAGTATGATTAGTTAACAGCTCGGAAGTGCAGGCTGTTACACATGTCGTGCAAAAGGGAGCTCGACTTCTGCCGATAACACTGCCTCACAACCATAAACCAAAGAAAAAGGCGTTTGACCTGTTGCATTATTTAGCGATGTTCTGTCTACCCATAAAATATAAGGCAACTCATCTGCCCACTTTCCCTGTGCTTCTTTACAACGTTTCTTCAAGTTACTAACAATAATCTTGTTACTTGATTCTGCCTGACCATTGCTTTGAGGATACCGTGGCGTCAACATATATAAACTGATGTTCCACTTCTCACAAAACTTCCTTGTAGGCCCACTAGTGAATTGGGAACCATTGTCACACACGATTTCTGATGGAATACCAAACCGAGTTATTATATTCCACTTAATAAAAGAAATCACCTCTTTGTTTGTCACATGACGAAATGCCTCAACCTCTATCCACTTGGAGAAGTAATCTTTCATAGCTAATATGAAGATGTGTTACCCAGTAGCGACGGGTAGCAGGGGGCCGACAATGTCCATCCCCCACTTCATAAAAGGCCATGGCGTGAGAATGGGATGCAATAACTCCTGATGCTGATGTTTGATTGGTGAATGCTTCTGACATGCTTTACACTTCTTTGAGAAATCAATTGAATCTTGTCGCATTGTAGGCCAAAAATACCCCATTCTCAAGATATTATTTGACAAACTCCTACCCCTAGCATGGTTGCCACATTCTCCCTCATGTATGCTATGCGTGACTTGCAACGCCTCATCTTTGTCCAAACATCTCAGGTAGGGCCGACAACAGACTTCTTGAATAAAAAGCCATCGATTAATATAAATCGGGATGATTTCATTTTAAAACCACTGGCATCTTTCTTATCAACAGGCAAGACATCATTTTTTAGCCAATCGATAATAGGCTGCTGCCATGACGTTGCATTCGTAGTCTTGCTAACTGAAGCAATAGTCACAATGTCAGGTCTCTCGATAACTGGCATCATTAAGTGAACAAGTGGTACCTCAGTTGTGTCTTTTGGCTTAAAGCAAGAACTCGGGTTTGCTAAGGCTTCTGCTTCCATGTTCAAATCTCTCGGGACTTGTTTAATTTCCACATTTCTGCCTCTTACTGCACATATGGGCTGAAGTCTGCCACAAAATCCACCAAGGCTTGTAACTTGATTGTTGTATGTGGTTCGTACTGAATGTCGAATGCCCCCAGCTGGATCATCCATTTCATTGACTTGTGAGCTTTGGTCTTCTCATGATGGCCTTCATGGGAAAGTTAGTTGTAACACATATAGTATGGGATTCAAAGTATGGGAGCAACTTTGTTGCTGACATGACTAATGAATATATCAATGTCTCTAAAATGGAATACCTTACCTCTGGTCCATTTAAGGACTTACTTACGTAACACACAGGCTTTTGTGCATTGTCTTCTTCCCTGATCAGGACTGCACTTACTGCATGGTCTGAGACGGCAAGATACAACTGAAGGACATCACCCTCTTTAGGCTTAGAAAGCACTGGGGGATTCGTCAAATATTCCTTCAATTGATGCAAAGCCTCCTCATGCTCTTTTGTCCATTCGAGCTTATAATTCTTCCTTAACACGTCATAGAACAACCTGCATTTTTCAGAAGATTTGGAGATAAAGCAATTTAAATCAGCTACTTTACCTGTTAGTCTTTGGACATCTTTCACACATTATTGGGGATTCCGAGTCCCGAATTTCTTTGATCTGTTTGGGACATGCCTCTATTCCTATCTTTGTTACCAAATAACCCAAAAACCTCCCTGCTGACACGCTAAATGTACACTTTATCAAATTCAACTTCATCTGATACTCCCTGAGGATGTCGAATGTCTTCTACAAATGCACTATGTGGTCTTCAACCTTCAGTGATTTCACTATCATATCATCAATGTATACTTCCATAGTGTCCCTAATCAAGTCTTTGAACATCATATTGACTAGCCTTTGATACGTTTCCCCTGCATTCTTAAGCCCAAATGGCATGACCTTGTAACAATAGACTCCTCTTTCAGTTATGAAGGCTGTCTTCTCTTGATCATATAGGTGCATCTGGATTTGGTGATAACCACTGAAGGGGTCTAAAAAGGTCACTGTATTGTGCTCATCCGTAGCATCGACTAGCGCGTCTATATGAGGCAATAGAAAGAGGTCTTTTGGGAATGCTTTATTTAAATCAATAAAGTTAACACACACTCTCCATTTTTCATTTTTCTTGGAAACAACTACGACATTTGACAACCAGTCTGGGTATCTGACTTCTCTAATTTTCCAGTTTCCAGAAGATTATTGACTTCCTCATTGATTACTTTTTTCCTTTTTGGAGCGAATTTCATACGCTTATGCTTTATTGGTTTATACTTTAGGTCTATGCTTAACCTATATGTGATGAGTTCAGGACTGATGCCTACCATGTCTTCGTGACTCCAAGCAAAATAATCAGTATGCTTTCTCAAGAATTCAACTAATGCAACATATACCTCAGGGTTTAGGCATTTCCCTATCTTAACCACTTTGTCTGGTTGTGATGCGTCTAGGATGACGTCCTCTGCCTCAAATAACTCTTATCTTTCTCCCGTCATCTGACCACACTGTAATTGCTATAAGGACGATGTTTGACCTCGCGCAGGTTTCAATGCCTCCATATAGCATTCCTTGGCCAACCTCTGGTCGCCTTTGATCCCCCATTTTCTTGGGAACTTCACCATTTGATGTAATGTCGATGGTACCGCTGTGATCTTGTGTATACATGGTGTATCTAGAATCATGTTATAAGCAGACAATTCATGTACTACATCAAATTCTACCTGCATATTCACTCCCTTGGCACATACTGGCAGGTAGATGATTCCCATCGTTTCGCCTGATTCGCCACTGAACCCAACTAAGGTAGTTGTCTTCCTGGTTATACTGTCATCAGTTATGCCCATCTCTTTCAAAGTTTTGATGGTGACTATGTTTGCACTGCTTCCATTATCGACCATAATCCTCATAACCATGCAGTTGCTTACTGTTAACGCGACCACTAAACCATCATGATGCTCTTCATCTTCATCAATTTCTGAGTCGTCAAAGGTTATTGGCTGGAAACGCCAACTGTCTTCTTCGCCCCTCATAGATCTGACTGCCTCTAGTTTTCCCTTTGCTTATATAATTCACGTTTGGCTGCTGAGTAGGTCAGTCCACACATATATGATCCTCCTTTATTACCTTTATCGAAACCGGTGATTTAGGACGACCGTTTCATTTCCAGGTTTTGCACCAATCATAGCCTTGGTCCTTCTCGGTCAGTATATCCTTCAAGTACCTATGCCAAATAAGATATGCAACTTGTTTTCTTAAGGCTATACACTCATCCGTCGTATGTCCAATTTCCCCGCGGAACTCCCACCATTTTCTTAGATCCTTCTTGTCATTAGGCTTATCCGACTTCTTAGGCCACCTGACTTTGTTACTAGTGTTTTCCAGACAGTCCACTAGCCCTTTTACCCTATACTGAAGTTGTACTCGCTAATTCTCGGGGCAGATCTGGGTCTAGCTTATTTCTACCTTCCGGTGTTTGTCCTGGAACCTTCTCCTTCTGACCTAGAATACGACTTAAGTCCTTCATCTCTGCATCTTTGAGGGTAAACCTTCCGACTGTAGTCGGTATTCCTTTTGTTCGCCTAGCATACGGCTTAGGTCTTTCATCTCTGCGTCTTTGAGGGTAAACCTTCCGACTGTAGTCGGTATTCCTTTTGTTCGCCTCTATGTCTTCCTCCAGCCTTACATATGCCAGAGCCTTAGTTTGTACGTCTTCAAAAGTGGCATGATGATATTTGGTAAGTTACCTGTACAGTTCTGAATCGGTTGGGAGTCCTCTGCGGAATGCTTCGACAACTGTCGGGATGTCAGGAGTAACGATCTCCATCTTTTCCTTTAAGAACCTGTTCAAGTATTCTCGAAGTGTTTCTCCTGGCTTCTGAACGATTCGGTAGAGGTTTCCTGACTGCTTTTATAGCTTCCTGCTGCTTGCAAACTGAATATTAAAAAAAGATCTACCAACTTCGCAAATGTGCCTATCCTCCTGTAAATTGATGAACCAATGAAGAGCTGGTCCAGGTAAGGTCATTCCAAATCCCTTACACAGACATGCCTCTCTCAATCCATCGGGTATCAGTGGCATCATGATTCTTTGCTTGTATTGATTGATGTGTAATATGTTTGGTCAGACGTCCCGTCATATGACTTCATTGGAGGAAACGAGCACTTCTTCGGAAATGCCATCAATGCGATATGGTCGGAAAAGGGCGAATCAACATAACTTCCTGGTGTTGTCTTCTCCGTGGGTGACGGCACTCCTGGGATCTTGGAAATCATTGCTTGTACATGCGCTAATTACCTTCGGAGAAGATCTACCGGCCCTACTTGTTCGAAGGCTCCATTGCTTGAGGGTTGCATCATCCCTACAAAATAAGGGCTTGAAACATAACTCAAATTTTCATTACTTACATGATGGTCGTCTTGCAGGTAATGGAATATTGGCGTGTTGTGGAAAGTATTTGCTCCATCCGCCATTGATGTGTTGACACTTGTCATAACGATTGACATAGGTTGAGAGTTGAACATAAACCCTATCGACGGAATCGGAGCCGTCAAATTTGGCTGGCTAAAAGCGCCATATATATAGCCTTGAGTCTGGAAAAGTGACTTTGGTGACGTTGTGATGATTGATTGACTTGGTCACATCCACATTGGCAAACTAGTCTCGACCGTTGACCACAGTGGTGGAATGTACCTTTGATTCACACTTGTGATGACAGGCATTGCTCGTATTGTGTGAAAGGTCATCGGTGTTGAAAGTTGCGAAGAAAACATCTAACTTGCTGGTGTCCATGACATACTGAAAGACATTGACGTTCTTGGGAGGGGAGTCTCATTAAAAAAATTCCCTTGTCCCAACCCCAAGGATAAGTTTAATCATATCGGGACTTCCTCAGCCCGTGTCGTCATTGGCGTTGACGTGGTTCCCATATCGAGCTATGGGGCGACACTAGAGAAATCGCTACGCATCTGACGTCCTCCAGTAGCGATCGAGACCGCTGATGACACTTGTGAGCGCAAAGCGTCATTCTCTCGTTGTAACTGTGTTATCTTTTCCTTCATGGCTTCCACCGCCTGAGCGATATTGCGCTCGACGTCTTGCATTGAAAAAGATTGGTCACCTAACATTGTTAAGGCTCTTTAACAAATTTAACACTCTAACTCTCTGGAAGAGGTTTTGGCTAGAGGCCCCACAATGGGCGCCAAATTGTTTAACCAAATTTCTTCTGAAGACAATCAATCAAGATTGGGATCTTTAACCAAATCAAAAGTGCTTAAGAAGAAGTAGGAAAGAGAATACTAGTGATGTATATTATAGTTGAATATGAATGATGTACATTGTTTTCAACTGCTTGGCCTTATATACATATGAACGATTAATAACATCTACTTTATTATTTGTTGCTATGCTATAACTCCTTGTGCAACTGTTCCTTATCTTCAGCAAACATAATTGCTTCTTTACCATATGCTCTTAGCTATCCGTTGGGTTTTCCTTGGTCTGGATTAGCCCAATATGCCTAACTTCTCGTTCCTTTGGCCCCAATATTACATTGGATTTCAAGCCTGATTTTCTCCTGCTCAAACTTTTGGCTCAACATCATTGATCCATTGTGATGTTAGTGTTCTCCTCTAGGTATTATGTAAAGGAATAATCTCAGGTATATTCCTATTAGTTTGTTAATTTCATTGCACTCATCATTTCCTGCATTCAGTTTTCTTTTTTCATCATGATGTTCATGGTTTGATCATATTTTTCTTCATTATAAGTGATATGGTGCATATATAATAATACAAAATTTGTTACACACAAGAGCACCCAAGCATAATTGCTAGAAATGTTGTGACATGTTACCTCACCCATTTGACTTATGATCACCAGTAGGTAATCACGGTCTTTTCCCTTTTTTTCTTGTGAATCCAAGTTAGAGAAGCCCGGCCTTGATTCTTTTAATGTAAAGGACTTAATACTTATCATGTGCAAGTCACATGACAACTAGCTTAGGCTTCTAGTCTTATTTGTCCTTACTTCGAAACCTTATAATTAATCTTTCTAGGGATTGCTACCTTGTATGTTTCCCTACTATATAAAAGGAACTACATTGGTTGTAAGGGGACATAACATAATATACTAAGACGGTGGATCCGTCATTCAAGGCTACCAACCTCAAACTTCTCCCAACTTTTTGCTCTTATATGACTGTCAAGAGCTAACAATCTTCATTCTCTCATCTTTATTTCGTCTGCATGGTATAAGAGCTATAGAGGTAAGTGAAGAATTTGTTAAATTTTGTTGCTTTCATAGTGTAGAATTTTATTCAAAGTTGCTATCTTTGAAGCATCTACTGCACAAACTTAGTCTCTGTGGAAATCTCTTGTCAAAGTTTCAAACTTTAAGTCTCTAAAAAAAAAAACTCTCTGCTAAAACTGTGACTGGAGGAGAAAATGTGAAAACAACCATTGAGTGCAACAATGTGTTGTACTTGCACCCTTCTGATGGTCCTAATACCCTGAAGGTAGAACCTCAGCTCACAGGAACTCGAGATTATAGACCATGGAAGAGGTCCATGAGGATATCACTTGCCACAAAGAGAAAGCTTGGATTTGTTACTAGTGCATTAACCAAATCCAGTAATGATTCAGTGGTAAAAGAAGCATGGGAAGCATGCAACAACATGGTAACATCTTGGTTGCTTAACAACATGACTGAGTCAATAAGAAGGCCAATCATGTACATGAAGTCATCTAAAGAAATACGGATGAGCTTAAAGAATAGGTTTACTGTGAGCAATGGAAATAGGAAGTATAGGTTGAACAAAAGCACTTATGAAGTGAAGCGAAATGAAAGACCAGTGTCTGATAATTACGAGAGTTCTCTGGGAAGAGATAGAGTCAATGAATAATTATCCTCCTATCATAAATGTGAATTCTGAAATCATTGCTTACATTGAAGCAATAGAACAATAGAAAGAGGAACAAATTTTTTTCCAGTTCTTGAAGGCTTGGATACTGGATATGGAGCTTTGAAAGTCAAATAGTGCTTATGAGCACCTTACCATTTGTTGAAACAGTTGTATCAATGTTACACCAAGAGGAGACTCTAAATGAAGCACTAGGAAAGGAAAAAGAAGAAAATGTTAGAATAACTATCTATAGTAAAAATGAAAACAAATCTCTTTACACTGTGTAAGAAGACTAATCACACAGCTGAGAAGTGTTGGCTCAAGATAGGTTTTCCATTTGGACACCACAAGAACAAGCAGAGCAAGAGCTTTGAGAATGCTCAAGAGAGAGGAGGTTTATATGGTAAAGGAAAGAGTCAAGGAAGCTATGGTGGTCAAAACACAAAGAAGAAAAGAGTGTATAATGCTAGATGAATGTAGGAAGTGTATAATGCTAGATGAATATAGGAAGAGTATAATGCTAGATGAATGTAGGAAGTGATGGCTGAGTTAAAGTTCCAACAATGCTGTTATGAAACAGTCTGATGACACTAATGAGGAACTTGACAGCCACTTTGCGGTACAATATTGTGTCACTATGTGAAAACATAGACAGCACCTGGATCATAGATTTAGGTGCATCAAATCATATGATAGCCACTCTAGAGAAGCTTCACAATGTGAGGCATTTGATGCACAAACCAAAAATCAACTTGCCTAATGGAGGAGTAGCCTATGTAACTCACATTGGCAATGCTTATCTCTCTAATGGGATTGAATTAAATTAAAAGAAGTTTTGTTTGTACCTGAATTCAAACAAAACTTGTTGTCTGTACAAAAGTTGTGTGAAAAATGATAATTGTTCTGTCTTGTCTTACAAAGATTACTGTGTTTTGCAGGATTGCACCACACAGAAAACTAAAGATATAAGGCTGCCACTGATGGGCTTTACAACCTTCAAAATCAACCCTTCCCAAGCCAAGACTCAAGACACTTTACCAGTACAAATACAAGCACAAACACAATCCAATAGGGCTGGCAATTCATGTCAGTGGGTCGTGTTCGTGTTTGGTTTCGTGTCGATTTCGGGTTGGCCCCCAAGTGTATAAAAAATAATACAAAAAGTGGAATAGTTGCACTGTATGATAAATGTAACTAATCGGGTTGACTTTGTGTCATTCGTGTTCGTGTTGGGTTCGTGTTTCTCTTGGTAACTTCAAGTGTGGTTCGTGTCGTGTTATCCGGTCGTGTCAGGGATTGCCATCCCTACAATCCAAGGAAATCAATTTAGGATTTTGTTTTAGAAACCTAAGGCAAATGTTAGCCAATGTTCTGAATTAAGTTTAATTAACACTAGTGAGAAAGACCTTGATGATGTTGTTTGTTCCAAAAATGACAAGTTTGTTGATGACAATCTATGTAATGCTTTGATATCCTGCAATGCTCAATCCATTACAGACTATTCTTTGTGGCATGTCAGACTTGGACATGCATCCTTAGGCAATCTTAAACACATTTCATGTTTAAAAGAATGTGTTAAGAAACCTGAAACTGAAATTTGTGTTTCATGTCCCATGGCTAAACTCACAACATGTCCTTTTCCCTTAAGTGAAACCACGGTGGCAGGCCCATTTGATCTAATTCATATTGATATTTAGGAACCATATAAGGTCTCCTACAAGGAGAAATATGGATTCTTCTTCATTGTAGTTGATGACTACACAAAAGCAACTTGGGTTCATCTCCTTAAAAACAAGTCTGATTCCTTCTTAACTATTAAAAGTTTTTGTGTGTATGCAAGGACTCAGTTTGACAAGAATATTAAGATCATTCGATCTGATAATACTCTTGAATTCAAAGATCAAGAGTCACTAGTGGAAAAAACATCCTCGAATCTGGCCACAACATGGGTTACTGATCCGATTTTGGACTGCGTCAATTGGGCTCAAAGCGGTTGATAAAAGTCAACTGCTTCGGTTATGTTATGATTTTATATAGAGTTTTTCCCCCTATTTACAAGCTAAAGTGTGCGTCAATGGTGCTCTTAGGAGCCATTTTTATGCTAACTCTCTCCATCTGGTTATGGTTTTCTATTTTGTGATAATTTGTAGGTTTTAGGGAACTTTTTCCATATTCTCTGCTACTCTATAACTACCACAGTGGATTTGAGAGCTTTGAAGGCACATATGATGAGTTCTGAGGTCCCAAGGACAAAAGAAGAATTGAAGACTTGGCGTCTGAAGCCAAGGAATGAAGAGACGAGGCTTCGCCCAATCCCATCGGGGGCCTGAAGCCCGATCGGGCGGACATCTTTGCTACACACGATTTTTGTTGCGAGCCCGATCGGGAGGTGGTGGCCATGTCGTAATGCAATGATATGGCCCGATCGGGCAGGGTGGCCCGAGGCCATCGGGCGAGTGTGTTGTGCCCTTGTGTGTGCTGCTGCGTACGTATGCGCCAAACTTCAGAGGCCCGACTTCATCGGACGAAGGCTGTGCATGTTTTGCTGAGATTTTGCGACAAACGTGAGTTGGCCAGATCTGATCGGGTGGGTTAGGCCCGATTTGATCGGGCGGTCTTCTCGACTAACTTTTTTTAATATTTTTCGGGCTATTTTCGTATTACTTCTCCTTTATGTTTTAGGTTTAGTATAAATACGAAAATCAAAACATTACTTAGACACCTTTTTTTTTCTTTAGAGAGATTCACAAACCTTATTTTATTGCTTTTCTCTTTGGATTCAAGATTAGATCTTTGGATTATTCACAAGTTCCATATAGTTCTTCAATTTGGTAATCCTTTCTATTGCTTTCTTTAAAACTGCTTAGATTAATTTATTAGTTATTCGCAATTATTCTAAGTATGAATTTTTATATTGGTATTGTTATTGCTTTCATAATATATGAAAGAGTAGTCCCCTTTCTAGGGTTGTGGGGATCTATGTACGCAATGAGGGATTGATAGATTAGTTTTATTGCTTTTATTTCATTTTTTTCTTATGATTGAATCGTTCATGCTAGATTTATAAATTGGGCCTGATTTGTATTTCTACTATCGCAATACTGAATCTGCTTCGAGAGGAGAGATAATGTATAGGCTTTCAATAATTAGGCAAAGTGACCCTTGACTATGCGAGAGCGGCTAGGTAATCTTTGAGGGAGGCAATGTTCGAGAGATATTGCATGTGCCCTAGGTAAATTGACTTATTTGGTAGTTATTATTTGTCCCTGATTTCCTGAATTGTATGCATAGTGATCCATGATCCAAGTTTTATTCAATTCTGCTATTAGTTTAGTTTAGTTATAAAAAATCCAACCTTTTGATAGTTAGTATACTAGAATATTTCAGTCTAACTAGTAACACCATCTCCCTGCCGATTCGACCCTGCTTGCCTTACTACATTAGTAGAGAGACCTGTAGGTTAATTTATATAGTACGCGACTGACCTGTTAAATGTTGGAGTCGTTGCCGGGGAGACGGCAATTTTCTAGTTATTGTCTGAATTATCCAATTACACTAACCTTATTCTGAGGAACATCAGTTCCTCAGAATATCTAACGTCTGTTGTAGTTTCTTTAGTTTATGAGCAGGAAGGATAAATCTGTGGAGTTACTATTTGATCCAGAGATTGAGAAGACTGCCCGTAAGAATAAGAAACAGACTCCACAGGCAAAGTTGTCTGCGAAATCAACTACTTCGCAGGCACCTACTCCGAACCCCACACCACCACAAAAATCCCCTCCATCCACACCACCACACTCACCTCAAAACTCACCACCACAAAAATCCCTTCATCATCGCGATCTCCAAATATGCCTGATACTCCTCATACCACTTTGAAGGATTACTCATAACCTTCAACTCAACATGTCACTACTGGAGTTAAGATGCCTGATATTACTGCTGCCCATTTTGATATCAAGTCCCATGTGATCCACATGGTACAAAATAATCAGTTCAGTGGGCTCAAACATGAAAAACCACATGCTCATATGCAGAGATTCCTCCAATGCTGCGCTACACAGAAATCATCAAATGTATCTGTTGATCAGATTCGTTTTATCCTGTTCAGGTTTTCACGCAGCGGGAAGGCTTTGGAGTGGTATAACAGACTAACTGAATCCATCACTACCTGGGATGAGCTATCCAAGGCATTTCTGGTCAGATTTTATCCATTCTCCAAGACTGCAGATATGAGACGTCAGTTCACTACCTTCTCTCAAGAATAATTGAAGACTTGGCAATTAGGCCTGATTTGTATTTGTAACACCCCGAAGTTTCGCTCCTAAATTTTCGTGTTATTTTACCCTTCTATATTTTTTCCGTCAAAATTAGAATATTTTACTTCTTAAAAATATTATATCTTATGTTATTTGTTTTTCAACTTTTAAAATGTTATATTTGTATTATTTATTTGATGAGAAATTATATATTTTCTAGTATTTAGAATTACGCGTTTGAGCTAGTATTTTTATTTATTCGATTTGAACTCGTCTGGACCGTGCGTACGACTATTTAATGTGAAGTTTCAAGCTCCTAAAAGCTGTCCACAATACCAGTATATTTGAAGCGTTAGAGATACCTTTTGATTACCTTATAACCCCCTTGTAACCCCCCACTGTAATTCCCTTATTTTGGTTTTGTAACCCCCTTTCAACATCTCTTCTTATCTTTCTTTGGAGCTGTTATAACAGCATGATTTACTGTCCATAATCCTCCATTTCATTCGTCCATTTCAAGAGGGGAAGAGAAAACAAAAAGAAGAGTAAAGTTCATCCGGTATTTCTCTGTCACACCTTCACGAAAATGACGATATCTGGAGATATAACCGTTGGATCGTCTTCAAATTTGGACCACATGTTTAGAACATCTTGTTCGTCACTGTGACCGGAGGGATTTGGTATCCGAGTTTAATATCGTCGGGAATTATGGTTGGAACATAGCAGTACATAATAAAAATGCAAGCAATTTGAGGTTTTCAAAGGTAACTAGATGTTCTCCTAGATCGATTAGTATTCGTATAGGGTTTATATTAGTTTTAGTTCTTAAGTTGGGTTAGTATTATCTTAGGAATTTGGGTGGGATTATCTATATGTTGAGTTATATGATTATTGTAACTTGTAAACTTGAATTGTTGGGTTGTTATGCTTATATAGAGCTATGATATTTCTTTTATGTATATCTTTTTTTTACAAGCTGACCTACGTGGAGTATGTTTTCTCATGAAAATCTTTGGTTTATTTGGTTAACATGATTATAATTGCTTGTAGCATATGTTAGAGCATAATTTTTGAAGCGAGAGTATGAATTTGGGTAAGAATGGAGGTATGAATAAGTTTGGTTTGTTAAAGCATGGTTTTGTGGCCATAACGTTTTACTCATATTTGTTGTATTACTCTTATACAATGCTGCTACAGTTGTGGTGCTTAAGTGTTGTTAGTGTTGTTATACAAGTGGTTGTGTTATTGCTCTTACTCAGCTTCTTTGCCTGCTTGTCTAGCATTTGTTGCTGGTAGTATAACATTTGTTGTTCTTACTTGTTGGACTTTCCTGCTTGATGTTCATGTGTATTGTGGGATGGTATTGGTTGCGTACTAGACGTTGTTGCTTTTCTAGGTGGGCTTTGTTAGGTTTGTTATTATTGGTTCAATTATTTGGTTATGTAATTTGTTCTTTTGCGTAGTTTTTGTAGTTGGATCATTTGGGTATGCATGTAGTTGTTCTTGTAAGTTTTTTAAGTATTTAAAATGTTTCTTTTATTTTTAGTTTTATGATGAGTTGAAGTATTATTATTCATTATATTATTATTTTAAGAAGAATTTTATTTAATTTGAAATTCTTGGGTTGCGATCCTAGATATCTGCTGATTTGGTGTAAGGCCTTAAGGGCATCCGTGTGATTTGATGATTGAGTATTATTTTATTATTACTATTTTTGTTAGAGAGTAAGATATCCAGAGGGACGGAATCCCCAGGTGAAGAACATGCAAACCATAGGACGGAATCCTAGGTATACCTTGGTTTTGTTGTCATCCGAGAGGTCGGTGAGGACGGAATCCTACACCGCATCGAGAGTATGGACATTCTTAGACACAAGCAGTAGGGGACGTAACCCATATGCTGTCTGGAGGTTGTCTGACATTACCATAGGAAGTGGGTTGTCCACTAGCGTTCAGCTCTCTCTCTCAAACTAATTATAATATTTTTATTGCTTTAAACTTTGATGGTTTATGGTATTGATACTTGAGTTTATATATATAAGTTGTTTATCCATTTTGTTTATTTTGCTATCTTTACTCTGTTTATTTTTAAGCATGTTGTATTATCTTTGTTTAAGTATTTATTTGGTTATCTGAAGTTTACTATTGAGATGTTTTTGTGTGACTTAATTATTAAGGCTTTTATAACTCTTATATGAATCCTTATTGGGCTGGGAGAGTTGTTAGTTACTCCTCACTGATTGTGGATATTTGTTGATATATTTTGCAGGTGATTATTTCGTGTTATGGGAAATGAGAGAAAGGCTATTTAGGATTTTTGTTTGAGACGTTTTATTTTATTTATAGTTATTGCATTGGGTTTATGAGGTTATTTGCCTCCTTATGGATATTTTGGATTATCTTAATTGGGTTTTAATTTTATATTGTTTAATTTAACCGTTGTTAGAGTGACATTTCCGTCAGGCGATATTTCCGCTATCGCCATCTCCTTAATAAAATGTTCTATTTTGTTTATTTTATGTTTATAAAAAGGACGAAGTGTTACAGTATTTCTACTATCACAATACTAAATCAACTTCAAGAGGAGAGATACCGTATAGGCTTTCAATCATTAGGCAAAGTGACCCTTGACTATGCGAGAGCGGATGGGTAATCTTTAAGGGAGGCAATGTTCGAAAGAAATTGCATGCAAGTGCCCTAGGTAATTGACTCATAAGGTAATTATTATTTGTCCCTGATTTCCCGAATTGTATGCATAGTGATCCATGATCCTAGTTCTTTATTAATTGATTTATTCCCTGATATTCAATTATGCTATTAATTTAGTTATTAAAAATCCAACCTTTTGATAGTTAGTATAGTAGAATAGTTCAGGTTAACAAGTAACGTCATCTCCCTGCAGATTCGGCCCTGCTTGCCTTACTACATTAGTAAAAAGACCTGTAGGTTTATTTTTGATAGTACGCGACTGACCTGTCAACCGGGTCAATTGGGCTCGGAGCGGTTGATAAAACTCAACTGCTTCGGTTGAAAACTGGATCAGTTACTCATTAACTAGATCCGGTTTTCACAAAACCGGACCAGTTATATAGTAAATTGATCCGGTTTTTAGGTGAAAACTGGATTAGTTAATGGGTAACTGATTCGGTTTTCACCCAAAATCGGATCAGTTATGTTTTTTGCATTTTTTCATTCTTAATTGATACAAAAACAATTGTATATATAAATACTCATTCTATTATGCTTAATAGCCTTAATTGGCTTAAATAATTAGATAAATCAACAGTCTTAACAAGAAACAACTATAATTTCAAATACAATTGAGATATGGCCCATCCTTGACACAGGAAGTAGAGGGAAGCTAGCATTGCTACAAGTCCACCAACCTGAAACAAGTCATTGATAGATTATAATACAAGCAGAACACAGAAGGGAAAAAGAACTGCAATATCATAAAAAACAAGTAAACTCTACACACATACTATACATCGTCTATAGCCTCTGTATAAATGACAATGAATTGGTGCAGCATCTCTTTTCAACTTGCTTTTACTCTATTACTGTATGGTCCAGAGTTATGGCTATTTCAGGGTTCACAGGTCTCCTCTTCTTTTCAACATGAAGCTACTACTCGACAGTACAAAATCAACTGCTTTGCCAGAGTCTATATGATGTTGCTTACTGACGCTATCCAAAGCATTTGTATTCAGAGAAATGGCTAGTCCGAGAGAGTGGCTATAGAAATCATATTATGCCTCTTGTAGATATAAGGAGAATGATAGAGCTATCTGCTATATTAATTCAGTGAGGTAGCTGATTTCGTAGTTATTAGGGCCTTTATAAGTGCTTACTTGCATATGAATCGTTGCTTAGTGCAGCCCTTTCTAGAACGTGGGTGCTAAGCCATGTGCAAGTAATTTAATATGTTGTGTTGCTATGATCTTAGTTTGTATTATAATCCTTTTGGTCATAAAATTATATATATAATTGCCGAAGGAACATGATCATACCTTACTGTTTGTTCAAAGATGAAATCCTTTTCCGAAATGAATACGATCAAGTGCAGACTAAAATGGAGCATATTATATATTCAATAACGAGTACATTAGATTCATTATCAATAAGGGTATGTTCATAGTATTAGATAAAACAGTTTTATTTGGTCCCGTATGTACACGCTGCTTCCAAAAGCACTATATTCTATTTCAGCTACTGACTTAAGCATATTTTATTTCAGCTTCACAGTAGTATAAATACGATATCAGATATAATATCTTAAGCCTAAAGATATCTAAATTCTCTTGACCAACATGAGGAGGAGTATGGCCAAGAAGCTCCCGCAAGCAGTGGTCTACTCTCTGCAAGAGGATGTTCCGCAGGCAGTCCTTACACTATCTGGTTTAGCACCTGAAGATCATGAGCCAGCGACATGTGGTGAGACAAAATAACTATAAAGTTAAATAAACAATTATAGTGTAGCAGGACGGTGGAATCGCAACCTCTGCTTCGACTGCTTGTCTCCTAGCATGTAATCTCACTCCAGTTCCATCATACATGACCTGCCAAAAGACTAGCTTCAGTATCTGTTAAGTTTGGTCAATTTTAAATCCCCTTTCTCATTCATCAATAGCATATACTTGTACATCCTAAGAGTCCTACCTCAACGCCAATTAGGAATAACAAACCTATTCCTAATACACAACCTAAATAGAGTCATAACACCCTCCCTCAAGTTGGAGCGTGCAAATCACGAAAGCCCAACTTAGCCAACAAAAATTCAAATTGAGTCCTACCAAGTGGTTTTGTAAAAATATCTGTCAACTGAAACTTAGTAGGAACATATGATGACTCACAAGACCTTCAGTCACTGCATCAAGAACAAAATGACAATCAACCTCAATATGTTTAGTACGTTCATAAAACACCGGATTCTTGGCAATATATAACGCAGATTGACTATCACAATATAATCTCATCCCTGCAAGATACTAAACGCCAAGATCACCTAATAGCTGCATAAGCCACTTTAATTCACAAACTATAGCAGCCATAGAACGGTATTCTGCCTCTGCAGACGACCGAGACACTTTGGCTGCTTCTTAGTATTCCAGGAGACGGGGAAATATCCCAACAACACAAACCACCCACTTAGGGATCTCCGAGTAATAGGACAACTAGCCCAATCAGAATCACACCACCCTTCAAGGCGGAGATCACTATCAGACCGAAATAATGTACCCTGCCCTGGATTTTTCAAATATCGAACTACTCGCAAAGCTGCCTCCCAATGAACCACTTTAGGAGCCTGCATAAACTGGGACAAAATGTGAACAGAATATGCCAGATCAAGCCGAGTAACAGCAAGATAAATCAACCTGCCCATCAATCTACGATACTTCTCTGGATCATCAAACAAGGGACAATTAGCCAAAGCGAGCTGATGGTGCTGCTCCATAGGAAACTCGGCGGGCTTGGCACCGAGCAAACCGGCCTCAGAAATAATATCCAATGCATATTTCCGTTGACTCATAAAAATTCCCTGCGGACCCCTGGCAATTTCAAGGCCTAGGAAATATTTGAGAGCACCTAAATCCTTCATTTTAAAACATGTGCCAAGGTAAGATTTGAAGTTCAATAAAGCTTTTTGATCGTTCCCTGCAATAATCATATCATCCACATAGATAAGAAAGTTCAGCTGAATATTTTTCCTGGTCAAAGTGAACAAGGAATAGTCAGAATAAGACTGCTTAAACCCATAGGCTATCAAAGCAGTGGCCAATTTGGCAAACCAACACCTAGCTGCATGTTTCAAACCATACAATGATTATTTCATCCTGCACACCAGATTAGTATTTCCTCCCTGAAAGCCAGGAGGAATTTTCATATACACTTCTTCCTCCAAATCACCATGTAAAAATGCATTGTGGACATCCATCTGATGAATATCCCATTTTTTTACCGCTGCAATAGTCAGGAAAGTGCGAACTGTTGTCATTTTTGCTATAGGAGCAAAAGTCTCATTATAATCAATTCCTTCTACCTGATGATGACCAAATATAACCAATCTGGCCTTCAACCGCTGCAGTTTGCCCTGCTCATCATATTTTTCTATATATACCCACTTACTTCCCAAGGCCTTCTTGCCTAGAGGAAGAGGTTGCAATTTCCATGTTCCTTGATCCTCCAGAGCTTGTATCTCAGCTCCCATGGCTTCACGCCACCCTTCATGCTTCATAGCTTCTTTGAATGACTTTGGAGGGTGCCCTGCAGTTTTAGCTGCTAGAAATCTGTGATGTTTATCATAAAACTTTTCACAACTAACATAATGTGTAATAGGATAGGGAGTACCTGAGGACGATGTTGAAACAGGTGCCTGAGTTGATGAACTTTTCTTTTTCACGACAGTATGAGTCACAAAATCTTGCAACTTTTTATTTGGGATTTTGGTTCGTTTCCCCCCTTCCCAACACCTCAACATCCTCCTCTCTACACCCTCCCTGCATTTGCGCCCCACTAGGAAGCTCTCCACGAGGCGCCCCATGACCCGGGTTCACGCCTGGCGTTACACGAGGCAGCCTAGCCTCGGCCTCCCCGTCGGCCACACGATGTGGGCCAACATCAAGACCCACAGGAACATCCACATCCTGCGCCCCACCCCCTGTTTCACCAAGTTCCCCCTTCAACCTGCACGGAAACTTCAACAAGGGGCATAGGCATCTCCTCCTCACAGTATTCCACACTATGATATACATCATTCGACACTGGCAATGGTTCAGACGCACCAAAGGGGTATTTATGTTCAATAAATTTCACATCCCGGGAAACAAAGTATTTCTTGGTTGCTAAATCATATAGTTTCCATCCCTTTTGAGTATAAAAATAACCAAGAAAAACACACCGTCTGCTCCTACTAGCAAATTTATCACCCCCAAGAGAAATATTATAGGCATAACACAAACAACCGAAAATTTTTATATCTGTCATCGTAGGTGGCTTACCAAACAAACACTCATATGGCGTCTTATAATCAAGCACAACAGAGGGAGTTCTATTTATCAAATGGCAAGCTGCCTGCACACAATCCCCCCAAAATTTCAAAGGTAGATTAGCTTGGAACCTCAAAGCACGTGCAACATTTAAAATATGGCCATGTTTTCTCTCAACTCTACCATTCTGTTGTGGAGTTTTAACACAAGAAGTTTCAAAAATAATCCCTTGTTGCATAAAGTAAGGTTTGAGGCAATTAAATTTAGTGTCATTATGACTGCGCACACATTTAATTTTCTGGTCAAATTGGCGATCAATCAAAGCCACAAAATGCAAAAACATAGTCTCAACTTCCAATTTATTATATAATAAATATGTCCAAACAGAACGGGAAAAATCATCGACTAATGTTGTAACACTCCATCCTTTTATAGACATAAATTAACGGAAATAGGACAACTTATTGAAGGAGAGACGATAGCGGAAATATCGTCAAGACGGAGATGTCACTCTACAGTTCAAATTAAACTAATCAAGCTTGAAATTTAAATCCCAAATTAACTTAAACCAAAAATATCCAAATGGAGGCAAAACAACCTCATAAACCCAATTTAACAAACATAAATAAAAATAAAATACAAAGTCTCAAAAAGCCTAATAAGTCATCCTTCACAACCTACAATATATAAAAGAACTACTCTTCATTATTACCTACAAAACATAACAACAAATATCCACAATCAGTGGCGAGTAACTAACAGCTCTCCCAACCCATTTAGGATCCATATAGGAGCTATCAAGCATTAATAAATAAGTCATAAAGACAACAACTAAAACAATAATATAAATCATTTAGACAAAGACAATACAGCAAGCCAAAACACCAATGGTGTAAAGATAACATAATAAACAATGGATAAATAAATTTACATATAAACTCAAGGATTAATAATACAACCCATCAATGTTTAGTATAATAAAATAATATAGTTAGTTTGAGAGACAACTGAACGCTAGTGGATCGCAACCCACTTCCTATTGTAATGTCAGATCGCAACCTCCAGACAACCTATGGGTTACGTTCCCTACTGCCTGTGTCTAAGAATTGCCATACTCCCGATGCGGTGTAGGATTACGTCCTCACCGACCTCTCGGACGACAACAAAACCAAGGTATACCTAGGATTTCGTCCTATGGTTTGCATGTTCTTCACCTTGGGATTTCGTCCCTCCGGATATCTTACTCCCAAACAAAACAATAATTAAAATAATATTCATAATCATCAACAAATCATTATCAACTCAAGCGGATGCCCTTAAGGCCTTACACCAAATCAGCATAAATCAAGGATCGCAACCCAAGAATTTCAATTCAAAATAACACTCTTCTTAAAATAATAATAATAAATAATACTAATAAAAAAATCATTTCGCCCAACTAAAAAGAATAAATCTTCCTTAAAACATAATTATACACCACATACACAGTATAATCAGAGACTCCAATTACTACACTCTCGTTGTCTGAGTTTGGGTACAAGGTTAATTACAACTTTAGTTATAATACCCCCGGTACATAACTCTTGGCGAAACGGTACTAAAGACAGTATTATTCTCCCACGAGTACTGAAACGTCGACAACTTAGATATTGATTTATAAAACTACCACTAGTGCAAAAAAGTTCAACCGTTGTGGTCAAAACCGGGCTTACCGCTCCTGTTTTGGGGCGCATCGGTTGGACTCGCAGCAGTCCCAAAAAATTAACTGATCCTGTCTGGGACCAGATCAGTTAATCATTTACCGCTGCGGTTTTGAGTGAAAACCGCAGTAGTTAAGCAAGTTAACTGCTGCGGTCTTGACCCAAAACCGCAGCGGTTGACCACCCCAAAAACCAAAAAAAAAAAAAATTTTTTTTGCATTTTTTCATTATTAATCGATATAAAATCAATAGTATATATCAATACTCATTTTATTAAGCATTTTATGCTTAATTGAAGTATAAGCATAAATAATTAGATACATAAAAATATTATATGAAACAATGCTATGTTTGTACAGGGTATTGATACATGTACACAAAAGAAGAACTTCGAACTATTACACAAAAATATTATATGAAAAACTTTATATACATAATAGCCCCATAGGTTTCCCTATAAGATATTACACAGCTCATAGCCAACTTAGCCCACCAATTACACTGCAGAAGCATATATATGACTAGATCATGAAAATATCAGCCCAACGAAAAACATTAACTGGCAAATGCAGGCATTTCCCATCATGCATTGTATACAAAGCATCAACAATTGGCGTATCTACAGTTGCACATTCTGGATTAGGTGTCATGATCTGCACATCCATCGAAAGAACAGTAAAAATCAAATAATAAGAATCTTCCATCCCTAAGAAAAATATAGAATTGTTGACCATCAAAAAATTGACAGCAGATATTAGAACTCAAAAAGTTCTGTCTCTGCAACTCGAATACCTTTTCCATAAGTGTTGAATCTGGAGGAAGATTTTGCGCAATAACCAGCATTAATATTTCCTTGGAGCTGAAAGAGGCGAAGACCAGAGTAAACAGTTCATAACAAGAAATTAGGAGTGCATATGGAGGAGTTCAGTCAAAAAACCAATCCAGCACTTTGTACTTTACAGTTGCAATCACCAGAAAATTCAAGGACTTACGTTAAGATGCCCTTTGGTTTATTTTCTACTGTCACAATAGCACCGCTTAAATGAAGTTCGAGCATCTTCTTCGCTGCTTGTAAGACTGTGTCAGTTGGTGATACCGTTAGGAGCCTACAAATACATCCTTAGAGTCTGTTAGATAGGTAATCTAAAAGACCTAAAATACCAATTGGAACTTATGAACAAACAAGAAATATTACCTACTTTGAATGCTCATAGAGAACTGTTGACAATGAAGCCCTGAAAATGCACTCCCTCAGTGCGTCATTGAATGTATTAGGGCCTGGAACCGAAACATAGTTAAAAAGATTTGCCAAAATTGCGAATAATCTATCCGACTTGAGAGCACAGCATGAAATGTAAGTCCGACAAGAAAGTAATGTAGAAGATGTGTAAGAGAGATGTAAAGATATTTTTGTTGCAAGAATTCTTTTGTTTTAAAGTCATACTCTCCACTGACCCGAAGCTGATGAACCCTAATTTTTCTCACCACCTTCAAAAACTGCAACAATGGCCTTTCCTTTCTCAGCTGCCCTCTCACAAATTACTAAGAATCAACAAATTTAGCCACTGCAAGTCCTAATCCCTAATTTCACGAACCAACAGTTTAAACAGAAACTCTAATTTCAAAGGTATCAATGTTAAAATACCAAGAAATTTAATCTATAGAATTATGCAACAACAGATAAGGTAATATGAATTTGAGAGAATTCCATATCTTCGTTGTTCATCATACCCTAATTAAGTTTAACTGATTCAAACATAATGAAGCAGATTTTTTCTAATTTTCTAGTAACAATTCACTAGATTTCACATACTGAAACTCGATTTTGTCGATTGAAACTAGCTTTTGCTGATGAAAACTGATTTGAACTGAACATTATTTTATAAGTTGAAGTGAACATATAACAAACTCAAACAGGATTTTCTCACCCCAAATCCCACAACCCAAAACTCAGACAGGGGCAACCAGCAGGAGCTGTAGCTACTTTACATCAAAATTCATATACATGAACACAATTAAATTTCATCAGTTACATAGGGAGACAACTGAAGCCATACATCCAAGAAGAGAAGGGCTAGTACAATTAGATCTCATAATTTAAGCGGCGTGGATCATGCATGTTCTCAATCTCCACTTGTCCGAACATGACTGTAGGAATAAGCGAAAAAATGTATTTCTTTCTATGACCTTTCAAGTGAGAAATGCGGCCATCTAGAATTTGGGAGATATATGCACATGAATTGCCCGATAAGCAGAGCAAAAAACATTGTATTGTGAAAAAGTTCACACAGAAGCTACAATCATCTGTTAATTTTCTCGTTCGACTCAAGATCAGTGCTTCTCTGTCCATATAAGATATGTATATGGTTTATAGCAAAAATAATTGATCCATTGCAATGCAGTGACAAATTTAATCATAAAATCATTTGACTCAAGACCAGAGGTCCCAAGTCCACATCATTAAGAACTATAATTTCAGGAAAGAATTAGCGATTCCAATCATCTCACTACCACAAAAAACTGTAAGAAAGCTCCAATGTCATCCAATTATAGAGGCGAATAGAAAAATGGGATATATATGCATCCAATAATGTTTATGCAGTTAGATAACGAATTTATGACCAATGCGGTGCTCTATCCGCACATCTAATATATACACAACTAAACACCCCATACCGTTATTCAACCACCAAAAACCACCAATCATAAACCCTAATAGACAATCATCAACAACAAAGAAAACCTCCAGAATTTTCAGATGATGTTTTTAATTAAAAAAAATGTAAATTCGAGGTTACAGTAAACATGTAAAAAAATCAACAAACTCAATCACAATACTAAATTAAATTGATAATAGTTCACTTACAACGTTGTTTGCCGATGAATTAGGGTCGTTCTAAACATCAACACTAAAAAAAATCAACGTTGGTTCCACCATTTTCTGCCTCTCTCAGTACCCTCTCGAATTTCAAATCTTCAACTTCTGAGAGCTCGATTTGCCGATGAATTAGGGTTTCTCGATTAGTAAAATTTAGGGATGCACCAGCGGGAAGAGAGAGAAAGTACCGAGACCGGAGAGAGTTAAAAGCAGCGATTGTTGGTGGCGGTGGGAATGGTGGTAATGGCGCCGACGAGTTGAGAGAGGAGCGACTAGATGTATGGTTTGGTGGTTCGTGTCTTCGTCAGAGGGAAGAGAGAGAGAGGCTGGAGGATGTCGTTTAAGTAGTAGAGGGAGGTTGGTATAAGGAGCGAGGATTTCGTTCAATTAGTAGAGGGAGGTTGGGCTTAAACATTTTGGGCCATAAAACTAGTTTTCACGCCGGTTATTAGACAAAAAAAAAAAAAAGAATAACCGCTGCGGTTGAAAGAACCGCAGCGGTTAACAGAAAATCGGATCGGTTTTCTGTTAACCGATCCGGTTCTTAAGAACCGCAGCTGTTTGTGTTCCCAGGTTTCCCTCCCAAAATTTCGAGGATTTACTAATTCGGTTCTCTTAAGGTCCGCAGCGGTTGTGTTGTGACATATAGCGTTTTTTCCACTAGTGTACAACGTCAATTTACTCCCAATTTAATACAAACAAAACAAACCATCATAAAATAATTAAAACACTCATATATATATATATATATATATATAGTCACAACAATAACTTAAGAGATTTTCCCAATATAATATAACAATCTTTTTAAAACAAAAACTACAACTTTATCATTTATATGCATACTGTTACAACAAGATAAGTAAAGTCATAACAAATAATAACACCCCACATATAAACCACCTAATACATACTAAACAAAAATTGAAAAGAAGAAGTTGAAAATAGCAGCACCAGGCCAACGTAGAGATTCAAACTACTCACATGAATTACAAGCTGTTGTCATGAGTGCTTACAAGCTGCTATTATAGCTATAATCTAGGAATATAGTTGACTAGCCTTCTCTAATATAAAGCTGAACTATTATGATATATGCCAAAAATAACCGTAAAGAAAGGTTACACATACTCTACTATTTGCTTTACAACTCAAAGAAACATACAAGCAAAGCCACTGTAATATATACTTAGTATGTAGTATTATGTAAGCGTAAGGCGAGAGAAGGAGAGAAAGTAAGACACCATTACATGATCTCTAAAACCAGTTGACTAAAGAAGGGAAAAGAAAGAAAAAGAACAACCGCCTATAGCAGCAGGAGTGGTTAATTGGCAACAACAACATTACTCTAACTAACCAAAATCATCTAAACATCAATCATAAGTTGGCAGTGCCATTCTTCATGAATATGAAATTTCCTCATGCCATACTAACAATCGCCCAAGTCTCACAACAAATCACTCACCATACAAGAATCCCAGGAACATGAAGTCATGAATTAGCTACTTTTTAACATCTATAACTCATACTTCACGGTTATAACATCATATTTACCATATAAATCACAAAAAAAAAAACTCACGAAAACAAAACATACAACATGAATCATTTCCACTCCAATTCATAAGCAATACTAACCCAACTTAAGTATTAAAACTAGATAAATCCTAAACAAATTCTAATCGTACTCGGATCGCCGTTAGTTACCTTGGCCAACTGGAGGAGTGAAGCAAAGTCGTTTAGTTCCCGTTGCCGTGCGCCGGTTCGTCCTCCACGTGATCACCACCTAGCAACCCCAACAAGAGCTTAGTAATTTCAAGACAAGAGTGAAGATATATTATGTATTACATGTTGAGAAAGGGTGAGTAATAATGATGAGTTTTTGCTGAGCAAAAATGGTGGATATCTTTGTGGAAGATCAAAGATGGAAAACTCAGTGTTTCATTCCTCAACAGTCACGGCATAAATGGAGTAAGGTGACAGCATTTTATGTAAAAGAAATACACCGAAAGGTGGCTAATTAAAAGGGGGAAAATGGGGGTTACAAAGGCTAAGTTATTGGGTAATTATGAGGTCATCAATTTGGAAGTTACAAGGATGTCAAAAGCTTAAAAAAAAAATCTGAATTTTAACTCCATCACCATCATGTTTCGGTCAGCACAAGCGAAAGGTGGTCGTACCACTTTTGTTACGAAATCGGTCCAAACGTGCTACCAATCGATAAAATACATAATGTAACCTAACGCGTATTTTAACTACCATAAAAATAATATTTTTCCCAAGATAAATATAACCACAACATTTACTATAAAAATATAATTTCTAACAAGTTGACAAAAAAAAAATTATATATACGACATAATTATTTTTAGAATAAAACACTATGAGCAGAGATCAATTAAGGGAAAAAAAAGCTGACAAATTAGGAGCGAATTTTCGGGGTGTTACAATCACTCCCCCTTAAAAAAAGTTTTGTCCTCGAAACATGAGATACCGAAATTTTGCAATAATATAAAAAAAACGAATGACACTTATGAGAAAAGTACCAGAATTCACATTCGCCATCGCACGTAAACTCTGTTCTTTGTTGGAGTAGAGGATCCGGGTGACTTAGCAATCTCGGTGAAAGCAGTCACAGCATTAGGATTCTTAGGACACTGGAAAGCCTTATGCCCCACCTCCTTACAGTAATAGCAGGCTATAATAGTGCCATCACAATTTTTGCCGGCATGAAGAGCCTTCTCACACTTCCGGCACTTAGAGGGATCATAGCTCTATATAAACCCAGGACTCTGTTGAACTTTACCATCGCTACCAGAATCATACCTCGGCTTCTTCGCCTCACTCTGCACATAATTAACTGCAGGCTTCTTAACAGTCACATCTCTCGCAGCCTCTTCTTCCTTGATAGAAGCATGAATACTCAGGGTGATCTCATACGCTCCCTGAAACGTAGTAGCTCCAGAACTCAACACATGGGTCCTAACCTTCGGATCCATCTTTTGATGTACCTCTTCACCCTCTCAACCTCGGTGGGTACAACAGTAGATGCAAATCAGGACAACTCAGTAAACTTGTCCGTGTACTTCTGAATCGACATAGACCCTTGAGATAAAGTAAGGAACTCCTCCTGTTACTGCCAACGGAGCTCATCAGGATAAAACCTCTCCTTCAATTTGGTAGCAAATTGGGCCCATGCAAAACCAGGTATAACAAAACAACTTTATCGAACAGTGCTCAACCAATTATCGGCCTCCATTTTCAAGTAGTAGGTACCAATGGGCACCATCTCTCCAGCAGGACAACTTGTAGCAGCAAATAACTTCTCCATCTCCCTGAGCCGACTCTCTAAAATGACGGGATCAGCAACACCCGCATAAGTCTGCGGTCGATGACGGTCAAACCGATCAAAAACTGATTGCCCATTAGAAGGGGCAACACTATTGCTAGCTAACGATATGATGGCATTCTCTAATGCCTGACGCCTACGTCGTGCAGCTTCCTTACAAGCACTCAAAATATGACGGGGAGGCATCCTACAAGGAAGAAAAAATGTTAGCTCTTACAATCACACTCAATAAAGGCACATATCACGTTATATATAACAAAACAATTCCCAAGGCTTTCTTCCTACCCAAGTAACTCTCACTAAGTACTTTTCTTGAACCCTAAGATACTAATAATCTTAGATGCAACAACTACACATTTCTCATGGAATAGGTAGCAACTCAATGAGAGTTTTTGGATCATTTGCTCTGATACCAACTGTAATACTCCGTCCTTTTATAGACATAAATTAAAGAAAATAGCACAGCTTATTGAAGGAGAGACGATAGCGGAAATATCATCAAGACGAAGATGTCACTCTACGGTTCAAATTAAACTAATCAAACTTGAAATTTAAATCCCAAATTAACTTAAACCAAAAATATCCAAATGGAGGCAAAACAACCTCATAAACCCAATTTAACAAACATAAATAAAAATAAAATATAAAGTCTCAAAAAGCCTAATAAGTCTTCCTTCACAACCCACAATATATAAAAGAACTACTCTTCATTATTACCTGCAAAACATAACAACAAATATCCACAATCAGTGGGGAGTAACTAACAGCTCTCCCAGCCCATTTAGGATCCATATAGGAGCTATCAAGCATTAATAAATAAGTCATAAAGACAACAACTCAAATAATAATATAAATCATTTAGACAAAGACAATACAGCAAGCCAAAATACCAATGGTGTAAAGATAACATAATAAACAATGGATAAATAAATTTACATATAAACTCAAAAATCAATAATACAAACCATCAATGTTTAATATAATAAAATAATATAGTTAGTTTGAGATAGAACTGAACGCTAGTGGATCGTAACCCACTTCCTATGGTAATGTCAGTTCGCAACCTCCAGACAGCCTATGGGCTACGTTCCATACTGCATGTGTCTAAGAATAGCCATACTCCCGATGCGGTGTAGGATTCTGTCCTCACCGACCTCTCGGACGACAACAAAACCAGGGTATACCCAGGATTCCGTCCTATGGTTTGCATGTTCTTCACCTTGGGATTCCGTCCCTCCGGATATCTTACTCTCAAACAAAAACAATAATTAAAATAATATTTATAATCATCAACAAATCTTTATCAACTCAAGCGAATGCCCTTAAGGCCTTACACCAAATCAGCAGAAATCAAGGATCGCAACCCAAGAATTTCAATTTAAAATAATACTCTTCTTAAAATAATAATAATAAATAATAATAATAAAAAAATCATTTCGCCCAACTAAAAAGAATAAATCTTCCTTAAAACATAATTATACACCACTTACACAGTATAATCAGATTCTCTGATTGCTACACTCTCGTTGTCTGAGTTTGGGTACAAGGTTAATTACAACGTTAGTTATAATACCCCCGGTACATAACTCTTGGCGAAACGGTACTAAAGACAGTATTATTCTCCCTCGAGTACTGAAAGGTCGACAGCTTAGATATTGATTTATAAAACTACAACGTCAATTTACTACCAATTTAATACAAACAAAACAAATCATCATAAAATAATTAAAACACTCATATATATATATATATATATATATATATATATATATATAGTCACAATAATAACATAAGAGATTTTCCCAATATAATATAACAATCTTTTTAAAACAAAAACTACAACTTTATCATTTATACGCATACTGTTACAACAAGATAAATAAAGTCATAACAAATAATAACACCCCACAAATAAACCACCTAATACATACTAAGCAAAAAGTGAAAAGAAGAAGTTGAAAATAGCAGCACCAGAACAACGTAGAGATTCATACTACTCACATGAATTACAAGCTGCTGTCATGAGTGCTTACAAGCTGCTATTATAGCTATAATCTAGGAGTCTAGTTCACTAGCCTTCTCTAATATAAAGCTGAACTATTAAGATATATGCCAAAAATAACCGTAAGGAAAGGTTACACATACTCTACTATTTGCTCTACAGCTCAAAGAAATATACAAGCAAAGCCATTGTAATACATACTTAGTATGTAGTATTATGTAAGCGTAAGGCGAGAGAAGGGGAGAAAGTAAGACACCATTACATGATCTCTAAAACTAGTTGATCACTAAAGAAGGGAAAAGAAAGAAAAAGAACAACCGCCTACAGCAGCCGGAGTTGTAACTTGGCAACAACAACATTACTCGAACTACCAAAAATCATCTAAACATATCAATCATAAGTTGACAGTGCCATTCTTCATGAATATGAAATTTCCTCATGCCATACTAACAATCACCCAAGTCTCACAACAAATCACTCACCATACAAGAATCCATGGAACATGAAGTCATGAATTAGCTACTTTTTAACATCTATAACTCATGCTTCACGGTTATAACATCATATATACCATATAACTCACAAAAAAAAACTCACGAAAACAAACATACAACATGAATCATTTCCACTCCAATTCATAAGCAATACTAACCCAACTTAAGTAATAAACCTAGATAAATCCTAAACCAATTCTAATCGTACTCGGACCGCCGTTAGTTACCTCGGCCAACTGGAGGAGTGAAGCAAAGTCGTCTAGTTCCCGTTGCCGTGCGCCGGTTCGTCCTCCACGTGATCACCACCTAGCAACCCCAACAAGAGCTTAGTAATTTCAAGACAAGAGTGAAGATATATTATGTATTACATCTTGAGAAAGGGTGAGTACTAATGATGAGTTTTTGCTGAGCAAAAATGGTGGATATCTTTGTGGAAGATCAAAGATGGAAAACTCAGTGTTTCATTCCTCAACAGTCACGGCATAAATGGAGTAAGGTGAGCAGCATTTTTATGTAAAAGAAATACACCAAAAGGTGGCTAATTAAAAGGGGGAAAATGGGGGTTACAAAGGCTAAGTTATTGGGTAATTATGAGGTCATCAATTTGGAAGCTACAAGGATGTCAAAAGCTTAAAAAAAAATCTGATTTTTAACTCCATCACCATCATGTTTCGGTCAGCACAAGCGAAAGGTGGTCGTACCACTTTTGTTACGAAATCGGTCCAAACGTGCCACCAATCGATAAAATACATAATGTAACCTAACGCGTATTTTAACTACCATAAAAATAATATTTTTGCCCAGATAAATATAACCACAACATTTACTATAAAAATATAATTTTTAACAAGTTGACAAAAAAAAAATTATTTATACGTCATAATTATTTTTAGAATAAAACACTAAATTTTTAGTGAGCAGAGATCAATTAAGGGAAAAATAAGCTGACAAATTAGGAGCGAATTTTCGGGGTGTTACAATCACTCCCCCTTAAAAGAAGTTTTGTCCTCGAAACATGAAATACCGAAATTTTGCAATAATATAAAAAAAAATGAACGACACTTATGAGAAAAGTACCAGAATTCACATTCGCCATCGCACGAGTCATCACGTAAACTCTGTTCTTTGTTGGAGTAGAGGATCCGGGTGACTTAGCAATCTCGGTGAAAGCAGTCACAGCATTAGGATTCTTAGGACACTGGAAAGCCTTATGCCCCACCTCCTTACAGTAATAGCAAGCTATAATAGTGCCATCACAATTTTTGCCGGCATGAAGAGCCTTCTCACACTTCCGGCACTTAGAGGGATCATAGCTCTATATAAACCCAGGACTCTGTTGAACTTTACCATCGCTACCAGAATCATATCTCGGCTTCTTCGCCTCACTCTGCACATAATTAACTGCAGGCTTCTTAACAGTCACATCTCTCGCAACCTCTTCTTCCTTGATAGAAGCATGAATACTTAGGGCGATCTCATACGCTCCCTGAAACGTAGTAGCTCTAGAACTCAACACATGGGTCCTAACCTTCGGATCCATCTTTTTGATGTACCTCTTCACCCTCTCAACCTCGGTGAGTACAACAGTAGAAGCAAATCAAGACAACTCAGTAAACTTGTCCGTGTACTTCTGAATCGACATAGACCCTTGAGATAAAGTAAGGAACTCCTCCTGTTTCTGCCAACGGAGCTCATCAGGATAAAACCTGTCCTTCAATTTGGTAGCAAACTGGGCCCATGCAAAACCAGGTATAACAAAACAACTTTATCGAACAGTGCTCCACCAATTATCGGCCTCCATTTTCAAGTAGTAGGTACCAATGGGCACCATCTCTCCAGCAGGACAACTTGTAGCAGCAAATAACTTCTCCATCTCCCTGAGCCGACTCTCTAAAATGACGGGATCAGCAACACCCGCATAAGTCTGCGGTCGATGACGGTCAAACCGATCAAAAACTGATTGCCCATTAGAAGGGGCAACACTATTGCTAGCTAACGATATGATGGCATTCTCTAATGCCTGACGCCTACGTCGTGCAGCTTCCTTACAAGCACTCAAAATACGACGGGGAGGCATCCTACAAGGAAGAAAAAATGTTAGCTCTTACAATCACACTCAATAAAGGCACATATCACGTTATATAACAAAACAATTCCCAAGGCTTTCTTCCTACCCAAGTAACTCTCACTAAGTACTTTTCTTGAACCCTAAGATACTAATAATCTTAGATGCAGCAACTACACATTTCTCATGGAATAGGTAGCAACTCAATGAGAGTTTTTGGATCATTTGCTCTGATACCAACTGTAATACTCCGTCCTTTTATAGACATAAATTAAAGAAAATAGAACAGCTTATTGAAGGAGAGACGATAGCGGAAATATCATCAAGATGAAGATGTCACTCTACGGTTCAAATTAAACTAATCAAACTTGAAATTTAAATCCCAAATTAACTTAAACCAAAAATATCCAAATGGAGGCAAAACAACCTCATAAACCCAATTTAACAAACATAAATAAAAATAAAATATAAAGTCTCAAAAAGCCTAATAAGTCTTCCTTCACAACCCACAATATATAAAAGAACTACTCTTCATTATTACCTGCAAAACATAACAACAAATATCCACAATTAGTGGGGAGTAACTAACAGCTCTCCCAGCCCATTTAGGATCCATATAGGAGCTATCAAGCATTAATAAATAAGTCATAAAGACAACAACTCAAATAATAATATAAATCATTTAGACAAAGACAATACAGCAAGCCAAAATACCAATGGTGAAAAGATAACATAATAAACAATGGATAAATAAATTTACATATAAACTTAAAAATCAATAATACAAACCATCAATGTTTAATATAATAAAATAATATAGTTAGTTTGAGATAGAACTGAACGCTAGTGGATCGTAACCCACTTCCTATGGTAATGTCAGTTCGCAACCTCCAGACAGCCTATGGGCTACGTTCCATACTGCATGTGTCTAAGAATAGCCATACTCCCGATGCGGTGTAGGATTCTGTCCTCACCGACCTCTCGGACGACAACAAAACCAGGGTATACCCAGGATTCCGTCCTATGGTTTGCATGTTCTTCACCTTGGGATTCCGTCCCTCCGGATATCTTACTCTCAAACAAAAACAATAATTAAAATAATATTTATAATCATCAACAAATCTTTATCAACTCAAGCGAATGCCCTTAAGGCCTTACACCAAATCAGCAGAAATCAAGGATCGCAACCCAATAATTTCAATTTAAAATAATACTCTTCTTAAAATAATAATAATAAATAATAATAATAAAAAAATCATTTCGCCCAACTAAAAAGAATAATTCTTCCTTAAAACATAATTATACACCACATACACAGTATAATCAGAGACTCTGATTGCTACACTCTCGTTGTCTGAGTTTGGGTACAAGGTTAATTACAACGTTAGTTATAATACCCCCGGTACATAACTCTTGGCGAAACGGTACTAAAGACAGTATTATTCTCCCTCGAGTACTGAAAGGTCGACAGCTTAGATATTGATTTATAAAACTACAACGTCAATTTACTACCAATTTAATACAAACAAAACAAATCATCATAAAATAATTAAAACACTCATATATATATGTATATATATATATATATATATATATATATATATATATATATATATATATATATATAGTCACAATAATAACATAAGAGATTTTCCCAATATAATATAACAATCTTTTTAAAACAAAAACTACAACTTTATCATTTATACGCATACTGTTACAACAAGATAAATAAAGTCATAACAAATAATAACACCCCACATATAAACCACCTAATACATACTAAGCAAAAATTGAAAAGAAGAAGTTGAAAATAGCAGCACCAGAACAACGTAGAGATTCATACTACTCACATGAATTACAAGCTGTTGTCATGAGTGCTTACAAGCTGCTATTATAGCTATAATCTAGGAGTCTAGTTCACTAGCCTTCTCTAATATAAAGCTGAACTATTATGATATATGCCAAAAATAACCGTAAGGAAAGGTTACACATACTCTACTATTTGCTCTACAACTCAAAGAAACATACAAGCAAAGCCACTGTAATACATACTTAGTATGTAGTATTATGTAAGCGTAAGGCGAGAGAAGGGGAGAAAGTAAGACACCATTACATGATCTCTAAAACTAGTTGATCACGAAAGAAGGGAAAAGAAAGAAAAAGAACAACCGCCTACAGCAGCAGGAGTTGTAACTTGGCAACAACAACATTACTCGAACTACCAAAAATGATCTAAAGTATCAATCATAAGTTGACAGTGCCATTCTTCATAAATATGAAATTTCCTCATGCCATACTAACAATCACCCAAGTCTCACAACAAATCATTCACCATACAAGAATCCAAGGAACATGAAGTCATGAATTAGCTACTTTTTAACATCTATAACTCATACTTCACGGTTATAACATCATATATACCATATAACTCACAAAAAAAAACTCACGAAAACAAACATACAACATGAATCATTTCCACTCCAATTCATAAGCAATACTAACCCAACTTAAGTAATAAACCTAGATAAATCCTAAACCAATTCTAATCGTACTCGGACCGCCGTTAGTTACCTCGGCCAATTGGAGGAGTGAAGCAAAGTCGTCTAGTTCCCGTTGCCGTGCGCCGGTTCGTCCTCCACGTGATCACCACCTAGCAACCCCAACAAGAGCTTAGTAATTTCAAGACAAGAGTGAAGATATATTATGTATTACATGTTGAGAAAGGGTGAGTAATAATGATGAGTTTTTGTCGAGCAAAAATGGTGGATATCTTTGTGGAAGATCAAAGATGGAAAACTCAGTGTTTCATTCCTCAACAGTCACGGCATAAATGGAGTAAGGTGAGCAGCATTTTTATGTAAAAGAAATACACCAAAAGGTGGCTAATTAAAAGGGGGAAAATGGGGGTTACAAAGGCTAAGTTATTGGGTAATTATGAGGTCATCAATTTGGAAGCTACAAGGATGTCAAAAGCTTAAAAAAAATCTGATTTTTAACTCCATCACCATCATGTTTCGGTCAGCACAAGCGAAAGGTGGTCGTACCACTTTTGTTACGAAATCGGTCGAAACGTGCTACCAATCGATAAAATACATAATGTAACCTAACGCGTATTTTAACTACCATAAAAATAATATTTTTCCCCAGATAAATATAACCACAACATTTACTATAAAAATATAATTTTTAACCAGTTGACAAAAAAAAAATTATTTATACGACATAATTATTTTTTGAATAAAACACTAAATTTTTAGTGAGCAGAGATCAATTAAGGGAAAAATAAGCTGACAAATTAGGAGCGAATTTTCGGGGTGTTACAATCACTCCCCCTTAAAAGAAGTTTTGTCCTCTGAAATACCGAAATTTTGCAATAATAAAAAAAAAACGAACGACACTTATGAGAAAAGTACCAGAATTCACATTCGCCATCGCACGAGTCATCACGTAAACTCTGTTCTTTGTTAGAGTAGAGGATCCGGGTGACTTAGCAATCTCGGTGAAAGCAGTCACAGCATTAGGATTCTTAGGACACTGGAAAGCCTTATGCCCCACCTCCTTACAGTAATAGCAAGCTATAATAGTGCCATCACAATTTTTGCCGGCATGAAGAGCCTTCTCACACTTCCGGCACTTAGAGGGATCATAGCTCTATATAAACCCAGGACTCTGTTGAACTTTACCATCGCTACCAGAATCATACCTCGGCTTCTTCGCCTCACTCTGCACATAATTAACTACAGGCTTCTTAACAGTCACATCTCTCGCAACCTCTTCTTCCTTGATAGAAGCATGAATACTCAGGGCGATCTCATACGCTCCCTGAAACGTAGTAGTTCTAGAACTCAACACATGGGTCCTAACCATCGGATCCATCTTTTTGATGTACCTCTTCACCCTCTCAACCTCGGTGAGTACAACAGTAGAAGCAAATCAGGACAACTCAGTAAACTTGTCCGTGTACTTCTGAATCGACATAGACCCTTGAGATAAAGTAAGGAACTCCTCCTGTTTCTGCCAACGGAGCTCATCAGGATAAAACCTCTCCTTCAATTTGGTAGCAAATTGGGCCCATGCAAAACCAGGTATAACAAAACAACTTTATCGAACAGTGCTCCACCAATTATCGGCCTCCATTTTCAAGTAGTAGGTACCAATGGGCACCATCTCTCCAGCAGGACAACTTGTAGCAGCAAATAACTTCTCCATCTCCCTGAGCCGACTCTCTAAAATGACGGGATCAGCAACACCCGCATAAGTCTGCGGTCGATGACGGTCAAACCGATCAAAAACTGATTGCCCATTAGAAGGGGCAACACTATTGCTAGCTAACGATATGATGGCATTCTCTAATGCCTGACGCCTACGTCGTGCAGCTTCCTTACAAGCACTCAAAATACGACGGGGAGGCATCCTACAAGGAAGAAAAAATGTTAGCTCTTACAATCACACTCAATAAAGGCACATATCACGTTATATAACAAAACAATTCCCAAGGCTTTCTTCCTACCCAAGTAACTCTCACTAAATACTTTTCTTGAACCCTAAGATACTAATAATCTTAGATGCAACAACTACACATTTCTCATGGAATAGGTAGCAACTCAATGAGAGTTTTTGGATCATTTGCTCTGATACCAACTGTAATACTCCGTCCTTTTATAGACATAAATTAAAGAAAATAGGACAGCTTATTGAAGGAGAGACGATAGCGGAAATATCGTCAAGACGAAGATGTCACTCTACGGTTCAAATTAAACTAATCAAACTTGAAATTTAAATCCCAAATTAACTTAAACCAAAAATATCCAAATGGAGGCAAACCAACCTCATAAACCTAATTTAACAAACATAAATAAAAATAAAATATAAAGTCTCAAAAAGCCTAATAAGTCTTCCTTCACAACCCACAATATATAAAAGAACTACTCTTCATTATTACCTGCAAAACATAACAACAAATATCCACAATCAGTGGGGAGTAACTAACAGCTCTCCCAGCCCATTTAGGATCCATATAGGAGCTATCAAGCATTAATAAATAAGTCATAAAGACAACAACTCAAACAATAATATTTATAATCATCAACAAATCTTTATCAACTCAAGCGAATGCCCTTAAGGCCTTACACCAAATCAGCAGAAATCAAGGATCGCAACCCAAGAATTTCAATTTAAAATAATAGTCGTCTTAAAATAATAATAATAAATAATAATAATAAAAAAATCTTTTCGCCCAACTAAAAAGAATAAATCTTCCTTAAAACACAATTATACACCACATACACAGTATAATCAGAGACTCCGATTGCTACACTCTCGTTGTCTGAGTTTGGGTACAAGGTTAATTACAACGTTTGTTATAATACCCCCGGTATATAACTCTTGGCGAAACGGTACTAAAGACAGTATTATTCTCCCTCGAGTACTGAATGGTCGACAACTTAGATATCGATTTATAAAACTACAACGTCAATTTACTACCAAATTTAATACAAACAAAACAAACCATCATAAAATAATTAAAACACTCATATATATATATATATATATATATATATATATATATATATATATATATATATATATATATATATAGTCACAATGATAACATAAGAGATTTTCCCAATATAATATAACAATCTTTTTAAAACAAAAACTACAACTTTATCATTTATATGCATACTGTTACAATAAGATAAATAAAGTCATAACGAATAATAACACCCCACATATAAACCACCTAATATATACTAAGCAAAAATTGAAAAGAAGTTATTGAAAATAGCAGCACCAAAACAACGTAGAGATTCATACTACTCACATGAATTACAAGTTGCTGTCGTGAGTGTTTACAAGCTGCTATTATAGCTATAATCTACGAGTCTAGTTCACTAGCCTTCTCTAATATAAAGCTGAACTATTATGATATATGCAAAAAATAACCGTAAGGAAAGGTTACACATACTCTCTATTTGCTCTACAACTCAAAGAAACATACAAACAAAGCCACTGTAATACATACTTAGTATGTAGTATTATGTAAGCGTAAGGCGAGAGAAGGAGAGAAAGTAAGACACCATTACATGATCTATAAAACTAGTTGATCACTAAAGAAGGGAAAAGAAAGAAAAAGAACGACCAGCTACAGCAGCAGGAGTGGTAACTTGGCAACAACAACATTACTCGAACTACCAAAAATCATCTAAACATCAATCATAAGTTGACAGTGGCATTCTTCATGAATATGAAATTTCCTCATGCCATACTAACAATCACCCAAGTCTCACAACAAATCACTCACCATACAAGAATCCAAGGAACATGAAGTCATGAATTAGCTACTTTTTAACATCTATAACTCATACTTCACGGTTATAACATCATATATACCATATAACTCACAAAAAAAAAAAAACTCACGAAAGCAAACATACAACATGAATCATTTCCACTCCAATTCATAAGCAATACTAACCCAACTTAAGTATTAAAACTAGATAAATCCAAAACAAATTCTAATCGTACTCGGATCGCCGTTAGTTACCTCGGCCAACTGGAGGAGTGAAGCAAAGTCGTCTAGTTCCCGTTGCCGTGCGCCGGTTCGTCCTCCACGTGATCACCACCTAGCAACCCCAACAAGAGCTTAGTAATTTCATGACAAGAGTGAAGATATATTATGTATTACATGTTGAGAAAGGGTGAGTAATAATGATGAGTTTTTGCTGAGCAAAAATGGTGGATATCTTTGTGGAAGATCAAAGATGGAAAACTCAGTGTTTCATTCCTCAACAGTCACGGCATAAATGGAGTAAGGTGAGCAGCATTTTTATGTAAAAGGAATACACCAAAAGGTGGCTAATTAAAAGGGGGAAAATGGGGGTTACAAAGGCTAATTAAGTTATTGGGTAATTATGAGGTCATCAATTTGGAAGTTACAAGGATGTCAAAAGCTGAAAAAAAATATGATTTTTAACTCCATCACCATCATGTTTCGGTCAGCACAAGCGAAAGGTGGTCGTACCACTTTTGTTACGAAATCGGTCCAAACGTGCTACCAATCGATAAAATACATAATGTAACCTAACGCGTATTTTAACTACCATAAAAATAATATTTTTTCCCAGATAAATATACCCACAACATTTACTATAAAAATATAATTTTTAACAACTTGACAAAAAAAAATTTATTTATACGACATAATTATTTTTAGAATAAAACACTAAATTTTTAGTGAGCAGAGATCAATTAAGGGAAAAATAAGCTGACAAATTAGGAGCGAATTTTCGGGGTGTTACAATCACACCCCCTTAAAAAACGTTTTGTCCTCGAAACATGAAATACCGAAATTTTGCAATAATATAAAAAAAAACGAACGACACTTATGAGAAAAGTACCAAAATTCACATTCGCCATCGCACGAGTCATCACGTAAACTCTGTTCTTTGTTGGAGTAGAGGATCCGGGTGATTTAGCAATCTCGATGAAAGCAGTCACAGAATTAGGATTCTTAGGGCACTGGAAAGCCTTATGCCCCACCTCCTTACAGTAATAGCAAGCTATAATAGTGCCATCACAATTTTTGCCGGCATGAAGAGCCTTCTCACACTTCCGACACTTAGAGGGATCATAGCTCTATATAAACCCAGGACTCTGTTGAACTTTACCATCGCTACCAGAATCATACCTCGGCTTCTTCGCCTCACTCTGCACATAATTAACTGCAGGCTTCTTAACAGTCACATCTCTCGCAGTCTCTTCTTCCTTGATAGAAGCATGAATACTCAGGGCGATCTCATACGCTCCCTAAAACGTAGTAGCTCCAGAACTCAACACATGGGTCCTAACCTTCGGATCCATCTTTTTGATGTACCTCTTCACCCTCTCAACCTCGGTAGGTACAACAGTAGAAGCAAATTAGGACAACTCAGTAAACTTGTCCGTGTACTTCTGAATCGACATAGACCCTTGAGATAAAGTAAGGAACTCCTCCTGTTTCTGCCAACGGAGCTCATCCGGATAAAACCTCTCCTACAATTTGGTAGCAAACTGGGCCCATGCAAAACCAGGTATAACAAAACAACTTTATCGAACAGTTCTCCACCAATTATCGGCCTCCATTTTCAAGTAGTAGGTACCAATGGGCACCATCTCTCCAGCAGGACAACTTGTAGCAGCAAATAACTTCTCCATCTCCCTGAGCCGACTCTCTAAAATAACGGGATCAGCAACACCCGCATAAGTCTGCGGTCGATGACGGTCAAACCGATCAAAAACTGATTGCCCATTAGAAGGGGAAACACTATTGCTAGCTAACGATATGATGACATTCTCTAATGCCTGACGCCTACGTCGTGCAGCTTCCTTACAAGCACTCAAAATACGACGGGGAGGCATCCTACAAGGAAGAAAAAATGTTAGCTCTTACAATCACACTCAATAAAGGCACATATCACGTTATATAACAAAACAATTCCCAAGGCTTTCTTCCTACCCAAGTAACTCTCACTAATTACTTTTCTTGAACCCTAAGATACTAATAATCTTAGATGCAACAACTACACATTTCTCATGGAATAGGTAGCAACTCAATGAGAGTTTTTGGATCATTTGCTCTGATACCAACTGTAATACTCCGTCCTTTTATAGACATAAATTAAAGAAAATAGAACAGCTTATTGAAGGAGAGACGATAGCGGAAATATCGTCAAGACGAAGATGTCACTCTACGGTTCAAATTAAACTAATCAAACTTGAAATTTAAATCCCAAATTAACTTAAACCAAAAATATCCAAATGGAGGCAAAACAACCTCATAAACCCAATTTAACAAACATAAATAAAAATAAAATATAAAGTCTCAAAAAGCCTAATAAGTCTTCCTTCACAACCCACAATATATAAAAGAACTACTCTTCATTATTACCTGCAAAACATAACAACAATTATCCACAATCAGTGGGGAGTAACTAACAGCTCTCCCACCCCATTTAGGATCCATATAGGAGCTATCAAGCATTAATAAATAAGTCATAAAGACGACAACTCAAACAATAATATAAATCATTTAGACAAAGACAACACAGCAAGCCAAAATACCAATGGTGTAAAGATAACATAATAAACAATGGATAAATATATTTACATATAAACTCAAGGATCAATAATACAAACCATCAGTGTTTAATATAATAAAATAATATAGTTAGTTTGAGAGAGAACTGAACGCTAGTGGATCGTAACCCACTTCCTATGGTAATGTCAGATCGCAACCTCCAGACAGCCTATGGGTTACGTTCCCTACTGCCTGTGTCTAAGAATAGCCATACTCCCGATGCGGTGTAGGATTCCGTCCTACCCGACCTCTCGGACGACAACAAAACCAAGGTATACCTAGGATTTCGTCCTATGGTTTGCATGTTCTTCACCTTGGGATTCCGTCCCTCCGGATATCTTACTCTCAAACAAAAACAATAATTAAAATAATATATATAATCATCAACAAATCTTTATCAACTCAAGCGAATGCCCTTAAGGCCTTACACCAAATCAGCAGAAATCAAGGATCGCAACCCAACAATTTCAATTTAAAATAATACTCTTCTTAAAATAATAATAATAAATAATAATAATAAAAAAATCATTTCGCCCATCTAAAAAGAATAAATCTTCCTTAAAACATAATTATACACCACATACACAGTATAATAAGAGACTCCGATTGCTACACTCTCGTTGTCTGAGTTTGGGTACAAGGTTAATTACAACGTTAATTATAATACCCCTGGTACATAACTCTTGGCGAAACGGTACTAAAGACAGTATTATTCTCCCTCGAGTACTGAAAGGTCGACAACTTAGATATAAATTTATAAAACGACAACGTCAATTTACTACCAATTTAATACAAACAAAACAAACTATCATAAAATAATTAAAGCACTCATATATATATATATATATATATATATATATATATATATATATATAGAGTCACAATAATAACATAAGAGATTTTCCCAATATAATATAACAATCTTTTTAAAACAAAAACTACAACTTTATCATTTATATGCATACTGTTACAACAAGATAAATAAAGTCATAACAAATGATAACACCCCACATATAAACCACCAAATACATACTAAGCAAAAATTGAAAAGAAGAAGTTGAAAGTAGTAGCACCTGAACAACGTAGAGATTCATACTACTCACATGAATTACAAGCTGCTGTCATGAGTGCTTAGAAGCTGCTATTATAGCTATAATCTAGGAGTCTAGTTCACTAGCCTTTTCTTATATAAAGCTGAACTATTATGATATATGCCAAAAATAACCGTAAGGAAAAGGTTACACATACTCTACTATTTGGTCTACAACTCAAAGAAACATACAAGCAAAGCCACTGTAATACATACTTAGTATGTAGTATTATGTAAGCGTAAGGCGAGAGAAGGAGAGAAAGTAAGACACCATTACATGATCTCTAAAACTAGTTTATCACTAAAGAAGGGAAAAGAAAGAAAAAGAACAACCGCCTACAGCAGCAGGAGTGGTAACTTGGCAACAACAACATTACTCTAACTACCAAAAATCATCTAATCATCAATCATAAGTTGACAGTGCCATTCTTCATGAATATGAAATTTCCTCATGCCATACTAACAATCACCCAAGTCTCACAATAAATCACTCACCATACAAGAATCCAAGGAACATGAAGTCATGAATTAGCTACTTTTTAACATCTATAACTCATACTTCACGGTTATAACATCATATATACCATATAACTCACAAAAAAAACTCACGAAAACAAACATACAACATGAATCATTTCCACTCCAATTCATAAGCAATACTAACCCAACTTAAGTATTAAAACTAGATAAATCCTAAACGAATTCTAATCGTACTCGGATCGCCGTTAGTTACCTCGCCAACTGGAGGAGTGAAGCAAAGTCGTCTAATTCCCGTTGCCGTGTGCTGGTTCATCCTCCACGTGATCACCCCCTAGCAACCCCAACAAGAGCTTTGTAATACCAAGACAAGAGTGAAGATATATTATGTATTACATGTGAGAAAATGTGAGTAATAATGATGAGTTTTTGTTGAGCAAAAATGGTGGATGATCTTTGTAGAAGATCAAAGATGGAAAACTCAATGTTTCATTCCTCAACAGTCACGGCAGAAATGGAGTAAGATGAGCAGCATTTAAAAAGAAATACACCGAAAGGTGGCTAATTAAAAGGGGGAAAATGGTGGTTACAAAGGCTATGTTATTGGGTAATTATGAGGTCATCAATTTGGAAGTTACAAGGATGTCAAAAGCTTAAAAAAAAAATCTTATTTTTAACTCCATCACCATCATGTTTCGGTCAGCACAAGCGAAAGGTGGTCGTACCACTTTTGTTACGAAATTGGTCCAAACGTGCTACCAATCGATAAAATACATAATGTAACCTAAAAATAATATTTTTCCCCAGATAAATATAACCACAACATTTACTATAAAATTATAATTTTTAACAAGTTGACAAAAAAAATATTTATACGATATAATTTTTTTTAGAATAAAACACTAAATTTTTAGTGAGCAGAGATCAATTAAGGGAAAAATAAGCTGACAAATTGGGAGCGAATTTTCGGGGTGTTACAAATGTCAAAAAATATGAAGCACCACATGTAGACTTAGTTCTATAGGGCCCCCATAAATCACAATGAATTAATTCAAAAATCCTATTAGCTCTACTATTGCTCTTAGGAAAACTAGTTCTAGGTTGATGAGCACGAAAACAGACATCACACCCATCTCTATTGCAACTACTAACACTAGATGGGCTCACACATGGTAAATGCCGCAAAACTTTCTCCGAAGGGTGACCCAAACGCTTATGCCATATATCAATAGATGCCATGCCATCCACAACATTGATCTTCACCTTTGGAACGCCCCGAAAAAAGAAAAGTCCATCTTCCCGCTCACCCGCTCCAATCAGCGTCCTCGTCCTGCGGTCCTGTAAGACACATAATGTTTTAGTGAACTGAACGATACAATTCGCAGAATCTAATAACTGTGGAATGGAAATCAAATTACAATCAAGATTAGGCACAAATAAAACATTATGGAGTTTAAGATATGCAAGAAGAATGACATCTCCCTCATGAGTAGCTTCTACAGAACTACCATCCGGCAAACCCACCGGACATCCAGTAATTTTCCGTGCTGCACACAACTGCGAAAACTTTCCTGTCACATGATGTGTAGCACCCATATCAATAATCCATAAACACTCACCAGTCACACGATCCTTTGGTTTAGGCAAGTTCAGCAAATCCAAGAGAGTCTGCCACTATTTAGTTGTGATGCTGGCAAGACCCGTGCTTACTGGGTCACGTGGTTGGGAAGCCGAAGCCCCCCCTCCACTCGTTTTTTCTGTCGAACCACCACCACCAGCCACGGCTCTGTTAGCGTGTGCTGGTGGCGCACCCTTGCCGCCACGTCCGTGGCCAGTTTTGTCGCCCCGATTTGTCGTAGCTCCACGCCGGCCACGAGGTCGGTCCCCCCACCACTCGGGGTACCCAATTAATTCAAAGCAGCCCGAAATATTGTGTCCTTCAAGATGACAGTGAGGACAAATCACAGAATCAGTAAAAGAACGAGTTTTTGGTCGTGTTTCTACCTTAAAAGCCAAGTTTTCACCCGCCGAAGACAAGGAAGAGGCTTGGGGGCCCCTTAGGCGCTCTTCTTGAGCGATGATTTGATAGGCGCGAGCCACCGTGGGTAAAGGTGCTTGCGCGAGAAGATGAGATCGAAAGGGGCCATAACAATCATCAAGGCCAATCAAGAAACGATCCAAACGATCGTTAGAAAGTTGTTGTTCGAGAAAGCGAACGACTTCACAATGCGCGCCACCCTTTGAACAAGTAGGCGCCACCTCTTGTGAGGATAACTCGTCCCATAGACGAGTCAAATGGCCAAAATAGTCGGCCAAAGGTTCCGTCTTTTGCTGCTTGCAATCACTAATCTGAGATTTGAGTTGGTAAATTCTAGTGCCATTAGAAACGCAATATCGTTCCTTCAGATGAGACCACAATTCATGGGCAGTTTCATAAAACGAAACTGAATTTCGAATGGTCGGAGATATAGTGTTTAAGAGCCACGAAACGAGCATGGAATGTACCGTGCTCTAGTCTGCCAATTTTTCCAGCGTAGTAGGCTTGGTGATAGTACCCTCCAAGAAGCCAAGTTTACGTTTTGCATTCAAAGACATGCGAATCGCGCGTGCCCATTCATCAAAGTTATCATCTTTCAACTGAATCGGAGTGATTAAGTTGCCCGGATTATCATTAGAGCCTAAAAAATAGGCTGGGTCAGGTTTGGAGATGTTGGTTTCGGAAGTTTCAAGCATTATGACTCGCCTAGCACCACGAGAATAGGTGCGAACAGGTGAAGCAATGATGAGCAATAAAAAAAATCGAATCTGGGAAGAGACGAATCAAGGGATCGGGTTCTAGGCTCGAAAAAAATCGAATCTTGGTCTGATTTAGTTCGGTGTTTTCAGTTTGGGTGGAGAGGAAATTTTTCAATCTTAGGCTCTTGATACCATGTTAAGTTTGGTCAATTTTCAGTCCCCTTTGTCATTCATCAATAGCATATATTAATACATCCTAAGAGTCCTACCTCAACACCAATTAGGAATAACAAACCTATTCCTAATACACAACCTAAATAGAGTCCTAACAGTATCATCTATACTGTTATGCCTGCTATTGAACTGTTCAACTTCAATCAGTTATGCTATCCCTTCAACTGGTTCTGAATCACGAAAATCTTTTGCCAGTAATCAAATTATTTACTCTATCTGAATTCTGAGTTTGCTATTGCTTCTAATATTACTGGTGTCAATCCTTTATTAAATTGGGATTAACATTTACTATTTCTCTCTCTTGCCTTTCTGACTACTTTGTTTGGCCCTTTTCTATGCAATTGCATTCTAAGGATTCTTTGGCTTCATCACACCCTTGAAAGTTGAAAGTTGAAAGTTTGATGGAAAATATGAAGAAATAGTTGAATGAATAAATCCTTAGACATCCCGGCAATTACTAAATATAAATAGGATTTATATTATGAAGATAACAAAGTTAATTATTTTAGTAATCGTATTTTCTTGCTAGAGAATGAATATAATTAATAGGACAATATTGATTGGGCCTATAACTAAAATAGATTAATCCTATGGGGTCACATATTGTAGCACAAGTTGGACAAAGCAATCCAAATCCATTTAGGATTAGGGATGGGCCGGTCCAAAGGGGAATAGGAGGAGAATTAGTTCTCCTAACTAGCCTATGACTCTTCTATTATATATAGGATATAATATTAGGGTTTAGGTGATCAATTTCATTAATCAGTTTCTTTATACAAGAGAGAGAGAAGTGAAACCAAAATCTATTCCCTCTAACCGGCACCTATACCATCAAAAGCAAGAGATTTTCTTCTCTTCCGTTCTAGCAAACGTTGGTGTTCAACTGGTGCTCGTGGACGGAATAGAGGAGCAACACTTGGGGCTCTCGGATCTTCAAAGCTTGCATACAACATGGAAATCACGCTACAAAGGTTTGATATATAATCCCTATTGAATGATTCATGTGTATGATTATGTTTGCGATCCTATGATAGATGTTAGGAAATTGTTTCCTGAAATTCCGCTTCCTTCAGTGTTATCAGTTTTGCCTAATTCATAATATTTATATGATCATGTAATTGTATGCAAAGTTATTATTTTTATTCAATTCAGGGAGGATTTATTTATGGCTTGAATTTGCATAATTGATATTTGATATTAATTGCTTGGAAATTGTAAATAATAGATTTATTTGTGATTTATGCTCAAAATAATTTATAAAGGTCCCCTTTTTTTTTATTATGGACGACATTAATTGTTAATTCACTCCTAATTTTTGGATTTTAATATACATAATTTATTAGATTTAAAATTATTTAATGTTTAATTTGATTAATCATTGAAATAATTTGTTACCAATTAAAACATTTGATTTTCTACTTGTTAAATTAATCTAATATTCATCACCCACACAGATCTAGAATAATATGATGGCTGAAAATAATTTAATTATTTTCCCACTGATTTTCGGATTTTTATCATATTATTTATGAATTTTGGTTAAATTTTATGTTTAATTTGATTATTCATAAGATTTAAGGATAACAATTAAAATACTTGATTTTATTTGTTATCATAATTCATTAGATCACCCTAAAAATTATTTTCGAATTTTTCCAGAATTTAATTGTTAATTTTCTGAATTTTTTGGATAATATTTGATTTTTGCCCAAAATTTGAATTCTTGTTGGATTTAATGTTAATAAAGATTATACGTTGAAATCTAATCTCAATAAACTTAAAATTTGTTTAAGATTTGTTGATTGATTCAAAATTTCTGCCATAATTTTTGGATTATTAAAACCTATTTAAATCCAAAATCTTTAAATTAATTGTTAATTAAAGATTAATTGAAATTTTGTAAATTGTTACAAAATTACAAAGGGTTGCCAACCATGGCAAGGTGGCCCCACTAGTGACGGTGGAGCCACGTTGGCTGGCGGATAGGTACCGGAATCAGTCGTGGCGAGCAGTGGCGCTGGCAGCAGCCACGCGTGCGACACACGTTCGACGTGCGTAGCAGCGTGCTGGCGGTCGTTGGCAGTGTGCTGCCAGCGTCTGACTAGCTAGCGAGGCTGGGGTACGCGGTGCGACGTGGGCTGGGCGGTGTTTTCTGGGTTGGATGCCGGAGACGTGTCGGTCAGTGAGTTTGTGTTGTGGTGGCTGGTGTTCCAGCGTGTGTGAGGTGATGCGTTTTATAACCCAGCTTGAATTAAGACTGATGCGTGGTGAGTGAGTGTCTTGGCTGTTGACTGGCAGCCTTGTGCTGCTGGTCAACGGTCAAGAAGTCAACTTTTAATAAATAAAAAAAATGTATTTTGGAAAATCTGATTTTCCAATCTTGAGCATAAATCCAAAAGTTTCCTATTTTGCAAATTTGTGAATAATTTTGATTATTGTCATATTTAAATAAGTAATTGAATGAAAATAATAAAGTTTCCTATATAATTTCTAGCTTAAAGTTGTTAAATTTTAGAATTATTTTTGGAAAGTTTTATTTGCTTATTAATTGTTAATAAGTATATAGTTTGTGTTTATTTTATTTGATATTATAAACGCGGGGATGTTTACTGTAATATGTATGATATTATATTTTGCATGATATGACTAGTATGGCCCAAATTAGGATAGTAAATACGATATGCGAATCGTTGAATTTGAATGTAAAATTAAATACGATCTGCGAATCGTTTGTATTTTTGTGACATTAAATTTTCGTTATTTATTTAATTCAAACTATGTAATCAAGCATGAGGATCGAAGGAGTTTCAAGGATGGAGATCCATGGAGATTCAAGTGAAGATTCATGAAGATTAGTTATTAACCTAGGTTTGGGGGCCATACTAGATTATTTAATTATTGCTTTTATAATTTTCTTGCATTAATTTTGTTTAATTAGATGCTAGCTTCTAAGTTTGTTTGTGGTTAATTGATTCATAAGTTCACTTTTGATTCACCATATTAGCAAACTTAGGTCTCCAAAAGTAATATTGAGTTCAATTGCTTTTCCAAACAATACCTATAAAGCCTTAGATCATGAGTAATAGGTTCTGCCAAAGCAGGGTGTTGCTCATAGTCCCGGGGATAGTAGGGTAGATTTTTGAAACTTACATGCTAATGTTTGGTTTAACTCAATAAAATCATCAAAAGACAAAGTTTTGGGTTTTGAAGCTAAGAGATAGGAGCAAACAAAGAGTTGTTAACCTGTCTACCCAAGAATTATAATTAGTTATAATTAGCAAAGTGTTTACTTACCTCAACTACTATAAATTGAAGGCAGGGTCAAAGTCCGTTTGATTGTAGTGGGAGGGGATCTTGGTTATTTCTTTATTCAATGGGGGACTTTCATTTTGAATAAAGGGTAGTAGTAATTAAAATTTGTTTAATTATTGCTTTCTTGATAAACATTGATTGAATCTTGCTTTATTATTTGTTGTAGTAATTATATCTAGTAACAACAATATCAACACCAACACTTCTACTTGTAATTTGCACTTTGTCCTTTCGAAGGATAAATTGAATGCTGAATGTTTCACTGCAAGTGAAAGGGACATGGGAATCGTTCTCAGAACTTAAAAGTTCAAAGACTTTCACATGCAAGGAGAGGAAGCAACGATGCAAGAGATGCATGAAAGGCTAACTCAGACTGAGCGAAACATCCCTAACCAGCCTAGAAAAGAATATGAGGATGTTCTTATGGTTAGTAAAGGGCAATCGCTCAATAGAATTAGGATTGCTGTTAAGAAGGACGAAAGCAAACAAGTTGCCAAGTCTGAAACTTCTGAAAAGCAAAAGACTACACCAAAACCAAAAGTTGCTAATGAGAATTATTGTTACACCTGTAACAAGGTTGGTCATTGGAAAAGTAGTTGCCCCAAGTATCTGAAGGATCAAAAGAAAGGAGTTTCTAGTTCAGATATGTATGTTATAGAAGTTAACTTAGCAACTTTTGCTTCTTGGGTATTTGATACCGCTTGTGGTTCGCACATTATAAGTAATATGCAAGGCCTCAAAAGAAGTAGAACATTGGGTAAGGGAGAAGTAGATCTTCGCGTTGGCAATGGAGCACGAGTTGCTACATTGGCAGTGGGAGTATATAGTCTACTTTTACCTTTAGGATTAGTTTTAGAACGTAATAATTGTTATAATATTCCTGCTATCACAAAGAACATTATTTCGATTCCTGTTTTGGATTCTGAAGGTTATTCATTTACAATAAAAAACAGTTGTTGTTCTGCGTATTTGAATGATATGTTCTATGTCTCCGCTAAGTTATCAATTGGTTTATATGCGCTAGACTTAAAAACCCACATCTATAACATAGACAGTAAGAAACATAAAGCAAATGATTCAAACCCTACATACCAATGACATTGTCGATTAGGCCACATAAGCTCAAAACGTATTGAGAAACTTCATAAAGATGAAATTCTCAAATCATTTGATTTCGAATCATTTGATACTTGTGAGTTTTGCTTGATGGGGAAAATGACAAAGTCTCCTTTCACAAGTTCAAGTGAAAGGGCCAATGACCTTTTAGCCCTCATACATACGAATGTGTGTGGACCTATGAATACGTTGGCTAGGGGAGGGTACAGTTACTTCATTACTTTTACCGATGATGTAAGCAGATTTGGATTTGTTTACCTCTTGCGGCATAAGTCGAAATCATTTGAAAAATTCAAGGAGTTCCAAAATGAAGTACAAAACCAACTTGGGAAGAAAATTAAGGCATTGCGATCCGATCGTGGTGGTGAATATTTATCTCAAGAATTTGGTGATCATTTGAAGGATTGTGGAATACTTTCACAATGGACTCCACCAGGAACACCACAATTAAATGACGTTTCTAAAAGAAGGAATCGAACTCTACTTGATATGGTTCGATCCATAATGATTCTTGCTGATCTTCCTATTTCATTCTGGGGATTTGCGCTTGAAACAACAACATTCACACGTAACAGAGCACCATCCAAAGTAGTGGAAAAGACACCATATGAAATGTAGACTGGAAACGTTCCAAAATTGTCTTTTCTAAGGATATGGGGTTGTGAAGCTTATGTAAAACGTTTACTTTCTGATAAGCTTTCACCCAAATCTGCTAAATGTCTTTTTGTGGGTTACCCAAAAGAGACTAAGGGATACTACTTTTACAACCAAAGCGAAAATAAAGTGTTTGTTGCTCGAAATGGTGTCTTTCTAGAAAAGGAGTTTATTTCCAGAAAAACAAGTGAAAGAAATGTATATCTCAAAGAAGTTCGAGATGAGCAACAAATGGATGAGATTAACACCTCATTAGAGGCGGCCCGTCATGAAAATGCTCAGGAGGCGGTGCATTCAATTCACGTACCTCCTACCGTCCCAATTGGAGATACTCCATGCGAAGTCACTCAACCTAGTGAGGTAGAAATTTCTTCTGTTGTTCCCCAACATAGGTCTAGTAGGACCACCATTCCGTCAAAGATATATATTGATTTTCTTTTGACTGAAAGTTCTGAAATAACGATTTTAGAATCAGAAGAACCTACTAGCTACAAAGATGCTTTGGATAGTCAAGACTCCGAAAGATGGCTTGAGGCCATGAAATCTGATATGGATTCCATGTCTGAAAATCAAGTATGGGACTTGGTTGATTTGCTTGATGGGGTAAAACTCATTGGATGCAAATGAATTTTCATGTTGAAAACAGAGAAGGATGGAAACATTAGTGTTTTCAAAGCAAGGTTGGTGGCAAAAGCTTTCAAACAAATACATGGTATTGACTATGATGAAACCTTCTCACCAGTAGCCATGCTGAAGTCCATTAGGATAATCCTTGCGATTGCTGCCTTTCATGACTATGAATTATGGCAGATGGATGTCAAAAACCGCTTTCCTGAATGGGTTCTTGAAAGAGGATGTGTACATGACACAACCTCAAGGTTTTGAAGATCCAGAAAATCCAGGGAGGGTATGCACGCTTAAGAAGTCCATTTATGGACTACAACAAGCATTAAGGAGTTGGAACCTCATATTTTGATGAGGCAGTCAAGAAATTTGGCTTTCTCAGAAATAAAGAGGAATCTTGTGTATACAAGAAGTTAAGTGGGAGTAGTATTACTATTCTGGTCTTGTATGTGGATGACATACTTCCCATAGAAAATGATAAAACCATGTTTGAGTCAGTCAAGAAATGGCTTAAAATTGTTTCTTTATGAAAGATCTAGGAGAGGCATAGTACATATTGGGAATAAAGATCTATAGAGATAGATCTAAAAGGCTGATTGGACTTAGTCAAGAGACTTATATTGATAAGGTTCTTGCAAGGTTCAAGCTGGAAAACTCCAAAAGAGGTTTCATATTCTCATGCAACATGGCATAACACTTGGCAAGACTCAGTGCCCTTCTAGTCCTGATGAGGTCAAGCGTATGAGTAATGTTCCCTATGCTTCTGCAGTAGGATCCATTATGTATACCATGATATGCACTCGACCGAATGTTGCATATGCTTTGAGTATATGCAGTAGATACCAGTCAAATCCAGGAGATGCCCATTGGATTGCAGCGAAAAACATCCTTAAGTACTTGCGAAGGACTAAGGATAAATTTTTGGTATATGGTGGAGATGAGGAGTTAGTTGTTACTGGATACACATATGTAAGCAAGGTTCATACTGAGGATAATATAGCAGATCCTCTAACTAAACCGCTTGCTCAACCTAAGCATGAGTGTCATAATAGGTCTATGGGGCTTAAGCATATAGGAGAATGGCTTTAGGTTGTTTACTTCATGTTTACAATTGTAAAGACATTTAATATTCTTTGAATGTTTATCAATAAAAATTCGTTTCATATTTAATCGCTTGGTTTAGTATTAAATAAAATGTCCAAATAATTTGTGTTTTCAAATAGGATCGAAAACGTTTTGATAATGGAACCCTCTATAAAGTGAACTGAAATCACAATTTATTTAAAGTCCCTAGTCTAAATCACTAACTGGACATAAGTGATTTATTTAAAAGACTAGTATATAATTAATTGATAGCGCAGTTCCATAGGCTATGGAGACATAGAAATGTCTAATTGATTATATGGATGTATAGTTGATACATTGAGACTTGACCTAATTAGATTCTAAAAGTAGAATCAAACTACTATATTTAGTGGATTTCTTAGACATGAGTATGTCTTAATAACCATAATATAATTAGTTTAATTTTGACACTGTTAAACGCCGCGCCGTAAAAGGAGGTTATAAAGGCAGTGATCAGGTGGGATAAGAATTGAGTGAGAGTTATGGTCATACAAGAGTGGATAAGTCCTCCTATTAAAAAGGAATGGTGTCTGGGCCTTTTGATGAGCGAGAACTGGAAAATTGCAAGGCCATGCGGAATAGGATTAAAGAGCTAATCCTCATTTAAGCAGTTCGAACTCAGCGATCAAGGAACATAAATTTGACAATAACATGGTATTATCAAATTTGACATTAAGTGACTTAAGGAATTCAACATTGCGCTCTTATCTTCGGACAAGTGGGAGATTGAAGGAATATGTCCTTAGACATCCCGGCAATTACTAAATATAAATAGGATTTATATTATGAAGATAATTAAGTTAATTATTTTAGTAATCGTATTTTCTTGCTAGGGAATATAATATATATAATTAATAGGGCAATATTGATTGGGCCTATAACTAAAATAGATTAATCCTATGAGGTCACACATTGTAGCACAAGTTGGACAAAGCAATCCAAATCCATTTAGGATTAGGGTTGGGCTGGTCCAAAGGGGAATAGTAGCAGAATTAGTTCTCCTAACTAGCCTATGACTCTTGTATTATATATAGAATATAATATTAGGGTTTAGGTGATCAATTTCATTAATCAGTTTCTTTTCACAAGAGAGAGAAGTGAAACCAAAATCTATTCCCTCTAACCGGCACCTATACCATCAAAAGCAAGAGATTTTCTTCTCTTCCGTTCTAGCAAACGTTGGTGTTCAACTAGTGCTCGTGGACTGAATAGAGGAGCAACACTTGGGGCTCTCGGATCTTCAAAGCTTGCATACAACAGGGAAATCACGCTACAAAGGTTTGATATTTAATCCCTATTGAATGATTCATGTGTTTGATTAGGTTTTCGATCCTATGATAGATGTTAGGAAATTGTTTCCTGAAATTCCGCTATTTGCATCTATATATTCTTTGAACAATAGTCATGAAATTGTCCCTGTGAAGTCGAAATTACAACACATGAGTCCCTTATCTTACCTTTCGAGTTACAAGTGGGTCAATGTCATTGAAGTTTTTTGAAGAAGCATGAGCACGCATGTTAATCTGCTAGTGAGAGTCTGAGACGGAAGATTATCCCAACAGGTGTTTTACAGAAAAAGAAAAAGTACAGCTTTTCTGGATACTACACCAGTCAGTATAGATGATGGGCTAACATGAATATAGGAAAGAACAGAAAAAGAGATTGATAAGGACCATTAAGTAGTAAGTACTATAATACTACTCAAGAAAGAAAACCTGAAACTTATAAACCGGGGATTCAGCCATAGTATCACACAATCGTCAGTTCAGAAAAGATAAATGCGCAGAGCATAGCATACCACACACGCAAAGATAAATGCAGCTGCAAATACAGAACCTCCGAAACCATCTTAAAACCCAATGGCAGCTGCTAGAGCTGTGACTGGCAGAATGGGATGACGACATTCCACCAGAACCAATCAGCTGTTTAATATCCCATATTCCTTGTACCTGAAAATCTATCAAACCTCAAAAATCTTAGGGTAAAGAAATATATATGTATTCCTTCTCAGAACATGAAGCCTAGAACTAGAAAAATAGCACTCAAGATAATATTACAAACTCAAGATCTAATATAAAACATAAACTCAAACTCAGATTCCAATATAAACCAAGATAATATTATAACCCTACAAAGTTCAGTGTCATGCAACACGACATCTTGCCATCTTGGTTGACAAGATTGCAGCAAATACAATCTTGTGCCTCCAAGTCTCGATCCTATGAGTGACTCATCAAAAGTGTTTTTCTTCAACCCTAACCTATATTATGCACTGGTCTTCTTACTTCCTGAAAGTACTCCACGTGGAGTCGTAAATGCCTAATGCAGGACACTATGGAAGCTACAGCTTCTGGAGTAACATTACATGAACCAAAGGGTAATATCAGAAGCAGGGTAAATCTGCTAAAACTGAGGTGTATGCTCACAGTTCTGAAGCAGAAGTACACCCCGAGAGGCGAAAGGGCTTAAAAAGCCTTTCAGGAAGGAGAGATCACATGAAGCATTATGATAGGCTACACAGTAAACTTAAAAGAACATGTTAATGCCTTTATGGTCAAATGGAGTGATCCATTAAGCAGGTCGAACTATTTTCACCTGTGAATGTTTCACCTGTAAATCTGCTAAAACTGAGGTGTATGCCCACTACATCTGTGAATGTTTCACCTGCATCAAGAACCTCTGATTAGATGTCTCGCATCGAAAACATAAAATTGGATCACTAACATGTGGCCTCTAGTGAGGCTCCCAAGTCCCAACCAAAGGATGAGGGGTTCCGACATACACAATTCCACTGAACGTCACTAAGCTAATATAGTCAATTATCCACCGGAACAATGATAGCTTAACTATCCATACTCATGAATCTCTAATCATAGTTCTTAGTTTATGCAAATCACATTATAAATAATCATCTGTTAGCTTATTCCATGTTGAACCAGCAGAGATAGAGCACTGATTCTACTAAGCAACATTTATATCTCAACAAAAGCACTAGCTATGAGATAACAACAAGATGGAATGGGTTTCTGTAACTTTGCCCTGATAAGAAGCAGCGAGTATGGTGACTCAACAAAAATAAAATTTATAAAGACAAACTGTAACAGATTTTCAGAAAGAGAATGAGCAACATTGAGAGACGAGAGTTTAAATGTCAAATTCTGAAAGTTTAAGTTTGGACTCTTTAATCTGGCAGTGCTTTTAAATGTTTTTGTCATCTTAGTCTTAAGGCATGTGTTTGTGCTGAAAATTCTGAAGTACGCTAGATATACAGTTTTGATAGCATAGTAGAGTCTGATTGTTTGTCCATCATCCTGATACTTAGAAATCTGAACTTTGAGTTTGGAGAAAGTAGGTTTTATCCTGCAAGATATTAGTTTGTATGGGTTTTTTGCCTTCTGGTACTGCTCTCATGATAAGTGTGATCGTATTTGTTACTCACCATCTTGTTCGTTTAGTTGCTATAGAGACTTCTAATAATCTCCAATAGACATCGTCAATTAAGCTTATAATTTCCCATGATTCTACCTTTTATTTGATAATGATTATACAGCACTTAATCATCCTTGGACACACCATCACTTGACCTATTAATCACCCGATAATTCACTAGTAAGGGAATCTCAAAACAGACTTCTCTTATGCAAGACCTACTCTACTTAATATCATAATTAGATGTAAAGGCCAATTAGTGATATCATAGTTGGATTAAATGCAAGAAGAAATCATTATAGTCAGTGGTATGAATCAATGCCAAGTGATAAATGATAACATAAAATGAAGCATGCATTGAACCTGGTCTGAAGAAAACAGAGAGGCCAAAATCAATAGTCTTCAAAGCAGAGTCCTCGTGATTGGTAAGAACTAAGAAACAAGAAATTCACAGGCTTCAAATCTCTATGCATAATCCCTAAAGAATGACAAGCTTCGACGACACCAACAATCAACATGGCCTTCCTCTCGGTGTAATGTCCACCGTCCACGTTGTATGATCCGATCAAAGATCCCAACTGATCCGGTTCCTTATATGGACGGGATCAGTTTAATAACCAAGGCTCTTCCTGTTCAGCAACATAACAAGCTTCTATGCAAGATGGGAGTGAAGGACTCACCTCACTCACATCTTGAGAGGGAGTGTAAAGGACTTAATACTTATTATGCGCAAGTCATATGACAACTAGCTTAGGTGTCTAATCTTATTTGTTCTTATATAGAAACCTTCTTGTAATCAATCTTTCTAGGCATTGCTACCTTGTATGTTTCCCTACTATACAAAGGATAGGTTGATTGTAAGGGGACATAACATAATATACTAAAAAAGTGAACCGTCATTCAAGGCTACCAACTCAAACTTCTCCTAGCTTCTTGATCTTCTATGACTGTCAACAACTAACAATCTTCATTCTCTCATCTTTACGAAATTAAGATAATTCTTCAAAGAAATGTCACTATTCGAATTATTTACTTCAAAGAAATTTTTAGTCTTGAATTATTTTTAATAGGTGATAATAGGTGATAATAAGAAACATTCTTATTTTTAATCCCATTAACTAGTTTTTAGGCCCGGGCTACGCCCCGAGTAATTATATCTTTCATTTATTAATATTTTACTTTGAAATAATAACATCAAGTAACACTTGGTTTAGTTAAGACATTAGTATATATGCTTGTGATCTCGGGATCGAATCTTACATAATGCATTTTCTATTTTTTAGTGTATGTGAATTACATAGCATAAAATACTCCAAGCGAAAGTGCCACGTGGCATCGTTCCTTGCTTACGAACGCCTTTTAATATATTAGTATAGATATTGTCAATTTTCTTTCCAAAAATAATTCAAGTCTTACTCATTTTTAGTTTCTAAATTCTATTTTAGATGCGTATAACTTTACTTTGAAAACTATTACGTATGCCAAGAAAGGAATCCGATCGATTAAATAGAAAAAGGATTCTTCTAGAAGAATCCCTAGAAAATTAGAATAACAAGATGAAAAAGTTATATCAACGATTTAAGTCAGTAACTAGTTTTTGGCTCGGGCTACTCCCCGAGTAGTTATATCTTTCATTTGTCAATATTTTACTTTGAAATAATAGCATTAAATATCACTTGGTTTAGTGGTTATGACATTAGTATATGTGCTTGTGATCTCGGGATCGAATCTTACATAATGCATTTTCTATTTTTTTTAGTGTATGTGGATTACATAGCATAAAATACTACATGCGAAGGCGCCACGTGGCATCGTTCCTTGCTTAGGAACGCCTTTTAATATATTAGTATTGATTCTAAAAACAGTAGGAAGATGAAAGTAACCATCCAACAATATCAGATTTTCTAAAAAAAAAGTCATTTGACAGATACGTCCGTTTTGTCATCCGAAAAATCTCCCAATAAAATAATGCTAGGATAAAAAAGGGATTACTTACACTAAAAAGTCATTTGACAGATACGTCCGTTTTGTCATTTGCACGCGATGCGTGCTTGGATTTTTTTCGAGACAAAATCTCGTTTTTCTTCGATATAAGTAAGAATCAAAATTTGAACATTAGAGATACAAAGTATAATTGTGTTTTAGTTGCAAATTTTGATTGGTTTAGTCTCTGTCACTTAAGTCTCTCAGCAGTCTCTTTTTTTTTTTTTTTTTTACTTTTCAAAGTTAAATTCTATGAACAAAGTAGAAATTTTATTGAGTTTATTTATGATGTCTAATATTATAATTTTTTAGTAGATTTTTGATTTACGTAGACTACATCATAGATTGTGAAGAAAGTGGACACTTTGATTTCAAGTCAAGAATTGGGTGTTGTCATTAAAAAATTTGACAATATATTTCTTTGATTTGAATGTTTATTTAGCAAAAGGTTTGTCATGTCCGCATTTAGATAGTATGTCATGTTTGTAATATAATACTACATCCGTTTCTTAATAAGTGCAACACTTTCCTTATTTGAAATAGTCACAATAAGTGCAACCAAGCTCAAAATGGTAAAAAAAGTTCAAAATTATTATAAATATGCCACCAAAAAGTAAGAGGGGACCACATCGTTTTTGTTTCATCACTTGAATTACTCTACTTTATTGTGGTCCCAACTTTCTCTCTCTAAATTCCTTGGTATTCCCCCACTTTCTCTATGTTGCACTTATTAAGAAACAAGGGAAGTATGTGTTAATGAAACTTTTTCAATTTGTTAATTTATTGAATTTTATAGTTTTGATGTAATACGGAGTACTTGATTGTGTATTAATTGATAAAATATTTGACTAATATAATTTTAATATCTACTTTGCTAGTATGAATGCGTTTATACTTGTAGATAATTGTCTTCATTTATGGTGGCTCAGTTATTATATAATTGTGTTCAACATTATTGTCAACTTTTTTATGATATAATTAAACATGCATTCGAACATAAGAGTTGCTATATTTTTTTAACTAATTTGAAATAACTTGCAAGATTAAAATAATTATGTACCTTTTTGGAAGTTCGCAAATCGCTAATGGACAAATGTGTGATATTCCTGTCGAAATCGTATGTTTTTCTCAGTTTTCAATTTTTATTGACGTTGTAGTGTATTGGTAATTTTTGTGAGTATGTTATTGTGAATGGTTCTTGAGAACAAAGTGATTTGTAAGTGGATTTTTGTGAATGTTTTTGTGAGTATGTGTTGACGTTGTAGTGTATTGGTTGTAGTTTGTAAGTGAATTTTGTAGTTTTTGTAAAGTTTTCTCATTTGAGTGATTTGTATAACGTAAATTATGCAATTCTATGATTTTAGTTGACTTGTGACTGATTGTTATAATTTTATTTCCGATATTTTTGTTTGAAGCCCCGCTTTGATTTAAATATGAATTTGTAATTTAGAAAGGGAAGGGGGTAAAATAGTCTTCCCTCTTCACTTATATATATATACTAGCATTCTTTGCACGCGATGCGTGCTTGGATTTTCTTTGGTGAATTTTTTTCTTCTCGAGTAAATATCTTGGTTTTTTTTGAGTGAATAATTGTCTATAAATTTTTAAAACATTGTTATAATTAAATGACTTGGATAATCAACCCTATATAATGTATAAATATCATTAGAAAATATGTTACTAACATTTTGTTGTTTTTTGAAACTATGTGAAACACCGTTGATGTATGTTCTACCAAATAAAAGAGTTTTATATATTGAGGAATATAGTGAGTTTTGAAATACATTATAAATCAATATTTTCAACATACAATGTTACCCATTAATCATATTGTCGCTATTAATCACTAATTAAAAGAGTTAAACGCACTAATCAAGAAAGTTGAGATGCTCAACGATTTTTGAATTTGTTTATGGGCTGGACATAACTTTGATCGTATTTTTTTTACTTTGTAATTGAATAAGTAATGGATCATGGATAAAATAATATTCAATGTATCTTTTTCGCTTATGGAAATTTCCTTTTTTTCTACATCTATTACTCAAATGCGAAATATGATTTGCTGCATTAATTGGACAATAACTTTGATTTGGAAAGTTGTTTATATAGGTTTAATTAGTTTGTATGTTGTGTTTTTTATTTGAGGGTAAGGATGTAATTCAATAGGGGGACACCATAGCTCCCCCCTTCACTTATATAATAAAGATAGATTCTAAAAACAGTATGAAGATGAAAGTAACCATCCAACAATATCAGATTTTCTCAAAAAAAAGTCATTTGACATATACGTCCGTTTTGTCATCTTAAAAATCTCCCAATAAAATAATGCTAGGATAAAAAAGGGATTACTTATACTGATATTTAATTGGTTATCGTTAACATATTATGCATTGTGATGCCATGCGCAAGTTATGTACTACCTCTGTTTCTTTTTAATTGTTACACTTTGACATTTTAAACTATTTACAAATTGCACTTCGACCCTCGTTTGTGATTTATACATGAATCAAAACATAGTCATGTGGGATCTTGTTAGATTCGTCTTAGTATATATTTTATTAATATGTATTTTTTGTAATTTTTACAAATACAAAACTAGAGATATATATCCTCAATGTTTTGCATTGACATGTGTGAAAAATGTAAGTGTAACCATTAAAAACAAAAGGAGGGAGTAAATGCTAATTTTACCGTCCTAGAGATCAAACTTACCTAATAGTTTTTTTTTTTTTTGAAAGGAAAACTTACCTAATAATTGGATGTATTATGATATCTCCTTTTAGAAAAATCTACTATAATATTAAGAATATATTTCACCTGACAATTTTTTTTTTTTCTATTACAATCTATCTTTTTATGGTTAAACTTGATAAATTTTAACGGTATATTTAATCCATTGTAATCAAATTTAATAATCATGTGAGATACCATTAGATTCATCTCAATGCGTATTTTTCAATTATCAACTTTTTATAACTTTTACTTATAAATTATTGATAATTGTTTCACATATTTTATCTGTATCAAATATTCGAATTTGCTTTTTGTGACTTCCAACATACTCCCTCTTCTCCTATTTATTCTTCCTATTTAGAACCTTTTTGAGAGAGAAAAAAAACTCAAAGTAGAAATAATAATATGTAGAACGGAGGGAATTAATTACTGTGAACATCATAAATCATCAATATTATAAAATATATATTAACAAATATCACAGAATTCTAAATTTAATGTAATAATGTTGAACTTTATATATTGGCAAGAAAATACTGTCACAGTTTTCATGCTAGCTATAAGTTAAACATTCTAACCTAAGATATTTAGGAGGGGTAAAAAGTGTACACTTACTCTAAGCCTTTTTCTTTTGAGGGGAATATAGTCAATATACTCTTAGCTTTGGGCAAGACTGCAAGAGAACAATGACGTATTAGGATTATTAAATTGTAATAGAGAATATATTTAGGATAATATATTTTCATCATTTTAGGATATATTTGTATAGTATTATCATCGTATAGTTAGGATTCATAACATGTTTAGGATAATACTATAAATCTATACCAAGTGTTATACCTTTTTTTTTTATTTTTTTTAAATTTGGTAAGATAAATTACATTAACGCCCTCTCACAGGGCACCTAAATACAACCTACCCCAAAGCCCCCCAAACCCCCCTGATGAGAATCGAACCCACAATATGTGGGTGGAAGATGAAAGGACTTACCACCCTTCTACTCCCTCATTCTTATACCAAGTGCTATACCTATATTTATAATTATTGTGTGCATATAAATACAGGTATAGCACCTGGTTGAAAAAAAAAAATATATGTATAGCCCCAAGAGTGCGCACAACCGTACCAATTCAAAGCACATTAAGCAAGAAAATAATGGGGATATTTTCAATTATGTTCAAACTTTTACTATTCGCCGCAACAATAGCATTCTCCGATTATCCATCAAAAACTTTAGCTCACGAACATGTCCATGGTGTACAACCATTGTCGAAGATTGATTTTCTGAGTACAACTCTAGCTCTTCACAACAAGGCTTCTATTAAAGTTTCTCCAGCTTTGCTTGGTTTGAAGGTGCGCATAGAACTTTTTTTCTTCTCTACCCCCACCCCCACCCCCCCACCCCCCACCCCCGCGCCCCTCTGGAACCCCCCCCGCCCCTCTGGAACAACGTGATTTTCAGAACAAATACAACACTTGATTTAGTTTGTAATGTTTCTAGCTTCATCATATTTTTTGTTTTTATCATTTTTATTTTTGAAATCTTTGTATGGTTTTCAAAATATAGTTCTGCATAATCTTGCTAGATTCGTCTCGACATATATATTTTCAGAATATAAACTTTTTATAATTAGTTGTATAGGAAATTAGTGATCATAATGCTAAAAGTTATGCATTGAAAAATGTGTTAATATTTTAAGCATTTAGACAATGAGAAAGTATATGTATGTATGGAAAGAATCAATATTATCCTAGTTGGTTGGAGTCTCTCTTTCGGTCTTCCCACCCTTATGACTAGCTAGGGTTGTTCAAACACCAAAGTCGACCAGAATCTGGACGGTCCGAAAAAAATTCCGATTCCGGGTTTTCGGTCCAGTCAGGTCCAAACCCGGAAAATTCCGGTCCGGACCGGTGGATCGAAATTTCGATTTTTTTTAGTAAAAAAAATGTTTATATGTTAAAAATGTATAAAAGGTAGTAAAAAGTTAGAAATATAACAACCTACTATTTATTAACTCTATGAATATTGTTATTAAAATTATTAAATTTTAATATATCTAATATATAAATATTTTAAAATAAATTTTTTTTTAAAAAAACTAAAGATTCGGTCCAACTGGTCCAAAATTGGACCGGAAATTCCGGTCCGGTCATGGTCCAATTTTTTTCCAGATTTCGGTCCAGCCGCTTCTGGTCCGGTCCTGGACCAGGGTGTTCTTGTGACAAGGGTTTGATTCTTTCCCCTTATCAAGTGGGATCCCCAATTTTTGTACCACTCAAGTTTAACGATTTTCCCCTTCAGATTGATAAAATACAGCTATCAATGGTATTTGAACTCTTTTTAATATTCAGATTTGCTTGCAGAATGAGGATACTGAATGGGTAACAGTGGAGCTTCGATCTCCCCATCCGTCTCCAGATGACTGGATTGGAATATTTTCCCCGGCGAATTTCAAGTACCTATTAAATCTCTCACCCCTTCAGCAATATATTACTTCACTTCAATTAAGTTCTTGATTGCCTACTAGTTTTTCTAATACATTCTTAATGATATAATACAATTAGTAGTTAGAACCTCAACTAAGTCGGATATATTAGGGGTATGAAGAAATTAATACAACTTTTCCACATGGAACATGCCTCTTGGTAAAGACATAAAGACATGGCAATTGACATAACGAGTGTGATTAGGAATCAGACTAACTCTAAGATTTCTTTTTTTTTGTTTTTGTTTTGCATGAAAAGAAAAGACATGTATGGCGATAGGCCCTAATTAAAATATTTTAATTACCATTTTTTTTGCCACTACTAAGAGCCCCTTGGTAAGGAGGACACTACTAGATAACACATCTCGTAAGTCAGGCGGGCGGAATAAGAGAACCCTACCCCTAAACATAAGTAGGTAGTAGGGTTCTGTAGGCGTGTTTTTATTTCGCCTATGCGGTGTTAGCGCATATTAGATTTGACTACCCCACTGTTAAGGTTTTATTGAAAATTGTTTTGTATTGAAAAAAGTCGCCAACAATTCTTTTTAGGAAGAATCATAAACCTAATTGGATATGGGAAAAACGTAGGGACAAATTATCCAATGTAGATTTCCCCGTTATGACTCCACATATGGTCAAATGAATAAAAGATTGAGTTCGGGGGGGAGGGTACGAATATAGTCATAATGAACCACATTCGCCCAAAGTTGGCCTCTACTTAACATCGATTCATTACAGATTTTATGCCAAAGAATAATCAAATAACGTTTTAAACACCCTAAAAATATTTAGTCTAAGTAGATTCAGGAAACACATAAAAAGACTAATTTTTAGTGACATGTTATTAGGCAATCAATGTTACAGGGAATCTAGCAAGTTGTCCAAATTAATCTGATTAATATTAGAACAGTTCTTTAGGTCTTTGATTAGCAATAAATAACATGTGGGTGATAAAAGCATTAAAACAGGACAATCATATAATATGAATAGAACAATCAGGCAGACATATAATATACAAAGGCATGAATAATAATAATATAAATATAAAAGAAAGTATAATAAAGATGTTAGAATATACAGTAGAGCGATTTTACATTAAAGATCTACATCAGGAAAGAAAAATGTTAGTAACTTCAATATACAAATAATTTATTTAAGAACCCTCAGGATTATACCGTGGCTTTGGGTCTGAGAGATTGACAACCTTCGGGACGAGCAATCGTGAAGCCTGAAAATCTGAATGTCTGAAAGTATGTAGATTGAATGTATTTGTGTTTGAAAGTATGAGTTTTTGTAGGGAGGTTTTGTAGTTCGTAGAGAGATTCGTAAAGTATTCGTCGAGTTCGAAGTGTGTTAATGTGAAAAATCCGTTCTTTTTAATCTGTACGGAAATTAGGCCTATTTATAGGAAAAACGACACTGCGCCTCATACGCCAGCTGCGCCTGGCGCAGCTGACGTGTCAAGCATATGACGCGACATGACCAGTTAATAGCATACACGCGGTACGCACTTTGAAAAAGATAAGAAAGAAACATGCGTTTCAAGCAGAGCTGTGCGCCAGGTGCACGACACAGATTGTGGCACAGTGTGTGGCACAGTGCCACGTGTCAGGAAAAGTTGTGCCTGACGCAGCAAGGTGCGCAAGGCTGTGCGCCAAGCGCACTGTGGTACGCCAGGCGCACCAGCCTGGCTTTTGACACGTCTTTGCCAGCGTTTTTTTAAAACGCGTTTATAAAGATTTTCTTTTATACTTTAATTTCGGAATCTGATTTTACGGGATACAATCTGATTTTAACTATAAAAATTATCTTTGAAAATATTTATTTATTAAAATAAATCAATTAATAATCAATTAATTGGGCTTTTCAAAGAATTGGGCTCAAACACACTTAATTATCATGAATAATTAATTCCCCTCAAAAAAAAAAAAATCATGAATAATTAATTAGGCTTTAAAATAGGACTTTAACATTTTTCGAAATGGTTTTGAATGGCTTTTCAGACTGCTCTGCCTTTGGGTCGGACCAATTAACACCACGGTATGTTTCATCATTGGATCCTTAAATAGGGAGACACGATTATTTGTCTACAGAAGCCCCCACTTTTGACTGAGGTTCAGGATACCGAAAGTCAAAGTATACGGTGTCGGGATGGGGAACGATTCTAAACGCTCTGCAATTTAGTACTGATCTATATACGCCGGTCTCTGCAAAACAAAGTTAGTATGCAGGACGATAACTACAAGTAATCTGATTACCTGCAGAAGAAGATGTTAGCAAATAGGTGCAAACAACTCACATAATAAAGCACATAATGATGCAATAATGCAAACTTAGACTCTCTAAGGATGCATGCGACACTATGCAAGGATTAAGGTTATGCAAAGCGGGTTGACACGTCATGCAAGGTCAGGGTTATGCAAGACTAGAATGTATGAAATGTAATGCAAGGCCTGGGTTTTTCAAAGCTAGGAGATGTATAGAATGATAGACTGATTAGAAATGCATAGAATAATTTTCGAAAATCGTTTTTAGTAAATGATTGGGGTCCGTAAACGAGGTCCGCAGATTACAACTCTTCGGGAGTTTGTCTTTGAATTGGAGGAACCACCACACGTACGAAGCCCCCACTTTGGGTGAGCTGGCCTTGAATTAGGCTTGAGCCTTAATTGAAATGTATTTGATCTGATATTGAAACGTAGTTGATCTGTAATTGAATCGTTGAAAGTTGTCACTGGGGATTGTACTAGGGATTTTTCTTTGGAAGTTGATATAGGCAAAGTCAAGTATCGCCGGAAATCATGGAATTGTCGGAGAGTTCTTCAGGGACAAGGAGAGCTTGGATTGAAAAATAAGAAGGTTCAAATTTGTGACTTAAATGAATGTAGGTGGGAAAAAGCTTTGACGAGACTAGGTTCAGACTCGAGTCTATGTCGGGATCTAGAAATAGTATGCTCCTGAAATCTAGAAAGTAAAATCATTAAACCATGACTAATTTTTGTTCTATTAAAGCGGTCGGACCTCGAGATGAGGATCCCTACGTATCCTTGCGGAATCAGACCGTTCGTAGTTCTAGATCTATTTTTTTATTATTATTATTTTTTGTGTGCCGTAACTTTTACCTAGGCCGCCCTTTCGGGTTTTCAACCTAGCGGACTTGGACATACCTTGAAAAAGGAGTTAGGGTCAAATATGAAAGGTTGAAAAGTGGAAGACTTGAGGTTTATGAAGGTTTAATCGGTTATGATGAGGTAAGGATTGCGGATTTGGATTATATGGGTTAAGGTATGATGGATCGAAGGGATTCGAATGAGGAATGAGACTTGTGTGCAAGCCCCCTAGCTTAACTTTTTATTTTGCCTTTGGGTTTTTTTTTTTTTTTTGCTTTTTTCGTTGTCTTGTGCGTTTTCTTTTGCTTTTTTCATTTTTTCGTACTTTGGATTTTTTCACTTTTAATTTGTTTTTGCCTGGCATTGATATATTTTGATGTAGTAAGGCTTGCACACAAGTTTGGTGAAGATTTGAAGGTTATTTATGAAGCTTTGATGTTGAAGGGATTGTTTGGTTAATGGAGATGATGGTTTAAAGGATTTTTGTTTTTCCTTGGTTGTATGAGGATGGCTTATGAAAGGCAATGGCAGGGAGAGGGGAATAAGTCCTGATCCAATGTATGTCCTTTTTTATTTTCTCTTTTTTTCAGATCTTTTTTTATGATTGTTAGTCAAGTTCATTAGGTGATTTGAGTTTCATCATTGAGTTAGAAACATATATAAAATGATGGAAGGCCAATGAAAATGAAAATGCAATTATTTTATTAATCATAAATATATAGAACAAGGCTTATTGGAAATAAAAACCTAAATGACATAAACTCGACAAGAAGGGAAATGAAGGAGCTAGGGGAGGGACTCTCCGACTCAACCTAGATAACTAGCGTTAAATGACTAAGCCCCGGCGTTGTTTAGGTGCTGCCCAAGGGGTTGCGGCTATTGCTGACTTTTACTGCAGGCGGAATTGGCAATCTACCATCTTCACCCATATCCTGCAGATGATGCTTCAAAGTTCAGCATTGAGATGTCAGATGTCCATTTCCTTGATGGTACTTGCAGTAGGAATTAGGATTCCATCTACTGGATCTCTTCTCAGGAGCAGGGTCCGGAGTGGGGCTAAGAGGCTGAAGTGCTCCTTTTGCATGAAGCCTAGTTAAGGTTTCTTCTAGAGACATGCCCAAAGAAGTGAATGTCCTTTGAGGTCCTTGATAACCTCTTTTGTCAGTAGTTAGGGCGTTTATGTCCCTGCTTTTAGAGGTAGAAGGGTTATTATTACTTTTCTTGAAAGAGTTATTGTTATTAGAACCCTTGTTCTTGTTAGCCTGTACCTCTTCTTCAATCAGAAGGCTTACCTTATAGAGCTTCGTGAAAGACTCTATGGGTTGGAACCTAATATGATCCCCATACTTCGGCTGCAGGTTACGGATCACCAGTCGGACTTGATCCTCCTGAGATGGCATGTTAGTCATTTGTGCAGCCTTTTCCCTCCATCTGTTGAAGAAGGTGACAAAATCTTCGTTGGAATTCTGCTTAGTTAATTCCAACTCACGTAGGCCAATGGGAAGCTGAGTATTGTAGATGTATTGTTTGTGGAACTCTTCTCTGATGTAGTCCCAGTCATTCAGCTTGGCTTTATTTAGTGATATGAACCACTTGGATGGATGTGCATCCAAGGTTAAAGGAAAGACATAAGCAAACAGGTCCTTGCTCATGCCCTTGAGAGCCATAGAGATGGAGGAAGATCTCAAGTGGTCATCTGGGTCTTCGACCCCCTTGAATTTTGGGAGGTCACCCAATGTTACCTTTTTAGGGAGTTTTTCCGTCAGTTCAGGATCAATAATGTCATGGCCATGAGCCAGACCCTCGAGCGTAGGAATTGACTGGATCATTTGCTCGAGTTTTTCAAACCTCAAATCTGTGTTGGTTTTGAATGGTGGTGGAGTGTCGCCTTGCTCATCTTCTTCAGTTAGCTTCTCCCTCAGAGCCTTAATCTCTTTGTCTTGTTCCTCAAGACGCGAGTTCATCAATTGAAGTTGGGCCATAATGGCACTGAGCTGTTCATTAATGTCCCCCATTTCAGATGATGCTTCAGAAGAGTCAGAGGATTCGTCTGAAAATGTGAGGATGCGTTTGACGAGTCTAGGAGTAGGTCGACCTTGTATCCTCTCTGTTGGGCGCTCCTAAGTTTTAATCTCACGATCCGTCCTGAACAGAAATTGAATGGACCTCGTAAATATTTAGAAATGATGCTTTCGAAATAAGAAATGGAAATGAGGGATGGAGAAATGGAGATGAGAAATGAAGATGAAAGTGGAAATGGGGATGAAAAAAATGGAAGGTGAAATGGAAACGAGAACTGATTAGAGATGGGTATTATTATGGTTATGATGGTGACATGGGCCTAAGTATATGCATATGCAAATGACTGGACTGAACTGGACTGGACTATGCAAGCAGATTGGACTAGACTTGCCAAATAGACTAGGCTCAAAAGGATTGTCTACGATAGCTTCGCTAGGCTTAGGAAGGAGTTGGCTTCGCCAGACTTGATGATTTGGTATTGCTATAGATGTAAGATAGGAGTAGCTTCGCTAAACTCGACGAGTGCCTTTAATTTCTTAGGGGTGACTAGCTTTACTAAATCAATGGGTGTCGTTATGGTCTTACAAGGATGACTAGCTTAGCTAGGTCAAAGGGTTGCCGTTATAGTCTTACAGGGATGACTAGCCTAGCTAAGTCAAAAGGGGTGTCGTTATGGTCTTAAGGATGACTAGCTTAGCTAGGTCAAAGGGGTGTTGTTATGATCTTACAGGGATGACTAGCCTGGCTAAGTCAAAAGGGGTGCCGTTATGGTCTTACAGGGATGACTAGCCTAGCTAAGTCAAAAGGGGTGCCGTTATGGATTTACAGGGATGCTAGCTTCGCTAGACATAATGGTTTGGACTTCGTCCTATATGGATTTGGAATTGGACTGGATTGACGTTGGAATTGAGTTGGGCCTTATGTGGACCTAATTCTGGACTTAGTCCTTTATTGGTTTGAAGTTAGACTTGAAAATGCACATGGGCTTGACATTGGATTGGAATAGAGTTGGATTAGACTTGGACTGGGATTGACATAAACTTGAGTTCACATAAAGATGCAAATGGGCCTAGATTTTGACAGGAGCTAGACTTATATTGGCCTAAGATGGACTCTAATGCTAGCGGGTTTAATATGAATGCATGGACTCGAATTAGATGGACCCTACACTAGTGGAATAAAGTCCAACTGATGCGGTCAAAACCGGGCTTGCCGCTGCGGTTTTGGCCCGCAGCGGTTGGTGCAGCAGCAGTATGCATAAAAAAACCGTTGCGGTTGTGAACCGCACCGGCAAAGTACAAACCGTTGCGGTTCCAAGGGAAAACCGCAGCGGTTAATAGGAAAAACCGCAGCGGTTTTCCCTTGAAACCGCAGCGGTTTGTGCTTTGCCGCCAACATCTTTGTATGCATTGGAACATTAACTGATGCGGTTCTCTTAGTAAACCGCATCAGTTAATGTTATATTACATATATATGTATATATATATATACATATATACATATATACATATACATATACATATACATATACATATACATATACATATACATATACATATACATATACATATACATATACATATACATATACATATATATATTATATTTGTATATATATAACAATTTATTATCTAACCTGCTATAGTTGGCACAAATCCCACAAGCGCGTCGTATACAAGTCAAATTAATATATATATAAATAAAAAATTTGGAGAATGTACTACAAATGAAGTTGTACTAAGTACTAAAATCCAAAATAAACATCAATTATATTATTGTACCTAGATAACTAGCAAGTAACACAATAAGAACAAATAAACTCAAAGTCGCGGCATCATCTTCATATGCAAACTTCGGTAAGGTAGTGTGCTAGCAAATCCCGAACCTCGTTTATCTCGGTTGTGGTGAAAGAACTCTCCCTTTTGTTGAATACCTTAAACATAAGGAAACACACATAATATCAGTTTTAGTTTGAGTAAGACTTTAGATAATTCTAAAGAGATTAAAGAAATCAAGCTTCAAAAGCCAAAATCAGTTAAAAATGACAATCATTTACCCAAAATGGGTTTCAAAGCATATGAGTGAACTTTAATTGACCCTTATAGTTATATATGTACCTATTAGAACTATATATGACCTAATATGTGGCTAAAAACGGGAAACTAAGTGAAATGAGCTTCGAAGGCCAAAATCAGCCCGAAAAGGCCTTCATTTACCCAAAATATGTTTCAAAGCATATAAGTGGAGTTTAATTGACTCTTATAGTTATATATGTACCTATTGGAACTATTTATGACCTAACATGCTGCTAAATGCAAAAAACTAAGTGAATTGAACTTTAAAGGCCAAAATCGGCCCGAAATGGCCTTCATTTACCCAAAATGGGTTTTAAAGCATATGAGTGAACTTTAATTGACTCTTATAGTTATATATGTACCTATTGGAACTAGAGCTGATCAACTCCAGCCCGGCTCGCGGGCCCGGCCCGGCCCGACCCAGATTTTTGGGCGGGTTTGGGCAGTTTTTTTTTTAGCGAGCTTTGGACAAGCCAAAAAAGACTTTTTAGTCTAAATTTTGGCCCTGCCCGTTTGGGCCTGGAAAAGCCCGCTCGGCCCGGCCCGAAAAACTGGCTTTGGACACAAATTTTTGTCCCGGATTTGGGCCCGGCCCGGCCAATGGGCAAATTTTTTTTGGTGCGGCCCGGCCCATGATCACCTCTAATTGGAACTATATATGACCTAACATGTGGCTAAATGCTGAAACTAAGTGAAATGAGCTTCGAAGGCCCAAATCGGCCCGAAACGGCCTTCATTTACCCAAAATGGGTTTCAAAGCATATGAGTGAACTTTAATTGACTCTTATAGTTATATATGTACCTACTGGAACTATATATGACCTAACATGTGGCTAAATGCGGGAAACTAAGTGAAATGAGCTTCGAAGGCCAAAATCGGCCCGAATTGGCTTTCATTTCCCAAAATGGGTTTCAAAGCATATGAGTGGAGTTTAATTGACTCTTATAGTTATATATGTACCTATTGGAACTATATATGACCTAACATGTGGCTAAGTGAATTGAGCTTTAAAGGCTAAAATCGGCCCTAAATGACATACATTTACCCAAAATGGGTTTCAACGCATATGAGTGGAGTTTAATTGATTCTAATAGTTATGTGTGTACTTGTTAGAAGTGTAAATGACCTAACATATTGTTAAATGCAGGAAACTAAAGAAATTGAGCTTAAGAGGCCAAAATCGACTTTAAATTAAGCTACGTATATTAGTTATATATGTATATACCTTCTCAATATCCCCGACTTCCTTGCAACTTGAGGCTATATCGAACATGAACCTCAGCACAGAGTAGTCACACTCGGTTCCCCCCGGTTGCTGAGCACACTAATCATAGAATTACATACAAAAATCATGTAATTAACATACATGGTTGTTTTTTTCTAAAAGAAAGAAGTAGCTTAACTAATATGTATTACCTTCATTGCTTTCCATTAAGATATTTTTCCCGTGCTCTTAAATTTCTTCAAAGAACTGTAGTTAAGTTAATTTCATGTGAGAAGTGGCCAAAGAATGAAATTAGTAAAAAGTGTAATGCTTAGCATTTTAAATAATAAATATACCTATTTATGCATGATTTGAGGAATAAGTGTCGTGGTGGATCTTGAGCTATAGAATCAAAATGATATACTGTGTTGTTTGAAGGACAAATCACAACGAGCGACCAATGGAGACTAAAATGCCAAAAAAGTTAGGAAGCAATCATGTGAATACTTCTATTGTATATATAATGATAATTAAAGTGGTAAAAATAGATACAAGGTTAAGAAATATACTCTTCAAAACAAGGGGCAAGTATGAACTTATGTTGTGCATGTAGAGATGTTTTGATACATAGCCAAATATGCTCCTTCACCTCATTTGTGTTTTGCAAACAATTGTCGGCTCGGGGGAAATTTGGACATAACCACCCAAATTGCTCTTGTATGCTCTTGCGTCCACAACGATCATCTTGGAGTAATCTTTAAAGCACAACCAACTTCGTAACATAAATATATTATTGTAGATTGCAAAGCATTTTTATTTACTTCAAAAGTACAAATGTTTTACCTCATGAAGACTTTAATCAAGGAAACATTCAACATCTCTCCGCAAAGGAACTCTTTCAAATCACCCTTAGACACCCATGTCGATGTATCCTCAAAGTACTTGAATTGCGTGGTACCCAAATTCACCTCGAGAGGTGCATCATCCAACATATCACGCGCATTTGCATGTAGCCATATGCATGCCTTAGTGAGATACACGATCTTTGGTTTCTCGATCCAAGTATCTGTAGTTGGTTTTTCTTGGTGACTTGAATCTTGCATTCCTTTACCCAAAATGGCCTTCTTTGGCCCGCTTAAACCCTTCTTCTCTGAACCCTTCTTCGCCTTCTCTAGAGGAGGTGAGTCCGCCTTGCTTTCCTAGGGCTTGTTTATTCTCTCCAAAACCTAATAATTCAACGGTAAAAACATTCAACTTAGTTAGTAGGTAGGTATGAAACAAATCATTATGAATATGGATTTAAGTTGCTTCAATTTACCTCGTCTAAAAAACCTCACCCATGCCGATGGCCACAACACATAACCACCACGAGCGTCGGTCAAGACATTTATATCAATTGATGGTTTAGGCAGCGAAAGAGCAAAGTCTTCGTAACCAGGAGTAATGGTGACTACACTATCCGCCAAGTGCTCATTGTCCACAGGCTCATGATGGACTATTGCTCGTTCACTTCGTGGTTGTGCATTTCCTACAACCACCACAATCAAACCCTCATCTTTTACATCTAGTAAAAGCTGGCAAGGCATTTCTTCCTTTAAAAAGTAAATGAAATTGAGGTTACGAACATGCAATTACAGAATATAACATGTTACTTAGTTTTAAAAATTATAAGGATAATAGTTACCTCTAACTCAAGTATAGATGGTGGGGATTTTTGTGTGTTAGGATGGCTCGCTTTGTCCTCCAAAAGACGATCCAGTTTAGGTTGGTGTATCGCCGGTAAACCAAACTGTGAGAGGGCCATGTTGAAACTCTCCGTGACTTTCTCCGTAAATTCCTCTGTAAGCTTCTCCCGAATAGCTTGTGTCATAGCTTCCATATCATGTGGTTGAGAGCGTGATTTTGTACCCACGGAGTAATCTTTAGAATACGCTTTTGTCACACCTAGACGAATACCACCAAAACCCCTAAAACGTCCACTGTGGTCCTTTCCCAAAGTCTCATAAAGGGCATCTTTGTTTCCTTGGGGAGTGAACTCGCCGCTAACCTCTTTTTGCTTGAGCCCCATCTATAGAGAAATTAACAACTGTAAGTTAAAAAAAAAATATTCAACATCATAAGCGGCAGCGGCAGGGGGTGGGGCAGCACTGTGTAGGACGGAGCGGGGGTGGGGGGGAGTGTGCGGGGGTGGGGGTAGTGTGCGAGGTGGGAACAAGGGGGGGGGGCGCAGTGTGCAGCGTATAGGGGGCAGTGTGCGGGGGGCAATGTGCAGGGGGAGTGTGCATGGGGTGGGGGTGTGTGCGGGGAGTGTGCGGGGGAAGCAGTGTGCGGGGGGGTGGGGGCGTGTGCGGGGGGAGTGTGCGGGGAGGGAGTGTCCATCTACCACTCCTGTGATCAAGGTACCGTTCCCAATAGACTATTGAAGACTAAGCTTGATCATCAGCTCGGTAAGTTTTTGGAGGTAGTAAAGAATCTGCAGGTAACTGTCCCTTTTACTGAACTTATTACTCAAGTTCCTGCATATGCTAAATTTTTGAAGGAAATTCTGACTAGGAAAAAAGCCTTTAATGAAATTGAGACTGTAGCTTTCACTGAAGAATGTAGTGCTCTTTTGCAAAACCAATCCCCACCTAAATTGAAAGACCCGGGGAGTTTCTCTATCCCTTGTAACTTTGGCACCATTTTTATCGATCAGGCTTTATGTGATTTGGGTGCTAGTGTTAGTGTCATGCCCCTTATTGTTTGTAAAAAGCTTGACATGGGAGATTTAAAATGTACCAATATTACTCTTCAAATGGCCGACCGTTCTATTAAATACCCACTAGGTATCTTAGAGGACGTCCCTGTGAGAGTAGGTAATTTTTTTTATTCCTGTGGATTTTGTTGTGCTTGATATGGAAGAGGATACTCAGATCCCAATTATTTTAAGGAGACCATGCCTTCATACTGCTGGAGCTGTCATAGATGTTAAGAATGGGAAATTAACTTTGACCGTGGGAGATGATAAGGTGACTTTTAGTTTGACCAATGCCTTAAAAAGTCCCATGCTAGAGGAAGCCTGTTATAGAATTGATGTCATTGATGTGCTGGTTAATGATGACATGCCTCAATCCCTTCTGCGGGATCCTCTGGAGGCTTTGCTCTGTTTTGCATATTCTACAGGTGATGGTAATCCCTTGAGTGCTGAAGTAGATGACTGGGAAGCGACTCTTACATGTGAAGAGTTTGACGGTATTACCACTCATGAGAAGGAACGGTTAGTATATAATACTCAACCGGTAGAGGTAAAGAAACCTGAACTGAAACCCCTTCCCCCTTCTCTGCGATATGCTTTTCTGGATGAATCTGAAAATTATCCTGTGATTGTTAGTGCTTCATTGAAATGTCTCAACTTTTGTCTGTTTTGAGAAAACATAAACAAGCTATTGGTTATAATATTGATGATTTGAAAGGTATAAGCCCTGACTTCTGCATGCATATTCACTTAGAGGATGATCATCGTCCTAGTATACAAGGCCTACGTCGTTTGAACCCTAATATGCAAGAAGTGGTTAAGAAAGAGGTTATGAAGTTGCTTGATGCTGGAATCATCTACCCTATTGCTGACTCTAAGTGGGTGAGTCCAGCTCAAGTGGTTCCTAAGAAGGGAGGTACTACTGTTGTAAAAAACGAAAAAAATGAATTAATTGCTACAAGAGTAGTAACTGGTTGGCGTATGTGCATTGATTATAGGAAATTAAATGTTGCCACCAAGAAAGATCACTTTCCCCTCCCCTTCATTGACCAAATGTTGGAAGGGCTAGCATGTCACTCTTATTTTTGTTATCTAGATGGCTATTCAGGTTTCTTCCAAATACCTATCCACCCAGATGACCAGGAGAAGACCACCTTTACATGCCCTTATGGTACCTTTGCCGATCGAAGGATGCCATTTGGATTATGCAATGCCCCCGCCACCTTCCAACGTTGTATGATGGCCATCTTTTCTGAGTTCATTGAGTCCATTATGGAAGTGTTTATGGATGACTTTAGCGTGTATGGAATTGATTTTGATGCATGTTTGATAAATTTGGCTAAAGTTTTGCAAAGATGTGAAGATGTCAATCTTGTACTGAACTGGGAGAAGTGCCACTTCATGGTTACCGAAGGAGTGGTACTTGGTCATATTATCTCTGAAAGAGGCATCCAGGTGGATAAAGCAAAAATTCAAGTGATTGAGCAATTACCCCCTCCTGTGAATGTAAAAGGGGTGCGATGCTTTCTTGGTCATGCGGGGTTTTATCGCCGCTTCATCAAGGATTTCTCTAAAATTGCTAAACCACTTACTCAGTTGCTCCTCAAGGATGCCCCGTTCATGTTTACTGATGACTATCTTGTATCTTTCAACAGGATCAAGCAAGCTTTGATTACTACTCCTATCATTCGATCTCCGGATTGGAACCTTCCATTCGAGATTATGTGTGATGCTAGCGACTATGATGTGGGAGTTGTGCTTGGTCAGAGGAAGGACACCATCCACCATGCGATATACTACGCTAGTAAGACACTAGATGAAGCTCAAGTTAACTATGCCACCACTGAGAAAGAGCTTCTAGCTGTGGCCTATGCACTGGATAAATTCAGGACTTATTTGCTGGGGTCTAAGGTCATTGTTTATACCGACCATGCTGCATTGAAGTACATCCTAGCCAAAAAGGAGGCCAAGCCTAGACTCATTCGGTGGATTTTGCTGCTCCAAGAATTCGATTTAGAGATCAGAGATAAAAAAAGAAGCAGAAAATGTAGTGGCTGATCACTGTCCAGATTGCAGTATGAAGATATGGAAGAGGGTCTACCCCATTGATGACTCATTTCTTGATGATAAGCTCCTGGCAGTCAATTTTATCACCCCGTGGTATGCCGACTTCGCCAACTTCTGTGTGAGTGGACAGACTCCCCCAGAGCTGAGTTACCAGCAGAGGAAGAAATTCCTCCATGAGGCTACAAAGTATTTTTGGGACGACCCTCTACTGTACAAGCTTTGCGCTGACACCATCTATAGGCGATGTATCCCAGAATGGGAGGTGCATGACATTCTGAAGCACTCTCACTCCCTGCCATATGGAGACGATGCTGGGCCCTCCAAAACCGTTGCTAAGGTAATTCAATCTGGTTTTTACTGGCCTTCTTTATTTCATGATGCTAGTACCTTTGTTAAGTCTTGTGATGCATGCCAACGAATGGGAGATATTTCCCGTAGACATGAGATGCCCCAAACCCCCATTTTGGAAGTTGAATTATTTGATGTATGGGGTATTGATTTTATGGGCCCCTTTCCCTCTTCCTCGGGCAATAATTTCATACTTGTTGTTGTTGATTATGTGTCTAAGTGGGTAGAAGCCCTTGCATCACCAACTAACGACTCCAAAGTCGTTATGAAAATGTTTAAAAAGATTATATTTCCAAGGTTTGGGGTATCAAGGGTTGTCATAAGTGATGGTGGATCTCATTTTCACAAACGAACTTTCGAGGCTCTACTTAAGAAATATGGTGTCTACCATAGGACTGGCCTAGCATATCACCCTCAGACAAGTGGGCAGGTAGAAGTGTCTAATCGTGAGATAAAGACTATCTTAGAGAAGGTGGTAGCTAAATCTAGGAAGGATTGGAGTGACAAATTAGATGACACCTTATGGGCTTACAGAACGACTTTTAAGACCCCTATTGGCACCACTCCTTACAGGTTAGTCTATGGGAAAGCATGTCACTTACCTGTTGAGCTAGAGTACAAGGCTTTTTGGGCTGTTAAGGAACTGAACATTGATGCTAAGTTAGCAGGAGAAAAACGCCTATTACAGATTAATGAGCTTGATGAACTCCGGTTGAATGCTTATGATAGTTCGCGTCTCTACAAAGAGCGCACTAAGAGATGGCATGATAAGAAAATCTTGAGTAAAGAGTTCTCAATTGGTGACAAGGTCTTATTGTACAACTCTAGATTAAAACTGTTCCCTGGTAAGTTGAAGTCTAGGTGGTCTGGTCCATTTTTTGTCACTAATGTTAACAAGTTTGGTTCTATTGAGGTGATGAATGCAACATGTGAAAAATTCAAAGTTAATGGCCAACGCTTAAAGTTATATCATACCGGAGCTCCTTTTGGATTTGTGGAGGAATTATACCTCCAACCCCCTTCCCATTCTGCTTGAGGGATGAGGCATTATGGTCGTGCGGGACATTTATAAACCAGCGCTAATCGGGAGGCAACCCGATTTCCCATTTCCTTTTCTTCTTAATTTTTAGCTTTTCTAGTTTTGTAGCTTTGGTAAGAGAGTGAGAGGGTACTAATCATCCTCTTGAGGCCATATGTGTGCAGAGATTTTTCACATAATAGCTTGGTTCGCTAGCCAATTGAAAAGATCGCAAAAATCAAGGAAAATGGCTGTTTGGGTAGCCGCCCGATGAAGCCGGGAGGCACACGCCCGATCGGGCCAGCGAAGAAACAGCACAAGGAATTAAAAAAAGGAAGCGCCCGATGGGATCGGGCAGGCTTCCGTCAACGAAAAGAGTATAACCCGATGAGATCGGGCCACATCGCCCGATCGGGCGTCATTCCTTCAATTCCTGGAACGACAAAGCACCACGCCCGATCGGGCCCGGGAACGGATTACTGGCTACCTTAGCGAAGAATATCCGCCCGATTCTGTCGGGCTCAGTTCGCCCGATCGGGCCTCATCCAGCGAGCTACAATAAATCAGGTTTTTCACCCTCTTTCTCCCATTCATCTCACAATCTCTTTCTCTCTCTCCTTAACACCCTAACCCCCAATTCTCACCTTCTTCCCCAAATTCTCCCTCCACCATTGAAGACCTCCATCTAAGCTACTTCAATCTTCACAAAATCACTACTCTCATCATTCCCTACCAATATCTCACTCCATCCTCTTCAATTTCTTTCACTCCATCCCTCACATCCATCTTCTTCCATCTTCTTCCACCATTAAAGTGAGTGAAAAGCTTCCTTCCATCATCCCCCATTAGAGTGTGTGTGAAATCCTCTACATTCTTCCAAGCAACATGAATTTGACGAGGCGTCGCGAATCTGGCACCGGGTCTCAACCACCACCACCACATTTCCCCCGGGACGAGACTTTTCCGGACGTCATTTTTTCGTCGGCAGAGCAGCGTGAACGGTTTCAGCGCCTAAAAGGGCGCGAGGTGAGTCCTACCCACTTTCTTGATATTGAATTTTTGAGTAAATTGGGTATTGCCTCTGAATTCAAGGATTTCATGAAAATAATAGGGATGGAATCATTTTTTTCCGTGCATGTTAATACATATCCTGTCCTTGTCTATGAATTTTATAGTAGTCTTGAGGTTACCAAACCCCGAAATGGACCCGTCTCATATGTATCCTTTAGACTACTAAATCAGGACTTTCACCTATCCCTACCGGAATTTGCCAGAATTCTTCGAGTCCAATTTCATGGGGAGATTGGGCACCCCCCTAACTACCACCATCGTGACACCTACTTTGCCATCACAGGTGATGGAAATGAGTTCACCCTACAACATTGCAAGGGCAAATACATCCACCAACCCATCTTCAAAATTTGGGTCCGGTTTTTGTCTCAGACACTATTTGGGAGGGTGGAAGGACAATTAATCAGGGGGGATGAACTGTACTTAATAGGAAGCTACATGCTTAAAGGGACGCCTCACCAATTTCAATACAACATCCCTCACCATGTTGCGCTCCAGATGGAGCGTATTGCTACCACATATCCCAAGAGGCGAGCGGACGGTACCTTGACCTCTCGTGCCATTGTGAATGGGGGGTTGGTCACTATTTATGCTAGGAAAATCCCCGGTTTTGACGAGTCTCGCTACCAGCCAGCCATAGGACCCACCCTCATGGATTATGCTTTCCTAGATCGCCTCCATTGGTTAGAGAGGGATGGGGATAAATACAAGTGGCGCATCAACGGGAGGCGCTCTATTGAGCTGCCTAGTCCCTTAGCTAAAATCAGACCTGGGCAGCCCCATTACCACCTTCCCATTGCTGGTACTGACTTTCCCACCCCCGTCCCTGAGATACCCCAGCGCACCTTTCACCGCCGTCTCCCTCATTCTGATGATATTTCCTCCACTTCTGATGTTCCCCCTCCCCCATATTCTGCTACTTCTCCTCCTTCTTTTGATTTTCAAGACATGATAAGCATGCTCCGGCGGATGGAGTCTGGCATCACTGTCAACTCTACAGCCATCCAGAGCATCGGCCAACGGGTTGATGCCAACTCTGCAGCTCTCTAGAGCATTAGCCAGCGTGTTGATACATTGGCCAATGATCAACACCTAGCTATGTATCCCATGTACGATGGATATTGCAGACTGCATCGGATTGCTGAAACAGACGCTCACCCATCTTGGTACACTTGGAACCCGAGTTACAGCCAGCCGGGATCCAGTAGTAGGGGTGGCGGAGGTGAGGATGATGATGGTGATGACATTTCCATGGATGACTGATATCCTTGCCTTTCCTTTCCCTTGTTGCAATGAGGTCATTGCCACGTTCAGCTTGGGAGAGGATTTCTGTAAGTACTTCTCTCTCTTTTACTGGTTTTTAGGTTAGTTAAGTTAGTTTAATTGCTTTGAAAAAAAAAAGAACAAAAAAATGAAAAAATGAAAAAAAACACAAAAGATACGAGTTGAATATGAATAGATTGATTGCTTTCCTGTGCCCCGAACTTTGCTTTGAAAAACGATTTAACTCATTATACTGGATAGTTGGGCATTTGTGATTGGGATGTTGTGATGTGATCTTTGATTGCCTTGATCTTGAGTGGATTTTGATGATAAAGCACTTACTTTAACTGCATGCTTGAATTGGTTAGATTGTGAGGATTCATTCTAGCCCTGGGATTTATGTCTATATCCGGTCTATTCTTGCGTGTTAGTTCCTCGTAGCATTCTTATCTTGGCTTTGGCATTGTACTAGTTGATTTCTGGTGACTTTGGACATGTGCTGTGATAGAGGCGTTCATTTGTTTAATCTTTAAGACTCAGAGTTGTTTAATGAATCATTTTCCCCCCTAGCCCCGCTGAGCCTAATGACTTTTTTTTTTGGATCTATATTAAGCCACATTACACGCCTTGAGCCTTTACAATGACTATTGTCCCAAGCCTAGCTTGGGGGAGCATTTGTTAAGTTGATTTTATATTGTGTGGTTGATTCCGTAGGGTGGTTGGAAAATAATGCTATGTTGGTACAAAGAAAAGAAAGAAATAGAAAAATAAAGTGAAAAATGATAGTGAAAAATCTGAAATTTTTTTATGATCTTCATTCATTAACTTTCAAAACTGTTAGAAATTATGATGAAAGAGACAAGTATTGGTTGGTTCGTGAAATTTCAAAGTTGGTCATTATCTTGGTCGTGTTGTTGAGGTCATGGGAGTTGTTTCGGCCACACCTAGTGTTGTTACTAGTGTTTTTTGGCTCCCCTTTCTTGGCTTTTCCACCACATTCCCTAAATAATTTCCTTACCTTTACCCGAGCCCCATTAGAACCCTGAGAAAGACCTTTTGAGCACGTGTTGGATTGTTTTCTGGATTGATTCTGAGTCAATTTGCCAAAGTTGAAGATTAAGTTTGTTATTTGAGTGGACCTGATTAGGATGAGCGATTTTATACCTTTCTAAACACATGAAAGTGTGAGTGGGAAGGGCTATTATGGTTGGGATGGTGAGTGTTCGGGCACATATTATGCCTGCCACAAAATTGAGAGGAGTGACACCTCGGTGAGCACCTTTTCAAGATATGCATGATATGTAGGGCAGTTGCGTTTGATGGTTTGCTTAAGTGATTGGTGGTCAGGGTGATCTGAGCAACTGAATTTGAATTTTGCTTGCTTGAAGGATTTTGAGTTTGGAAATGTTTGAGTCTGAATTTCTTACTTGAGGGGTGAAGCAATTTTGTTCATGTTCATGTTGTGCTTTGCTTGGGGACAAGCAAAGGTTTAGCTTGGGGGAGTTTGATGCTACGGTTTTATATAGAGTTTTCCCCTTATATTTAAGCTAAAATGTGTATCAATGGTGCTCTTAGGAGCCTTTTTACGCTAGCTTTCTTCTTCTAGTTGTGGTTTTCAGTTTTGTGATGATTTGTAGGTATTAGGGAAATTTTCCCTATTTTCTACTGCTCTACGTCTACCACAATCGAATGGAGAGGTTCGAAGGCATACATGATGAGTTCCGGGGTCTCGAGAACACTTTCCGAGGCCTTGGACAAAAGAAGCAGTGAAGCCTTGGCGTCGGAAGCCAAGGAATGAAGAATCGGAGCCTTGCCCAATCTCATCGGGCGTCCATCATTATCAAAAGCAAGATTCGTTGCGGGCCCGATCGGGCGCTTCAGCACTGTCGTAATTCAGTACCCTGGCCCGATCGGGTGGTTAGGCCCGATTGCATCGGGCGTGTCCGGGCGCCGTTCTGGACGAGCTGTTGAGAAGTCTGGGCCGCTCGATTGCATCGGGCGATGTGCTTTTTTGAGTGCTGCTGCTTTGTTTGAGCCCGATTTCATCGGGCATACTTGGCCCGATCGGGCGACTAACCCGACACGCACTTTGAATGATTTTCGGGCTTTTTTTTAGAGGACTTTTCCTAGTTGTTTTAGGTTGAGTATAAATAGCAAAATCAGAATATTACTATGGATCTTTGTTTTAGTCTTTATTTTTTATTTCTCTCAAGAACCCTAGTTTACTACTTTTCACTTTGGATTCAAGATCATACATTTGGATTGCTTGCAAGTTCAATATTGTTCTTTAATTTGGTATTCTTCTTCATTGTTTTCTCCATTATTGTTTGTTTTCTCTATTATTGATTGGATTGATTTCTTAATTATTTGCAACAGTTCAAAGTATGAATTTTTTACATGGATTCTATTATTGTGTTCGCAAGCATGAGTGAGTAGTTTTATTTCTAGGATTGTGGGGACCTATAATGAGGGATTAATAGATTAGTATAATTACCCTTTATTTCAATTGTTTCCTGTGATTGAATCGTTCATGCTAGATTTATGAATTAGGCCTGTTTTGTATTTCTATCATCGCAATATTGAATTTGCTTCGAGAGGAGAGATTTCGTATAGGCTTTCAATCATTAGGCATAGTGATCCTCGACCATGCGAGAGCGGCTAGGTGATCTTTGAGGGAGGTAATGTTCGAGAGAAATTACATGTGCCCTAGATAAATTGACTTATTGGGTGATTATTATTCGTCTCTGATTTCCCGAATTGTATGCATAGTGATCCATAGTCCTAGTTCTTTATTAATTGATTCTTACCTTCGTATTTAGTTATGTTATTTGCTTAGTTCAGTAAAACAATCATTTTCATCTGATTTAGTTAGTATAATATTAGAATTCAGATACAATAGTATAACTTTCTCCCTGTGGATTCGATCCTGACTTCCCTGACTACTTGTTAGTGGACCTTAGGTCATTTTTGATAAGGTGATGCGACTATAGCCTGTCAAGGGGGGAGTGTGCGGGGGGGGAGTGTGCGGGGGTGGCGGGCGTGTGCGGGGAGTGTGCGGGGAGGGGCTGTGTGCGGGGGAGTGTGCGGGGGTGGGGGAGTGTGCGGGGGGGGGCAGTGTGCAAGGGAGTGGGGGATGTGTGCAGGGGGGAGTGTGCGGGGGCGGTGTGCGGTGGGGATGTGTGCGGGGAGGGCGGTGTGCGGGGGGGTGTGCAGTGGGGTGGGAATGTGCAGAGGGGGGCAGTGTGCGGTGGGGGGGGGTAGTGTGCGGGGGGAGCAAGGGGTGGGGGAGTGTGCGGGGGTGGGGGACCTGTTAGGGGTGTGGGCGGTGTGCGGGGGTGGGGGAGTGTGCGGGGGGTGGGGGATTGGTAGTGCATGTACTTACAACGGCATTGGCTATCTTCAAGGTTCCCGGATCTGAAATGGTCATTTGATTGTTGATATCACGCCTATGCAAGGAGCACCACCAATCAGCGACACAATCAACTTTGACAGACGGCGCGGCCTTAAAGCTAGAAGACGGCGTTGTAGTTGTATCGGTAGAAGGGTAAAATTTCTCGTCAATCCACAACTTTCTCGCGCTAGCATAAGTTTGGGAACCCATATGATGGTAGTGCTTCCTCTGTCTTGCACTGTGTGAATGTTTCTCACGCTTAGCCTATAAATTCACATGGGCAATTAGAAAATACATGTAATTGTATTGAAAGTGAACATGCAAAGTCGAATATATATAGTTTAAAGTGCAATACTTACCACCATCTCCGGCGTAGTATTTTGGGCAACAAATGCCTCCCAATCTTCTGGTTTTATATGTCCCCAAATCTGATGAGGCAAAGAATCCTGCTGAAATGTATCTTCCTCTCCCCCTTCCTTTTCTCTTTCTTTTTCGGCCTCCTTGTTCGTCTCACCCTCATTTTGCTTTGATTTTTGAATTTTCCTCCTCTTTATAGTCCTCTTTCTCCGTTTCGTGATCCACCCACTCACTAGTTTGCTTTTGAAAGCTCTAAATCTTTCGGCCACCGCGGATAGAAACGCCGCCTTTTTTTCCTCATTATGAGTAATATGGAACGTATTCTATAAAAACAAGAAACAAACAAATAGTTACCCAAAAATGTGTTTCAAAGCATATAAGTGGAGTTTAATTGACTCTTATAGTTATATATGTACCTATTGAAACTATATATGACCTAACATGCGGCTAAATGCAAAAAACTAAGTGAATTGAACTTTAAAGGCCAAAATCGACCCGAAATGGCCTTCATTTACCCAAAACGTGTTTCAAAGCATATAAGTGGAGTTTAATTGACTCTTATAGTTATATATGTACCTATTGGAACTATATATGACCTAACATGCGGCTGAATGCAAAAAACTAAGTGAATTGAACTTTAAAGGCCAAAATCGGCCCGAAATGGCCTTCATTTACCCAAAATGTGTTTTAAAGCATATAAGTGGAGTTTAATTGACTCTTATAGTTATACCTATTGGAACTATATATGACCTAACATGTGGCTAAATGCAAAAAACTAAGTGAATTCAACTTTAAAGGCCAAAATCGGCCCGAAATGGCCTTCATTTACCCAAAATTTGTTTCAAAGCATATAAGTGGAGTTTAATTGACTCTTATAGTTATATATGTACCTATTGAAACTATATTTGACCTAACATGCGGCTAAATTCAAAAAACTAAGTGAATTGGAGTGTAAAGGCCAAAATCGGCCCAAAATGGCCTTCATTTACTCAAAATGTGTTTCAAAGCATATAAGTGGAGTTTAATTGACTCTTATAGTTATATATGTACCTATTGGAACTATATATGAACTAACATGCCCCTAAATGCGGGAAATAAAAGTAATTCAGTTAAAAAATAAACTTACACAAGTGTCTTCCCATAATGATTTCTTCATTGCATCGGGCACATCTTTCCACCCCACCAAAATGCTCAGTTTGCACACACGTAACCCTAAATGTTGCCCATACTTTTTACGCCATTGACCACAAGGTTGACCCATATCATCATACGCGAGGGTCATAGAGGTGTTATAATTCAATCCCTTGGTCGCACCCCTTCCTTTCCGCTTCTTTGTTGCAACTTTACTTGGAGTTTTGGTACTAAGAACCTCTTTCTCCGCATTTTTGTGTGGCACAATGCCGGATGAAATACAAGGATAATCTTCCCTAGCATTGTTGTCAATGGGGGGAGCCTTATCGGCTAGCTCCTCATTTATTTCAGCCAAGTGAAGTTCCCTATCACGCAAGCGCTTCTCCTCATCATGAGCTATGTCTTCCGGTTCACCTTTATCGTTCGCCTTCTCCGCATCATACTCATCATCATCATCATCATCCAATGACTTATCATAATCATCATCGGTTTCTTCCTCCACAATCACATCATCTCGGACCATGTTTGAAACTCCTGAAATTTTAAAAAACAATATTAGAAACGCGTAAGATTAAACAAAAATATGAAAGAAATTAGAAACGCGCCCCCTTACACTCCCCCACCCCTTCACCGCACTCCCCCTTCACCGCCCCCTGTACAACCCCCCCCCCCTTCACTGCCCCCGCACCCCCCCACTGCCTGCCCCCCACCACCACAGCCCCCGCCCACCCCGCACACGCCCTCCCACCCCCTACACCCCCCCCCACACCCCCCCGCACCCCCCCCTTCACCCCCCCACCCCGCACTCCCCCCACCCCTACACCGCACCCCTTAACGCCTCCTCCCCGCACCCCCCCCCGCACACTCCCCCCACACACACCCCCACCCCCGCACACTCCCCCTTCACACCCCCCCCTTCACAGCCCCTCGCCCCCCCCCGCACTCCCCCACCCCTTCACCGCCCCCGCACAGCCCCCCCGCACACTCCCCCCCGAAGCGCCCCCGCCCGCCCCCCCTTCATCGCCCCCTAGCACAAATGACCCCCCCGCACTCCCCCCCTTCTTCGCCCCCAATGCAGACCCCCTGCCGCCCCACCCCCAAAGACAACCCCCTTTCTTTGTCCCACCCCAGTTGCACAAAGACTCCTCTTGCACAGTCCCACCCCCCCCACAAAAAATAATCCATAATTACACCCTAAAAGACATTCATCTACCTAATTCGGTTTTCAAATCATGTGACCCGACTTTAAGTGACTCTAATAAGCCTGAAATGACATTCACTTACCCAAAATGTGTTTCAATACATGTGAAGCGAGTTTAGTTGATTGTAATACATATATATATATAGTAATTGGAACTATAGATGACCTAATATCCGGCTAAAAGCGAAAAATTAAGTTAATTGAGGTTGAAAAGCCGATATTGGCCCGAAATGACATTCACTTACCCAAAATGGGTTTCAATACATGTGAAGCGAGTTTAGTTGATTGTAATGCATATATATATACTAATAAGAACTATACATGACCTAACATGCGGCTAAAAGCGAGAAATTAAGTTAATTGAGGTTGAAAAGCCGAAATTGGCCCGAAATGACATTCACTTACCCAAAATGGGTTTGAATACATGTGAAACGAGTTTAGTTGATTGTAATACATATATATATACTAATAAGAACTATACATGACCTAACATGCGGCTAAAAGCGAGAAATTAAGTTAATTGAGGTTGAAAAGCCGAAATTAGCCCGAAATGACATTCACTTACCCAAAATGGGTTTCAATATATGTGAAGCGAGTTTAGTTAATTGTAATACATATATATATACTAATAAGAACTATACATGACCTAACATGCGGCAAAAAGCGAGAAATTAAGTTAATTGAGGTTGAAAACCCGAAATTGACCCGAAATGACATTCACTTACCCAAAATGGGTTTCAATACATGTGAAGCGAGTTTAGTTGATTGTAATACATATATATATATATATATATATATATATATATATATATATATATATACTAATAAGAACTATACATGACCTAACATGCGGCAAAAAGCAAGAAATTAAGTTAATTGAGGTTGAAAAGCCGAAATTGGCCCGAAATGACATTCACTTACCCAAAATGGGTTTCAATACATGTGAAGCGAGTTTAGTTGATTGAAATACATATATATACAGTAATAAGAACTATACATGACACTACATGCAGCTAAAAGTGAAAAATAAAGTAAAATGACCTTGCAAAGCCGAAAGCCGGAATTGGAACGAAAGAAGTCGAGCCTATTGTTTACTTTTGCCACCATCATTTGTAGTATCAACCATTATCCCTTCCCCGTGATCTGCACGCATGTAGCTAGTCGCTAAATCTGCATCAGTTACATCGGAGTTGAGAATTGTGAAAGGCGAGGTGTCTTCAAACGCATCATACTCCTCCTCATCCTCAACATCACCAACTCCAAGTATACTTCTTTTTCCTGGGACAACAATTGACCACTTGTTATCAGAAGGGTCAATTACGTAGAATACTTGCTTAACTTGTGATGCAAGCACGAATGGCTCTTCACTATCACGCAACCGACCCAAGTCTACAAGAGTAAATCCACAAGGGTCATCTTTTCTTATGTAACACCGGTTATACTCAACCCACCTGCATCGAAATAAGCAGACCGTGAAACCAGAGTAGTCAAGCTCCCATATATTTTGAACTCGCCCATAGTATAACAATCTAGCATCAATAGGAGACTTGTCTTTGGCACTTGCATACAGTGTAGATGATGCCTCTACTGAAACACCACTATTTTGGAGAGATCTCGACTTTTGATCTTGACGATCTGTCCAACACGTATATCCGTTAACATCATAACCCTCATAGGAGTGCACAGCTTCTCGAGGACCAAATGCTAGCCACTTTAGAGTTTCAGAAACATTGGAATCTACTTCACGCATTATTCGGTTACAGAACCAATCAATAAAAGTCTTATTATGCAATTGCATCAATGCTCTAGTCCCTTTACATGGATTCGGCCGGTCATGCAACTCCTCCAAATGCTCATCCAAGTACGGATGCACCTGTACCATATGCTGCAATACAAATAAGTGTGCTTGTATGCGCCTTTCAACAGGAGGTACGATCATTTTGGAGCCAAGTGTACCTTTACCCGCGAGATGTAGGAAGTCCAATACGATCAACATTAGTTAAGAACTCAGCCACAAAATTACCGACCTCTTCATTCACAATCCCCTGAATTATACTTCCTTCTGGTTGCGCTGGATTCCTTACTTTATCTTTCAAAGAGCCCATATGTCCCTCAAAGAGATAGCACCACCTCAAAAACACCGGACCACATAGCTTAATTTCTCGAACTGGATGTATAACCAAATGGACCATAATGTCGAAGAAAGCAGGTGGGAAGTACATCTCAAACTTGCACAAAGTCTGTATCACGCTAGCCTGCAGAACATCAAGCTTTGAGGGTTGTAACGTTTTGCTACATATAGTATTGAAAAAAGAACACAGCTCTGTTATGGTATGTCTCACTTGTTTCAGCAATATCTCTCGAATTGCAATCAGTAAGAATACTTGCATCATTACATGACAATCATGAGACTTCATGCTCGATAATTTCAACTCACCGTCTAAGGTAACAAATCTTTTCATGTTCGATGAGTACCCAGATGGAACCTTAATGTTGTACAAACACTCGCAAAAAGATGCTTCTCAGCTCTAGACAGAGTGTAGCAAGCCGGAGGTAAATAGTTCCTATCATCATCCTTCACCGTTTTCTTTCCTTTTCTTTCAATTCCTGCAGGCGACCCTTCTTCCTTTCCCTTTTCTTTTCCCTTTCCTTTTCCTTTTGCATACACTTTCTCTTTTTTCTTTCTTTTCTTAGTGTCCCTCTTTTGAGCCCATAGTTCTGGTCGAAGCCCCTCACTTTCCAGATACAGTCGCACCCCTTTGCTATCCTTTGTCTTATGTGGAATATTCATAAGTGTCCCCAGAATGGCGTCACATACATTTTTCTCTATGTGCATGACGTC